>CM057097.1:19416499-19751499 GCA_029959045.1 Taenioides sp. WSHXM2023
AAACATGGTTTTGAACTTCTGAATGTTACTGTGATGTCATTGCGGAGGACAATGGGGGTCCCTGAGATATTTTCATACCAATGAGGGGTCCCCCATCTCAAAAACGTTTGAGAAACTCGGTTTAGATTGACCGTGGTATCTGGAGTTAGATACACACAAATGGAAGAAGCAAAAACAAAGGATCAAGAAAAAAATTGAGGAAAAATAGCTACTGGCTTTAATTTGAACATAGTCTGTGTAATAATAATAAATAATAATAGAATATAATACTCTTCTGTAATATCTGGTAGAAATAGTACCATTACCCTTGTGAGTAGTTGTAGTTTACATAACACAGAGCAGGAAGAGTAAGACAAATATTATGATGAGAGCAAAGTTATTAAAAGCACCAGGCAACTGTGCAGGAAAAACACATGAGATCAACCATAACAGAGCTCATCCTCCTGCCACACACCATGAGTTATACAGAAGCTAAGAGAGGCGCGCTCTTTCTTCTGCTCCCACTGCATTTGATTTAAATCAAGGCTCACAGATCATATTAAACAAATTCTGGATGGACTTATTAGGAAACACAAATCCAGAAATATTAAAGGTCCTACACAGAATGGACTCTCGTGAGCGTTAAGCCATGTTATAATGCCGTCACCTCCTCAAAAACATACCTTGAGTTGTGTTTTGTTTCATTCACATGTTTGAGTAATCATTTATTAGTCTGACTACATCTTCAAAGCTCAAAATGCTCTGTTCCACCATGTGATGTCATGAAGTGGTAGTTTTCAAGTTAACAGTTACATTTTACCTTTTAGTAGAGACTGGAAATCCAAATGATTCTAATGGAGGTGTATGGAATTTAAAAACACAGTGGAGCACTTCCTGTATTACCACATGACATCACAAGGTGGAACAGAGTGTTTTCTGTTTGAGAGAAAGACAAGCCTAAATATGCAGAGTTTGTGTGTTAAACATGTGTGAATGAAACAAAACACAACTCCAGGTGTGTTTGTGATGAGGAAACAACATTATAACAGATCAGAAAATAGAGAAATATGGGCCCTTTAAACTCTACTTCATCTTAAATATGAGAAAATCAAATAGATTTTAAACAACCATCTGAGCGATTCATGTCTGTTTGTGTAACCCTGTATTGTCCTGCATTTGACCCAAGTTTATGACCCGTCTATGTGATAGTATATGGCAAAATAACAGAAGAGAGAGAACGCAAGAGGGCAAGAAAGAGAAAGAGACAGACAGAGAGAGGGGTAGTATGCATCTCGTATGCAGTATCAATATTGCATTTATTTCATTTAATTATTCATTGATTTCCAATTATTTGCAATGCACGAAGTTCACAGATTTTATTTCTGGACACATGGGAGTAGAGTATGACGACTAACGGCCCCGGTCTCACGCTGCTCACTTGAGTTTCTTTCTCACCTTAAAATAATCATAATGGAGAAAACATCAGATAAATAGACAGAGATTAAACTGTCATATTGTGTTATATATTCAGATTTCCTCCATGATATAGTGAATGTAGTGAACGATGTGAGTAATGTATGTCCACTCATCATCCTCTCCAGCCCTGGTCCATCAGCACCAGGCTTTCACTGCACTTTAGCTGTATTTACATCCTGGTACTTCCCTTAAACCAAGTCCACCTTCTATTGTTACTGCTGGTGTGGGGGGCACGACATTTGAGCCACATGGAGCACTCTTTCACTGGGCTCTCACAACATTAGCTCCACATTAGGCGAGTGAGGAGGTGGAAAGGTCAGCTCGATGACAGACGGAGCAAACACACAGTGAACTGGGACAGGGGAGCTCAGGTCAAAGCCAAACTGTGGCCAGAGGGGCATTCAACAGCAAACTACTACAGTAAACTACTACAACTACTACTACTACTACTAACTACTACTACTACTACTACTACTACTACTACTACTACTGCTACTGTTAATAATGCCTTACATCTTGAAACCTCTCAAAGTACAGTGCCGTATTCTGTGGTGGTAAGCCACACATGCCCTGGGGCAGAAACAAGGCTGCCTATCTGTGCCATTTGCCTCTTGGACCATCACTACTCACTCATGCACACACTGCTTTCATACTGGGCACGGCAGATAAAACGTCTTGCCTAAGAACACAATGACAAAGCGGAAACTTGGTAAGAGCTCTAACCATTGTTATAACCGTGACAATCTGTGGAAATGGCATCTGAAAACTGGTAACTGGTTCACAGACAATTAAAACACTGATTTTATGATTTATATTTGTCCAAGGGAAAGACACATTTTAGTTTATTATATGAAAAGGTCAAATCAGTTCTAGTCCCTTTAATGGTACAAACTCCTAAAACACCTTAAAATCATTCTTGCAAACTTCTTTCTGTCAGCCTTCTCACATGACACACCTTGTGCTTTCCAGCTCCATCATATTTCCCATCATGCACCCTGGTCACATCTGGAGGGCTGAGGTGAGGCAGAGTCCCTGGTCAACCTCGGACCAGTGTTTTACGGCTCCATCTGTCAGGAGCCCAGAAATATCACTGATCTGTGGGTGGTCTTTTCCACTTGAACGTACACCTGCTTCTGTTACTGTAAACAAGCTGATACTGTGAGAGGTGAAGTCTTAAAGAGGAGGGATTATGTAAAATCATCATCAAAAACACACCACGGGCCCTATTTGAACCTTCTTTATGGTTACACGACAACTCTCCAGAAATATACAAAAACATGATGCAAAACTGTACACTACAACTTGACAAACCTGATGCTGTGCTCTGAAGGGGGAGCGATTTAAAGCGGAGAGCAAAGGGAAGAGAGACTAAAGGCTGCCACACACTACAGGATTTTTCAACGATTTTTAAACGTGCGACAAAAAGTGCACACCACAGACGCAAGGAGAAACTTATGAGATTTAAAATTTCTGTCTGCAGCGGGATATGGCTGAGCACCACAGTTATAAAGTTGTGAGCGCCATGACGTCTGCTGTTCGCTGTTTACAGTAAAACCACTCGCTTTGAGGGTCTTAAGTGTTCAACAGAGCACTGCACTTTGAGTTTAGATGCAAGTCAAACTGTGTTATTATTATTTGTGAAATGTGACGCAATATTTCAGATACATGATTTTTAAAGCATAAAAGATTGGCGATAAAATACACAGGAAGTAGAGTCTCGATCGCTAATCTGCAGCTTCACCTCGAGCCGTGCTTGTGGATGTGAACAGACACACGTGAGGAAATACTTTTTTACTTTCAAAGAACGCCTCAAACTGGATTTCTATGAATAAAGTGGATGAGATGCTGCACTTCAAATTTACCACTTTACGAGAGGTGAGTAATAAAGTCTTCTCATTATTTTCGCTATATCCCGAGTTTGTATCTTGCGCCTCTGTGCCCGTCACTCCTCAGCCCCTGACGCTCTGTTTTTTTGGCTGTTATCGTAGTGTTGTTGATGTTTGGTGTTTATGATCTGACAGAGCAGTTCAGAGTCACACTGACACCACACATACACACACACACACACGAGGAGCTACAGAATCGCACACAAAGACGATTCTGTGCGATTCTGTAGCCGCTGCGCTCAGAATCGTACCACAGAGTCGGGTCACGCGAGTCGGGTCACGCCTCCACGAACTCAGGGAGAAGCAAATCGCAGCCAAAATCGGGCAAATTCTCCTGCAGTGTGTAGCGGCCTTAAGAATGTCAAAAACAAAAGTAAAACTTATAAAACAAGTTAATATGCTGTTTTAGGTGAATATAACATTTTCAAAACACACTGATCTAAATATGTGTTAGCAGTTAATACTCCACAGAAGTAAAATACGCCCTCTTTATTATAAAGTTACAGTTTTATGGTATCTAAGCTACATCCAATTTGTAACAATTATCAAATCACGAAGGCGAAGGCTGCAATTACTTAGACAACAGAATGTCCTCTGCAAAAAACACAGTGCTCCAACCTTAGATTTGACCTCTACAAAAGGAGATATACTTGTATTAGTTTATCAGTTCTTATTTCAGTCTTCTCTCAAATGTTCATGCTCCTGGAGTTGTTTACAATGTGCAGAATTGAATTAAATAAATATCACACATCTAATCACAATCACAGTATTTGTCACTCATTTTTTTTAATCGTGCAGCCTCAACATAGAACCTCACTGGTGGATTAGCCTATTGGAGAAAATCAAATATACCGGGCTAGTATTTGCTAGTGACAGAATAGTTCAAAGTCAAAAGATAAATAAAACATTTACTTACATTCTTGATTTGTCGTGGGCCCATCCCAAGTAAAGAACGTCTGAAAAATATATACAACATAATTACAGTTCACATTATGCCAAGACTAAGATCCGCTATGTGCAAATATCAGGAGAAATATAGTTTTATGGTTTCTAAAGTCATTTTCATAACATAGGTCTTTATCAAAATGCTCTGTTCCACCTTGTGATGTCGTGAAGCGATAGTTTTCAAGTTAACAGCTACATTTTGTTCAGGAGACATTAGCAATTCCAGGTCTGAAATCATCCAAAAGATCGTGCTTCTTCTGTGGAGCTTAACGCGGCTTCCATCCGAGAAGTTGTATTGCTGCCATCCAAATTATTCTAGTGCAGGTGTAAAGAGATGAAAAATGTTTTTAAAAGAGTGTTTTCCGTTTGAGAAAAGAACTCAGCCTAAATATGCAGGATTTGTGTGTTAAACATGCGTGAATGAAGCAAAACACAACTCTGGGTATGTTTTTGATGAGGAAACATTATAACATAGATCAGAAAATAGTGTAATATGGGCCCTTTAAAAGTATGACTGCTGTGTTATATTGTGGTATCCATCAGAGCTCCATACTACTGCTATGTTGACTGAGTGGTCACACATGGGTTAATGACAGGATGTAGTTTATAATGCTGAAGTCCTCCATCAACACTTATTGTTCCTTATATGTCCCATTGTGCTGCTGTGTCACCATGGGAACAGTGTACCCCCCTCACAGCTGTCCCGGGACGCCATTGTTCCACTTATGTCATTGTAAACTTTAATAGGCTCTGGCTCGGATCCCAATTCCTGCAACACAATGACAATAATCCATCATGGGGATATTGAAACAGGCCTGTGTGTGTGTGTGTGTGTTTCATTTGTTCATTTCACTCGTGGATCACATCTGGACACTATGGTCACACCTTGTTTATCCAATGGAGTTGAAGACCTCAGTTACAGATGTGAACAGCTGTAAAACAAACACACATGTTCAGGCTGTGAGAAGAGGAGGAGGAAGGAGGAGGAAGGAAGAGGAGGAAGGAGGAGGAAGGAGGAGGAAGGAGGAGGAGGAAGGAGGAGGAAGGAGGAGGAAGGAGCAGGAGGAAGGAGGAGGAGGAAGGAGGAAGGAGGAAGGAGGAAGGAGGAAGGAGGAAGGAGGAAGGAAGAAGAAGAAGAAGAAGAAGAAGAAGAAGAAGAAGAAGAAGAAGAAGAAGAAGAAGAAGAAGAAGAAGAAGAAGAAGAAGAAGAAGAAGAAGAAGAAGAAGAAGAAGAAGAAGAAGAAGAAGAAGAAGAAGAAGAAGAACTTGGAGAGTATGCCACCTGCTTTGTGAGATGTTTTTGCGTTGCCAGAAAGGTTCCACAGTATGGCATTAAACTGAACTATCTTAAATTAATTCACAGCTCATCTAGAATCACCCTGCATGCCTGAACCCCATGCCTGATGGTGCGTTCCAGTCATCCTTGGAGGTTGGATTTTCAGAGTACATGAAGACTGGAAGGCCTTCAATCTCTGAATTTTCTTTTGCAAAGCTGGAGAACATTCCGACCAGCCAGAGTTAGAAAATCCAACATGGCAGCAAAAAGAAAAAAATATCAAATAAAAAATAAAAATCCAGCAGTTAAAATATTGATCGTACTTGTGTATTTTCCATTTAGTTGCTCCCTTCTGTCTGTGAGCCTGGTCCTGCACAGCGGTTCTCTGCAGTTATAAGGGCTCTGTTATACTAATGTTCATAACTTGTTTTTCTAGGTATTTTTGAGCTATAAAACTAACTGTAATTGAAAAAATGTAAGGCAGAGCTGTTTAATGTCATACTGTGGAACATTTCGGCAGAGCAATGACATGCACCTTTAGGTATCGAACTTTTATTTTTCTACTTTATTATTTTCCATCGCTGGAAATGAGGCTGTATGTTTACTATACTTTTACTATTAAAAAAAACAAAAAAACCCCAAAAAAACGTATGAAGTAGCCATGTTTTCTTGTGTTCTCGTCACAACCCCACAGCACTAATTAGCTTGAACAGACTCGATAATAGAGCTAAATAATTACGCCTTATCCAAATAAACTCACATGGCACATTCCCTCGTGATTACAAGCATGTTAGCAATGCAATAATACGCCTGGTATCCCGTAACAGGCCCGGATAGCGCACAGAATATGAGTTCCCATTGATCCTAATGAGCGACTGGCCTGTAGTCTTCACATATTGCTTGATTAAGATAATAATGAATTCCCACACTAAACCGAGCGCATCTCCTGGGCATTATTTGGATGTCAGCTTGGCGGCGTTCACCCCTTTGGTTAATTAAGTCCCTGTTAGCCACACACAGGCTAATGAGAGGGCCACCAGATGTGAGAGGAGATGCTGACGATTACACAATTTGGGCTGGAGGAAAAAATAGCTCTGAATGCATCTGTAAGATCATTAAGAAGAAATGTGGAAGCCAAAACCAATAGACTGTACGGTGAGTAAATGAAATAATGGAGCGTCAGCAGTTTGGGAAGGCTGGGGTTAGATAGTATTCTCCGGAGGGACGGTCTGCTGTGATTGGTCGATATGATAGAGTATACGAACAGGGTTAAGGTTAGGTTCAAAGCTGCACTGTGTAACTTTTTGGTTGGAGTCTGTCACGTGCTTGTTTCTATGGATACTGTATGTTCCACAATGGCAATACCTTACATTTATTCAATTACAGGTTTTAAAGCTCACAAATGCCTAGAAAAACAGACATTCTGACTGTGAGCGGGGTTGCCTCTCCACAGATCTGACCTGTAACTTGGTCTGGTTTGGTCTCCATGAAGATAGAAAGGTTTAATACCATACTGTGAAACATTATAAAGCAATAACATCTCCATGGAGAAAAGCATTTGATAGAATCTCCACCAGAAAAGTTACACAATGCACCTTTAAGAACACGGTAAGGTAAGGGTTAGTTCACCATTAAACCCGCTTGTTTCCATGGAGACAACAGTTACAGGTCAGATCTGCAGTATTGAGACCTGTTTTTCCAGGTACATCACTTTTGTCTATAGCCAATATGAAGCATTGTTATTGAGAGTAGAATATTTAGAGCACATTCCCACATTTTAATGAAAAAAGCTAAATTCTAATCACATATTAGGCCCAATATGAAGCTGCAGCAAGTGTGTGCTAATGTGTAAAATGACTGACCTTTTGAGCTTGTCCTCTTTTGTCCAGCGTTTGCGAGAGTAACTTGGCTGTGAAAATACTGTTAAAAATATAACTCTTGAAATTATTTAATATATATTGCCTTAATTTAATTTTCAAATGACAATAAACCAGCTAAAACTACCTTAGCTAATAGCCCTAATGACAATATATATAAACATGAAATAAAATGTTGACCTTTTTATTTCAAGTGATATGGTATATTTAAAGAGTCAACGTTCTTTTTTTAAACGTAATAAATGTATAGTATAGTATAACAGTAGATGGGATCTGTGTACGTTTGCTGCCCCCTTGTGGACACTGGTTGCGACATCTCCAGAATTACACACGGCTGCAGGATTTTGGCTTCTCAGAGTTGATTGAAAACGTGGTGCGTCACCCAATAAATGACCTTAAGGCTGTAAGAGCTGCACTTTGAGGAAAGGGCCACTGATTGTGTTGAGTTTAACAACAGTTCCCAAGGTTTAAAATGAGACTCTGAAAAGGTGTCTTTGAAGATCTGACCGCTCGATCCACTGAGTGCTGATGGACTGTTAAACCACATTGAACTTCCTGCACGATAATCTGCGGATCCTTTAGCCACTAAGGTCACAAGGGGTGAAAGTCCAATATTTTCTACACCTGCTATTAAGATTATAAGACATTATTCACAATCCCACATCCAAAAACTAGCATTAAAGAATATCCACTGACAATACTAATTAAAAGTATTATTATTATTATTATTATTATTATTATTATTATTATTATTATTATTATTATTGTTATTAGCTTTTTAAACAAAGTGACATTTTATTTCTTGAGTAATAGGCAAATGCATTATTAGCAGAAGTCTTTAGGCCGACTTAAAGATGCACTATGTAACTTTTTTTTTTTTTTTTTTTTTTTTTCTGTGTGGATTGTCTCACTGTATGGCATTAAACTTCTCTATCACCATGGAGACAAGCAGTGACAATAGATAATAGATAATGGATAGATAAGCTCATTGTTCTTCTGCGGAGAATTCCACGCAAAGCAATAACATTTCTATGGAGAAAGTTGGTGGCGGACCAGACCATAAATATTACACAGTTATGAACAGAGTTACTACACAAACAGCGCACCCTCCCTCCTCTGTGACACCCCCTCCACTCTGCGCCGTCCTTCGCCTCGGCCCTGGAGCCTGATCACGCGCGCACTGGAAACTTGGCTACAGTGCCGAGCGGTATTGACGGTACCGGCGCCTCGCGGAGGTGACAAGGACAACGATTGATTGGTCCTAAATGAGAGTGAAGAAGGAAGATTGATCACCATCGATCCGCTGCTTTCCTCCGGCAGTGTCCTCCATCTTTGATTATGAACACTTTACGGACAATCAGAGCGCGCGGCTGTGGCGAGGGGAATCCCATTGAGAGGCATTAGCTCCGCGCGCGCCGGCTGTAATTACGGCGGGAAGCGGCGGGCCAAGGTCAAAACACAGCAGGTGCGATCGGACCGGAAGATAATAATAGGGCTTCCTCCTGCTCCACACTGCAATTTAGTCATATAGATAATGATGGCGAGGGATGGTTTATGTGTGCGCGTGCTCCAGAGGCTGTCACGAGTACGGCCGTAACACTGGACTGCGGACACACAGAGGCGGTGATGAGATCGTTTGTCATGCGTGTTGCAGGATAACAATTTTCCTTTGGATTTTTCTCTCCTAATTAGAGAATCCAAATCTTCCTATCATATTTATGTGGGTAAAAATGAATAAAAAGTGCCATGCTCAATGACACAACAACAGTATCCAGCGTATGTGTAAGATGTGCTGCCGTAACAGACTGCGGACAGACAGAGATAGTTTGTCAGCATGTCTTTCCTTGTGATTTTTCTCTCCAAATTAGAGAAACCTTCCTGTTGATTTATTCTGGTAAAAGAGGACTAAACCGTGCCTTGCTCAAAAACACAACAACAGGATGCATGCACAGGGGCTGCATGGATCAAATTTTAGTAGTGTGTCTTGCCAGGTTCCCACCATATAAATATATATAAATGGACATAGCTAACACTAGCCTCCGCGTTCCAACTAAAAAGTGTGCATGAGGGCGCTTACGGCTCCATTAACTCTGGTTCCAATTGACTTTACTTTGAAAAATCTCTATAACTGCCGCACCGAGTCCCACTCTACATGATCCTGATGTTTTTATTTTACTATTTTGTCAGTTAAGAAATTCTTGTTCCTAATATAGCCTTGGCTCCAAATTCGCTTCTATAACCACTAGCCCCATGAGCTTCATTTGACTGGAGCCGTCCACTTTTTTAAACAGTCTATGGTTCCCACATATATTTAGTTGAGTAATTAACCATTTTGGAGTGTCCCAAGACAATTTTCTGCACCAAAAAAAGAAAAGGAAACAAAAGAATGAGACATGAAAAAAAAAAAAAAAAAACAGTTCAAAAGTTTGTTAAGAAAGAAGTGTCTGGGGAGATGGAAGGTGGAGGGTGGAGGATGGATAGACAGTAAACATGCTTTGTCACTATTAATACCCTGGGAGACATGTTCACAATCATTCACATCTTGATTTTTCCACATTTTTATTGAAAGCTTCATCAGAGAGAGAGAGATTGAGAGAAAGAAACAAAAACTCATAAAACTCAGATCTCCACAGATGCACAGTCTCTAAAATCTCACACACCGAGCAGCATGTGGGAGGCGTGACCAAGTCGTCCTCAAAACTACAAAAGAGTGAACCAAAACTGAAACAAAATGAGAAAAATAAATGCCGCTCTGCTGTCCTAATAGATACTAGCTTTTTAAAACAACCTTACATACTTTTTGTGCCCATTTTTGTGGCCATTTCCTGGTGATTGGACGATTTCACTGAAGGATCCGTTTGAAGTCTTTAAGGGGAAGGAGGAGGAGGCTCGGCTGGTTGCTTTTTATACTCCTGGGGTTGTGTGGCCAATCGATAGTGTTCATCAAAGGTGGACCGAAGCATCAATTAAAAAATACAGGGTTTGGGGTAGTGAAGGGGCAGATGGGAAGGGAGGATGCAAGGAGACAAGGAAGCAGGTAGTGATGAGTGACTGAGACTTCTTCTTAAAGGTGCATTGTGTAACTTTTCTGGTGGAGAGTCCATCAAATGCTTTTCTCCCTGAAGATGTGATTGCTTTGTCAGGAATGTTTCACAGTATAGCGTTAAAACTTTCAATCATCGTGGAGACCAAACCAGACCAGTTACAGGTCAGATCTGTGGAGAAAACCCCCGCTCACAGTCAGAATGCCTTTTTTGCTTGATATTTTTGAGCTATAAAACCACTTGTAATTTAATAAACGTAAGGTAAAACTGTTTGTCATATTGTGGAACATTCCAGGCAGAGTGATGACATAAACATAGAAACGAGCAGATGACATACCCCTAACCAAAAAGTCACACAGTCCACCTTAAAGTCTGCTTCTTGTAAGTGACGGCGATCGATGGGTTTCACTTTGTTATTGGTCGACTGGTGTGGAGACAGTGCACTATTTTAATCACACCTTCTTCTCCAGTAGTGGGCAAAAGACAGTGTGGTTTTTGCAGTAACAGCATTGAACAATTGTGAACAAGAAGAATTTGTATTGTATTTCACCAGTGATGGAAAGTAATAAAGTAAAAGTAGCAAAGTACTGTACTTAAGTATAACTTTTAGATATCTGTACTTTATTTAAGCAATTTTTAAAGTGGATATTTTTTACTTTTACTTAACTACATTTGAGAGCAGGTGTCTGTACTTTTTACTCCACTACATTTTTTTAATTAGACTGAAAAGTAAAAGTAGTTTGAGACCTGCTGAAAAGGATAAGGTTTTTTTTTTTTATTTTATTTTTTTTAACATGTTTGTTGTTTGAGTAAACCAAAATATACAAATAAAAACAGCTCAGTTCAGCACAAATCTTTATCAAAATCACCACATTTGAAGCTTTATTAGATCTCAATCTGTGCGAAATACTTTTTACTCTTTAAGTACATTTTTAAACAGGTACTTTAATACTTTTACTTTTTTCATGTGATACTTTTACTTGAGTATTTTTGCTCCAGTCTCTGTACTTTTACTCCAGTAACAAAATTGAGTACTTCTTCCACCACTGTATTTCACAGTACACTATATTCATACCAGGTGAGAGAAGTTAATGGCATCAAGCATTTTAGTTTTGTTCATCTCGGTGTGTGATTCCACCATCTTAACGAATGCAAAGTTATTCAGCACATTGTTGTCTTATATGTACCTGGTTCATTTGGCCCCGAAACACAGTGAATTTTGTGTGTATTGTTTTGTAAGGGGCCCATTGATTTTGAGTTTATTTCCAGCCACTAATGCATCCAAGAACTAGGTATAAAATACTGAAATCGTAAAACGGCATATATTTCAGGCTCAAGACCAGGATGTTGGAAGCTGTGTAGTCTCTTATTCAAGGCTAATTTAAATTCGACCTTTAACTTAAGTTACGAGTGGGTTTGATTGATGGGAGGAGATGGGAAAGAGGAATCCACAGTGACATGATGAAGACATCCATAGTGTACTGTCAATGATGCTATTAAAACGCTATGAAATTAACCTCGGGGCACAGCACACATCAATACTAATTGCCAACTTGTAGATGGCTGGGGTAACGTGTGGCAATATATAACAACGAAAAAGCAATGGCAGAGGACTCTTCGGAACAAAGTGAGGAAAACAAAGTCCTGACCCCTGCGCGATGGCTTATAGGGATGGAGAGCGGGGTAGCTAATTAACGGAGGGGTCAAACCGGTCACTTTCTGCCTTGTCTCATAGCCACATGAAGACGGAGAAACTCCAGGCAAGGGCCAATTCTGTCAGAAACTATACAGCTAATGATCTGTCTCTCCATCACACACACACACCACACACACACACACACACACACGCACGCACGCACGCACGCACGCACACTCCGACTTTGTGCCGACACATGACTACAGGAAGTAGAGTTTTAAACATATTGATGACATCACACTAGGGAGAATTCTATCCAAACATTCAGCACGATTTGCACCAGAAACACATTTTTTCGGATACTTTAAACATTATTTCAATAAAATAAAGGTGTTTTCTTATATCTGTATTTCTCAGATAATAATTTCTGTGTACATTAGAGAAGTTTTGCAAGGTACCAGTTATGAATTCCCTAGTGCGAGGTCACGAATTCAAACCAGAAAGTAAAATGGTAAACCTAAAAAAATTGGCAAATTTGGAAAATGTGTGTTTTTGCAAAAATCAAAAATGATCTTAAAGGTGCACTGTGTAACATTTCTAGTGGAGCGTCCACCACCTGCTTGTCTCCATGGAAATGTTATTACTTTTAGAATGTTCTACACTATAGATTAAACCCATCTATCACAATGGGACAGGCAGGTTATAGCACGACACTACATTACAATTCAGATCCGTGGAGAGTCGCCCTATTCATGGAATGAATTATTGTATTTTTGAGTAACAGAAACACCCGCAATGAATAAATGCTAAATGGAAATGTTTAAAGTCATACCATGGAACATTCCAGGCAAAGCGAAAAGTAGGTAGCGGACCACCCACCTGAAAAGTTGCGTAGTGCACCTTTAACTGTCTATTTGTCTAACCCCCCCACACACACACAAACACATAAACACACTCCATCTTTGTGCTGACACATGACTACTTTAGCCTCTTTAAAATTGCTAGCGCGCTCTCCACTATGCTACACTCCCAAGCAAAACATTGACATTCTGAAAAGATACATTACGCCATTGTGCTATTAAGGAAAAAAGCCATTTCTATTTGCTCACTTGGGTAATCTTTCAAATCTGAGATATTGCTATTGCCTAGACCACATGCAAACACCTGCCGCAAAGCCCTTTTTCTTCCCCATTAGCCAAAAAGAGATGTTATTTTGTTTTTGTTGTTGTGCATTTCTCAATAATCTCCAAGCTTTTTTCTAATCCCATCTCCCATAATGCCATTACTATTGAATCACAGGCCATTTAAAGGACGCTCTGAGCTTTTCATGTGCAACAAGCATTAGGGCTTCTATTAGTTTGCAAAATGTTGTGTGTAATAGAAACAGCAATATTCTTAAGAACTGTCTTTTATCTTCATTGACATTTTAGCACCTTTTTAAAAACGCATAGCTTACATCTGGTATAGCAGCTTAAATGATAAAATGGTGAAGTACATCTCAGTCAGAACTACTATTACTTTTAGCTTATTTGTGGTTTGTGCCCATGTAAAAACACGGTTCTCAAGATATTTTTTATAAATACGTTTAACCACTGCAGACTGGGATAGAGGTGTAGTTTTGGGAATGCTTTGACCAAGTAGCCATCAAAAGTTGTCCTTTATCAAGCTTAAAGATGCATTGTGAAACTTTTCTGATGGAGGATCAAATGCAAACCTTTCTATCTTCATGGAGACCAAGTTATAGATCAGATCTGTGGAGAGGCAACCCACAGTCAGAATGCCTGTTTTCTCTGTATTTTTGAGCTATAAAACCACCTGTAATTTAATAAATATAAGGTAGAGCTGTTTTATTTCAAACTGTGGAACATTCCAGGCGGAGCAATGACATATCCATAGAAACAAGCAGGTGACGGGCCCCCAACCAAAAAGTTACATTTAAATTCTACTTGCCGTTTTTGAGTACATGTCTTGCTAAATGTATCCTCACTACCTTTCAGTAGACGTAATGTTATGCCTGATTTACACATGTTAGCAGTGGATATGCATGAGTTCAATGTACAGGTGGGGTGCATCAAGGATCAGTTTTAGGCCCATAAATGCTTTCAGGACAGTTGCCACAGCAATTAACAATTCAAAACTAAATATTAGGTCTTCTGATGTGAAAAGTCCTCCTAATGGCTTCCATAATAGGAAAAGGTATTACAATGGAAAGTAGTTATTGTCCAGATGAGGTCTGATGGGAATCTTCACCATGACGCTTTGAAGAACTAAGTCTTTTATGGAGTAAAGATATGGATTTTAAGTTAAGTCAACAGACCGAAGAAATGGACAGTGTCAAATATGGGGCTAAAGGAAGAAAAAAAAATATTGTGTGAGAGAAGACAATTTAGAGAAGTGGTTAAAATGGAGCTAGATGGTTTGCAGTGATATCCTCCACATGAAAGTGGATAGAATGATGTCTAAATCCTAAAAGCTGCTGAGGTTAAATCGTGCAGATATTGACATGATAAAATTATAGGCATTTGTGAATTAAATGTGCATATGACAGATTTTTATAATTCTTTAACTTAATGTGGTGATTATAACTATTGTAAATATAAATTATAGTTGTGCGCCAATCAAAAAGCAGTTTGCGAAGAAAAGTTGAACAATATGTTGAAAATTACAGACTAGTAGAGAATTCTAAACACACTAATGACATCACATTGGAGAGAATTCTGTCCAAAAGGTTGAGTTTTGTTATATTTATATTTGTCAGATAACAATGCACTAGTATGTGTATATTAGAGGAGTTTTGGAGTTGCTAGATTAACAGTCATGGAATTGCCTAGTGTGATGTCACGAGCTCCAACCAGGAAGTAAAATTTGCCAAATTGTGAAAATGAGTGTGAATGTTTTTGCAAAAATCTTAAATATAAAAATTTCAACTGTGTTTTAGCAAAATGAGTAATCCAACCTGTCATAGGCACTTTAAGAGTACAATAAAAAGTTAAAAATTTCAGCTGAGACAGTTTTAATGAAATACCTGACCCTTGACTTTCAATGGAGGATATGAGTTGAGAATGAGGAACAATGTAAAAATGCCCATATGGCTTCGAACAGAGCTTCTCACTTCAGAAAACCCCTCTGTTCCTTTGTGAGCCTGGGAGCAGGCAGGTGGTCAGTTTGGAGTACAGTAAATTAGCAGCCAGTCTAGTAACAGTGGCCAGCTGGTCACACCAATATGTGACAACATGAAGGCACTAGCCACAGACAGTCCCCTTCTTAGCACCATAGAGTATAACTTCAAAGTTGTGTAGCACGTCTTCTAAATTAAGCCATTTTTCCTGTGCTCTCTGCTCCTCTTGGATCATTCAGAAGCTTTTTGTGAAGGCACTAAATGTACTTTGTTGCCACACTTTAGCTATTGTTTTCCCAGAATGCAACACTAAATGAGTTATATGTTCTTAAAAATATTTTTCTAGTCTTTTGTAAAGTGAGATAAGGCAAAGGAACGTTTGCAACACACAAATCAGGCATAAATTATGACTTGCAGAAAGGCAAAAAAGGAGAAATTTAATTTGTCAACTGGACAGAGTTTATTTGGTCGAATACGTTTCGCAGCTCATCCAGAACTGAAGAAGCAGCTTGGATGAGCTTTTTTGCCATGGATTCTACCTGGACGACTGAGGGATTTTACATACAGACTTGCAGAAAGTTACATAGTGGACCTTTAAAGGCACTATAGTCGAATGAAAATGCCTTACATGTCTTCAATTTTTGAAAAAAAACTGTTTGTCATTATTCAGTTTCCTGTGCATTTCTAGCACCCTAACTATTCACCACAGTGACTCTTGCTGTAGTAAAGCTAGAAACTACTAGCATGTTAACAGGACACTTCCTGGTTCTCCAACAATATAACACACGGACAGCACACTGCAGTCTTTCTAACCAAACTGCTTTTACAACATACAGTATATGTACTGGGGGAAAACTCTTCTTGCTCAACTACATGAACAAAAATCAGGGGCAGCCACTTTAAAGGTCCACTGCACTACTTTTCTGGTGAGGGTCCACTACCTAGTCTCCATGGAGATGTTATTGTTTGATGTTACTGATGTTCCACAGTCTGTCATTAAACAAATACATCTTGCATTTATTCAGTTTTTATTTCTCAAAACTACCACAAAAACATGCATTATTACCATGAGCGGGCCCACTCCCCCACAGATCTGCCCTGCAACTTGGCCGGGTGATGTGGCTGCATGTCACCACGAAGATGGAAAAAATCAAATTAAATGCCATACTGTAGAAAATTCAAGGAAAAAACAATGACATCTAAATGGGAGTCAAGCAGGTGGCAGAAAAGTTACCAGAAAAGTTACACAGTGCACCTTTAATGTGTACAGTTTTTGTCAATTTTTGTCCATTCACACTTCAGGCTGTTCTGATGGGGAGCTCAAAATGTCTGTCCTATATCAGCACTGTCTGCCAACTATAGGGGGAGTTTTGGGATGGATGCAGTCATTGGGGACGGACCAAAATTTCGGACATGATGTGAGATGGATTATTTGTGAGGTACCAGGACTGTAAACTGACACTGTCCGGGGTCATAGAAGGAGCTGATAACATTGTCTTGTTATAGCGGTAGGGAGGCTAGTTAGGCCCCACTGGTGTACTGACCTCTGCAATCATGTGGGACCAATGACTTTGTGCTGAAACAAAAAAAAAAAAATGCTATGTCTTGTTAGCGCCACACAAACCTGCCTTTTCTGAACTCCAGGGAGAACGTAGCTATAACATAAATGTCAAAATCTGGAGGGACAATGTACTTTTTAGATCTTGATTATAGCTTCGTAAGGGGATGTCCTAACTTTCATGTTTGAAGCATAAAAACGGCAAAAGGGCAATCCATGTAATCTCGAGACATTTCTAACCACACAAAAGTGCTATAATCATTTCTACGCAACAGTCACCACGACAACTGTCATCTGTTTAAATGGCAGCGGAAATAAATGAACTGCTCAAGAGTGAAAAGGTTACAAAAAATGAGTCTGCCTTCACCTGTGTACTTTACATTGTGTATTTCTATAGCAAAACAGACAGGTGTAGTTTTCAGCTGTACTCCTTTATCATAACGTAAAAATCCAGACTCAAAATCCATGTATTTAAATTTGCCCACCCCCATTAATGCACTGAGGTATTACAATCTGTCCTGTATTGTTTGAATGTTTTGAAATTGTGTCCCTTAATTGTTGCTTGTACAGTGTCCTTGAGGCGTCATTAAAGGTGCATTGTGTAACTTTTCTGGTGGAGGGCCCGTTAAATGCTTTTCTCTATGGAGATGTAATTGCTTTGTTTGGAATGTTTCACAGTATGGCATTACTGCTTTCTATCTTCATGGAGACCAAAAAGTTGCAGATGAGATCTGTGGAGAGGCAACCACGCTCACAGTCAGAATGCCTGTTTTTCCCAATTATTATTATTATTATCATTATTATTATTATTATTATTAATAAAAAGTATTGCCTGCATGTATAATATGATAATGGTCTGTAACTGCTTATATGGTTACAGAGTTCGACTTTCCACAATGCATTTTCTCTCATCTCTGTAACATAATTAGCTTGAGTAGACAACGCTGGCATAATTTATAGCTTGGCATCTATTCATTTTAAATATTTCTAGAGTACATTTTACTGGATCAGTTTCAAGGCTTGACTGGCTTTGTTGTAGTGCTTTAAATATTACAATCTATTTTCCAATTGGTACTTATCAACCTAAAAGTTTTTGGGTTTTTTCTGTAAACCTAAAAATCCAATCTAATCAATCGTTTATTTTATGTACAAAAATCCATAATTGTACAAAACTGATCATAATGTAGACACATATTTTAACTATTAATATGACCAAATGTAATACCTAGAGATGGAGATGTTCCACTGTATGGCATTAAGCTTATCTCATCTCCCACCAGGTCAAGTTACGGATCATATCTGTTGAGAGGCAAGCCCACTCACAGTAAGAACCCATGTTTTACAAAGTATTTTTGAGCAATAAAAACACCTATAATTGTTTAAACACAAGATAGATAGGTTCCATGCCATACTGTGGAACATTTCAAGCAAAGCAATAACGTTGTCATGGAGACAAGCAGGTGGCAGATCTTACATAAGAAAAGTTACACTGGACACCTTAATCTATTAGTAATGTGTAAAGTAAAGTAATGTTTTAACTACTAGGTCGGTTGTCCTAGACTTCCACCATAATAAAAGTATTAAAGGGAAGAATAAAACTCAGCTGATACTTTGAATGGATTTCAGCAATAATATTACTGGTTTGTTTGCCATGTTTTTTTTTTTGATGCACATTAAACAGCTCTCATCTGGTGAAAACATGACCTGGTTTGTTTGATGGAGGTGGAAAGGAGGTTGGATAGCAGCAGGGTGACTCTCACTTCAGGTCCACAGCTTCATCAGTCCATGTTTGAACTGGAGGAAGAACACTGGAGGATGGGTAGAGGAATCATATAATATCGATGGCCACCACAGCAGAGCCAGCCAAATTGAGTAGTTTTCAACGTTGCTTTCCCCCCATAGAGTCTTAACTGGACAATTGCAGACAACGTCCAGGGAGAGGAGGATTTGAACAGAACCCTGGTTGGTGAGTGTGTGGAGGAGGAGGAGGAGGAGGAGGAGGAAGAGGAGGAGAGTCTGGTCCGGCCGTCAGGGTCAAATCCGAAAATAAAGAAAACAACGACAACAGCAAGAACAACAATCACAACAATATCAACAGTAACAACAACAACGTCACAAACATCATCAGAACAAACCAAAGAGAAACTCAAACAGGAGTCCACGCGGTCACTTCTCTTCATCTTTGGTATAAAAATGGCCATCCACGGGCTGCATGTACCCACACCTAGGAAAGACTACAGAAATTGTCAACAATTTCTTCTATTGCTTTTGCGCTGATTGGTTTAAACCGTAAGCTCCTACTGTACTCTATCTACTGGTTTGTTTCACTGCCAGATTTTTTATCCATGTGAATTTTAAAGCTGCATTATGTAACTTTTCTGATGGAAGGTCCGCCAGTGTGTCTCCATCAATATATTACTGCTTTGCTTGGAATGCTCCAGTGTATGGCATTAAAATGATCTTCACTGAGACAAGCTGATGATGCAACCAGGTCAAATTAAGAGGTGGATCTGTGGAGTGGCGAGCCCGCTCACAGTAATAATGTAAGTTTCTATGATTTTTTTTTTTACAATTTCCAACACATATTCCAGGCAAAGCAATATGATCTCCATGGAGACAAGCTTGTGGCAAACCCCCCTCTAGAAAAGTTACACAGTGCACCTTTAAACTCTGAACACTTTTTTCATGTTACGCAGTGTGACAAGCAAAGCGGGCTAAAAACATCTTAAAGCTCATAAAAAAGATCAAATGTGGCAGATAAAAAGCACTAATGTCATCGACAGCAACTCTTGTAAAATCATAAACATGGTCATAAAAAAGTTGAGCTCTGCATCCACAGTGCAGCATGTTTTCTTTTTCCTCGATGTGAGAAATCTCTTCATAGCATCACCCCCCCAGAGTCCATCCCCACACAGACACATAGTTACCTCTCACATAATTATCAAAGTTTTCCTCTAAAAGAAAAGCTCTCTATTAAATCTGTACAGCTTATGTCATAGATTTTTTTTCTGTAGAACAACTCCGCCGCATGGTCCAAAACTCCTCGCGTTAACCTTTGTCCTCTTATGGACTTCGGAGTTAAAAAGTTTCTAGCGCCCTTGAAATTAAGGCCATGAAGATTCCAAAAAGAAAAACACTTTTGAATATATCTAGAAAACTAAAATTTAACACTACAACATAAAAAAGAGTGAAAAGAAACATAGCTTAATATCTGAGGAAGACAATCTCTGTGTGTGTCTCAAACCCCTGTTTTAATTACAAAATAAACTTCATCACCTACCTGCGCATTCATCCTTTTTTAAAATATTTTTTGTAATTTTTTTTTTTGTAATTTTCTATATTTTTTTTTATGATTTTTAATTTCATTTTTTGAGAAACATTTCAAGCTTCAGCCCAGCCCTTCAGGCAGGTTCCAGACTAAACTATCTTGCACTGTGCCCAGTCTTGTCCCTATGCGTTCCTTAGCGTCCTCCTCGCCTCCTTCTGTTTTGTGTGGTTTTTCTCGTAGGCCAGGTAGGAAATGAAAAAATTGTCTGTTTTTTTGGTGCCTGGGCAATCTGGAAGCAATCTTTTTCTCTTCTTTTCCTCTGCGTTCACAGTGCAGCCACCTTCTGTCTCAAGGCAACGCTGTCACAGGACCACTCGCTCGACCGCCGCTATCTGATGAGAGGTGGGGAGAGAAAGAAAGAGGAGTGAGGAGACGAGGAGCTAGGAGACTGTAATCAAAGAACAATATTACAAACAGGACAGGACACTGGTGGTGACAGCTGATGAGCCGAGAGAGCCCGGAATCAGCACTTCTCAAAAGGACACTAGAGCTACACTAACACAAGGCTGCACTTAACAATCATTACTGTCTTATCTGATTAGCTCAAAACAGGCTTTGTCTCACTTTCTATGTTCACTGTAGTAGCCTTGCACCAGTGATGTGTGTATACCTATACCTTTTATTATTTGATTAGCTCCCCATTTGTACTACACAGCTGCAACCCAAAGTTCCATTAGGTCATTTGACTTGATTTCTGGCTTTAATGTTGTGAAATATGTTTGTTGTAATTCACGGTAATTAATTGTATTCAACATTTTAAGGTCCTATATTACGCAAAGTTGACTCTTGCCATGTTAGAATGTTGTTACTTCATCAAAAATATACCTGGAGTTGTGTTTTGTTTCATTCGCATATGTGTGGCTAAGCCTTTATTATTAGTCTGTTTGCATCTCCAAAGCTCAAAATGCTCTGTTCCACCTTGTGATGTCATGAAGCGATAGGTTTCAAGTTAACAGCTCCTATAACCTTTTGTTTAGTTGGCAGTTCCAGAGCTGAAATTATCTAAATGAATCTCGCAATGGTGTATGGGGTTTAAAAACACAATGAAGTAGTTGCTGTATTGCCTCATGACATCACAGAGTGTTTTCTGTTTGGGGGAAGAACTCAGCCTAAATATACAGGGTTTGTGTGTTAAACATGAAACAAAACACAATTCTAGGTATGTTTGTGATGAAGAAACAACATTATAACATAGATCAGAAAACAGCGTAATATGGGCCCTTTAAGATACAAGATTTTTGGAAGTTTGAGTGACATTTTGAAGAAGGCTTTGCTTATTAGCTTTTGCCACCAGATATTACAAATTCCAAGTAATCATGATATTCTAAGAGGCAATCTTTGGACAACCTAAATGTCTGACTGGAGAAATTAGCAATTACATCAAAGTGGACCCATTTCCAGAACATTATTTCCAACTAAATTTGGCACCCAAAGATAATTTCATTTTCAGAATTTGTAGCTATATGCTGTACAAGAGGCAATGAACAAGAAACTATTAGTCTTTGACACCAATTATATATATTATCTCTTGTGAGCTTTAACCATTGCTAGAATATTATAAACTCATCAAAAACATACCTGGAGTTGTGTTTTATTTCATTCACACATGTTTGAGTAATCTGTTATTATTAGTCTGTCAACATCTCCAAAGCTCAAAATGCATCACCTTGTGATGTCATGTAGTGGTATTTGTAAAGTTAACAACTTTTTACCTTTTGTTCAGAAGTGAAGGTGTAGTGAAGGTGTATCTACTTGAAAAGCACAGTGGAGCACTTCCTTTATTACCACATGACATCACAAGATGGAACAGACTATTATCTGTTTGAGAGAAGAACCTGCACCTAAATGTGCAGGATCTGTGTGTTAAACATTGTGAATGAAACAAACACAACTCAGGTCTATTTGTGATGAGGAAACAACATTATAACACAGATCAGGAAATAGTGTAATATGGGCCCTTTAATAATAGTGTGTTAACCATGGCAGTTTGGTGCAGTAGTTGGTCAGTATTATCAGGTCTCACTTGGACTGGTAGGAGTATGCTGGGACGTGGTCAGACTCCACCTGCATCTGTTGCTGCTGCCCGCTCACCTCCTGTGACGAGGGCGCCACCGTCTGCGGAGAGTCCGTCACTACTCCCTATGGCAACACACACAGGACACAGTATTCTCTATGTGCACAGACTGTGAATGAGGTTTGCATAATATTCCCAGGGTGAAAAGTGAAATTGTGAAGTCATATTTTACTAGATTAAAAACATTTTCTTAAAGCACAACAATCTCTAACTTTTTTTGGTCCACTACCTGCTTTCCTTCATGGAGATATTCTTACTTTGCCTGGAATGTTCCACAGTAAACAGTAAACATATCTATCTCCACTGAGTTAGATCACACCGCCCGACCAAGTTATACTGTATGTCAGATCTGTGGAAAGGCGACCCCACACGCAATAAGAATAGATAATTTTCCAGATATTTTACAGCAACAAAAACAACTGTAATTGAATAAATACAAGATAAATACATTTCATGCCATACTGTGGAACATTCTAGGTGAAATCTCCATGGACACAAGCAGATAATGGAGCCTCCCACCAGAAATGTTACACCGTGCTCCTTTAAATTGTGTTTTCAAAAAAACGACAACACCATATTTATAACTCACTATGTTAACACTTTTTACAAACAAAAAAACTTTCACATTTGCAAACTCAGTTCTACAGTTTCCTACAGTATGTCTTTATGTCTTTGAAAATTAGATTGTAAAACTTGAAATTGAAAATCCCCTTTGCCCTCCAGTGCATCGGTCTTCCATTACTGATCGTCTGTGCTATGGCCTCATTTCAATCACGTTTAACAAGCTCTCAAGGATAGCGCATTGTGTCCATTCATCAGCCTGGGGAAGTGCTTCTACTCCGATGTTCACCACTCTGCCACTGCCTCTGCTGCTGCTGCTGTGGGCGTGTAAGGCTAAGGACGAAAAAACAGGTGAGGAAATGCCACGGGCTACTTCCTGACTCCATCTCTCTCCTCTGTCACCGTGTGGGGAGAGATAGACACTGGGACTAATGGCTGTGTCAGAGGGAACTGTCTGTGTGTGTGTGTGTGTGTGTGTGCGTGTGGCTGTGCCTGTGTGTGCATCTGTGTATATGCGTGTGTGTGTGGGTGCCTGGTTGTGGATAAAAGCTTTTGGGAGGGTAGCGGCCTGTACAAGCTGGGACAGAAGCAAGACAATCCCCCCGGCTCTGTGTCTCTCACTCCTGCCCCTGTCACCGCCTGCCGTTCCGGTGATCGTCCATCTGAGAGTAGCGCCTGTCAGCCGCAGACATCCGCCCCCCCACCCCCTGCTCGTCTGTCCGGCCGCCTCTTCTCATGTGAGGGATGATCAACGCTTAAAAACTGCCACAGGCCCAGACGTGCAGCGAGAAAGTGACAAAGTCTGCCTCCAACTTTAAATGTCTTTCTCCCAAATCAAACTTCCGCCTCATCTGCCTCGGCTCTCGGTGCACCATCTTTCTTACTCTCCACCTCAGTGTATCCTCAGTTTTATCATGAAATGAGAAAGTCCAATGAGATCTGTCTATTTAAAGAGAGACGAAAGTGGTGGAAAGTGAGAAAAACTTTCAGGAAGAAGGAATGCTGATATTTGCAAAAGTAAAGGTGATTCAAAGTTCTCTTCAGAAGGGTCCTTTGAGTGTGTATGTTCATATTCATATAATAATTTCATTAAAAAGTATCTATGTTTAGAACTTCAGGATCTGGAATATTATAATAAGCATAAAAAAGTGTAAAAAACTTTCAGTGTATTCATTAGAAAAAGGTAGCCCCCTGCCTGATCTTCTTATATGAGTCCTGAAAAAAATAGTTGTTAAAGTTGATAAAGTTTAACACTTTACATCCAGAGTCAGACTAAGCTCTACATTAGAGTCACTGATGTTTGCCCCCATTATAATTCCTACAGCTTCAACATAGTCTTATTCAAACGGGTCCTTTGTGTATTTGCTGTTTATGTGTGTGTCAATATAATAACTTAAATAACTTAAATAATAACTTGTCTCCATGGAGATGTTAATGCTTTGGTTTAAATTGTCCACAGTATTTTAGTATTTATTTATTACTCAAAAATATCTTAAAAAAACTAACTCTTACTGTGAGTGGGGTCGCCTCTCCACAAATATAACCTGTAATTTGGCTTGCAAGTCTCCATGGCCATACTGTGGAACATTCTAGGCACATCACAAGCAGGTGATAGATTCTCCACCAGACAAGTTACACACTGCACTTTAAATCAAAATGTGTCTATGTTTAGAACTTTAGAATCTGGTTGAAAATGGTGCGATTGCAAAAACAGTGTAGCGTAATAATTAGAAAAAAGGTAGTGGCCTCCTCTTTGATAAACTTGTCCTCATTACGCTGCAGAAACTCAAATCTAGCCAAGTTAAGATGACTTGAATTAGAAAGTTTTATCATGATTTGAGTAAATTTCACTTGAAATAAAATGAGTAAAATGATGCATCCGTGGAACAAGATAATAATAAAAGTGCCCATATTTGTGAGCGAGGTCTCACCTCGACTGGGACGGCGGTGGGAGGCACAGGAGTGTACTGGGGGATGTAGGTCCCTTGCATAGGCGCCGCAGCGGCTGCAGCAGTCATGTACTGAAACACACACAATGCAATGATCAGTCAGCCATAGGTCACAGTATATAACAATGTACCTGAAGTCTTAAAGTGCCGATGACAGGTTAGACTACTCATTTTACACAGCTAAGGTCATTATATTTAAGATTTTACACAAGATTTTTTTTTTTTCTTACCCCAGTTTGGCAATTTTTTTAGGTTTCAAATTTTACTTCCTGGTTGGAAATCATGACATCACATTAGGGAATTTCATAACTGTTACTTAGCAACCATGTAGTACACTGGGCTAAAACTCATCTAATGTACACAGGAATTAATATTTGACAAATAAAAATGTAAAAAAAAACTTTATTTTATTTCAAAAAGTTTAAAGTATGAGAAAAATGTGTTTCTTACATTTAAATCGTGCCAAAGTTTTTGGACAGAATTCTCCCTAGTGTAATGTCATCAATATAGAAGTCTCTAAAATGGAGCTCTATGCTTCCTGTAATGTTCAACATGTTTTCAATTTTTCTTCCAAAATTGCTTTATTGGTATAAAACTATAATTTATGCTTTCAACAGATATTATCCCATCAAATTAAGTCAAAATTTGAGAATCATATGCACTTTAACTGTATCTGCTCCTTATGTGCAAAAGCCTGTAATGCAATCGGTGTCCTTTAGAGGGGGCTAGAAGAATACAACTGCACCATACTGTGAACAGAACAGATCCAGTGAGAGAAGACAGGAGGAAGAGGAGGAAGAGTTGTCCTGCTGTTGTACCACACAGGCGGAAAATGGACCGTGTCACAGCCCAGAGCAAGAGAGAAAAAAAGGAGAGATGGTGAAGACAGAGAAGAGGACAGAAGAGAGGAGAGAGAAGAGAGAAGAGAGAAGAGAGGAAAGAAGATAGTGGGGAGAGGGAAGGAGAGAGAAAAGATGAGAGAGAGAAGAGGGGAGAGGAGAGGGAGAGGGGAGAGAAGAGACGAGAAAAGAGAGATGCCTGCTGCCTGTGGCCTACACTCTGTTAGTCATGGCTGCCCCGGCTCTTAAGCGTGGCTCTCTCTGCAATGGCCATTTCACACTTGTGACAAAGGTCTGATTACACAGCTGCAGTGTCAGGGCAGAGCTGGAGCTGTCCTCACACTCATGTGAGGACCATGGTCTCTTTTGAATAAACACAGGCAGAGCACAGGATGAACCAGAGCACTCTCCATGTGCACAACATACTATAGTAGTAGATAGAGAGATACAGGTAGAGATATTTTATCAATCCCCCTTAGAAAACATTCAGGTGTCTGGTAGCAAACACAAATAATCATACTTTACATTAGTGCATTATTCATTCACTACAACACTACTGTTGTAGCCACAGCTGCCCTGGGGCAGAATGACAAAGCAAAGCTACCAGTCTGCCTCATCAGCCCCTCTGACCACCACCATCATTCCTCAAATACCACATTCATACTAGGCAAGGTGAGGTGTCTTGCCTAAGGACACAACAGCAGTTTCCACTAGAGCCACTGCCACTCCACTATGAAAGGACTCTCACAGGGGAAAGAGGGAGGGACAGAGAGACTGTCACAGAGGGACGGAGGACTCACCTAGAGGGCCAGAGGGACTCACCCAGAGAGACAGAGGACTCACCCAGAGGGCCAGAGGAACTCACAGAGGAACTCACAGAGGGACTCACAGAGGGACTCACAGAGGGACAGAGGAGGACAGTGGGAGACAGTAGAGGGACAGTGGAGGAGGACTCGTGCTCATTGGCTGTGGGCCTGAGGTGCGTCTGAAGTGTCATTACTGGCAGCGTTGCTAATGGATCGGGTACAGCTCCAGTGCTCAGCGCTAATGAGAGCAGCTAAAGGCCAGAGACATGGGTGATTACCTCCCCCTCCACCACAGTCCATGTCCCGGGGACGGATGTTAGTGTGTTTGTTATGTGGATTTAAGGTTATCACACTACAGGGTGTCACCTACAGGGTGTCACCTACAGGGTGTCACCTACAGGGTGTCACAGTGAGTGCAAAGCCATGTGTCCAGACTCCCTGACACTTCAGCTCAGAGCTCTACACTCGGCTCTCACTTGTCAGCGCGGCTCTGCACCTGCCCCAGTCTAAAAGGCCCATCAGATTGTTCCAGTGACCTTCTCCCTGCCCACCTCCGAGCGTGCATACCAATTTAGCAACGCACTGTTTTTGTGCCCCTAACTTATTCAGCCAGCTCACCTGTGAGGGGGCTGAAAGCAAATGAAGCACAGTACAGAGATAATTAGCCCTATCAAAATCTTCCTGTCAAAGGAGACTGTCCATTTGAAATGTTAGATTTCTCTGCAGAACTGCAAAAGGAATTTAAATTAGGCTTAACAAGAAAATGTAATATGATTTTTCCTTCTTCCATAACCATTAGTTAACCTATTTAATGTGGCAGGTTGAGCGGGGCATATTTCTGCTGGCTCTACTGTACTGAGCATGTCAGGCCTGACTACAGTGAATGGAGTTGCCATGGTGATAAAGATGATTTTTGTCCAATTTCAACTCTGAATACATCCGTGTCCATAGGCGCAGACAGGTTTGGGCAGTAGAAAGCCTCCCTAATTGGCAGTAATAGGGTGTACTTGGGTGGTAGTCACAGATCTAGGTGCCACACACCTGTGTGCAGCAGATGGTCCTGCGTATGCTGATGAACAGCTCTTTAACGAGAGGCTCTGAGGCCACTCCTCTGTCTCCTCTTCATCACTCCTCTGTCTCCTCTTCATCACCCCTCTGTCTCCTCTTCATCACTCCTCTGTCTCCTCTTCATCACTCCCCATGACACACAGCTAAACTACGGCAGGAAGTCACACTGCAATGCAGCAGCCACAGAAATCCATACAGACAGGACGCTGGAAGCCCACTGCACTGCTACACAACACCGCCACACAACGCCACCACACAACACCATCACACACACAACCATGTGTTTAGATACAACACAACAGGGTGTTTAAATATAATAAATATATAACAAAATAATACATTTATAATAAAATGTGTAAGTGCTGGTGCAGCTCAAATGGCCCGTAATTAATGCTATCAGGCATCAGGACGGATCGAGCATGAGATTGCACTGTCGGGTTAAAATCTGTTTTGAGAACTTACAGAAATGTATTTATGAGGTGGAAAATACTGACTAATAATGGTTTTGTCATATAGGAGGCTGTTGGCAACCCCAGAGAACAGGACTAGAGCAGGACTAAAGCTGCAGACTTTTGTGCAGGCTGGACATAAACAGTTGGTGGGAGCACTCAGTGTGTTATTAATGGAGGGCCAGTGTGGGGATGGACTCTGATGACTATTGATCTCACAGGAGGGACCGCTGCAGTCTGGAGCAGCCGCTTACTTCACAAAAGTCATTGTGCCTCTAGACTTTGTTAACATCTGTCTGAAGAGATCCACACTGGCCACAATCAATGTCACCTTTAAATACAGCACACTCATTCATCTGAAATGGGAGCATGGCACAGGAGAGCTCTACTATTTTCAAATATCTCATATTACAATGTCAGTGTGTCTTCGGAAATGACACAAAATATAAGTTAACTTTTTTAATTGAAGATTTTCTGTTGAATAGTTCTAATGTAATAGATGATCATATCCTGGTGGAGTCTCAGGCCAAATTCTTGTAAATCTAAAATTGCCAGGGCAGTGCTGGAGGGCTTTTAAAATAATGCACTGTACTTGTTCATCCCAAAAGGAAACCGAGAGGATGGCCCTGATAATGGGGGACAGGATTTCACACAGATCTGTCTCCCCACAACACAGAACCTTTCAATCACTGCTGTCACCATGACAACACACTCCTGGCTTCGACACAAGGCGAGGAAGGTCATCCGTGTTGTGTCAAACACAGCAGCTTCCAGCGTCATCCTCACACTTTGTTTATTTACATGAGACATGCACATGTTAAATATGGAGCACACATGCATTTGTGCATGAGCAAGAGTACATGTGACAGATAGACTGCGCTGAGTGTGAGTGAGTTAGTAAATAAAGTGATTCATAAACAACACGCACTGTCAAATAAATCAGGCAAAAGAACATGGCGCGCATTTTTATGAGTGCCATCCATAAACACAGATCTTTAGCATTCTGGAGTCAACTTAATCAAGGCTGACAACTCCGTCTCAGGAAGTCAAATCAAGCAGAAAAGTTTGGAAAGGCAGTAGAATTCCTTTGCACTGACTGGTGCTACACATGCCCCATAGCAACACCACCAAGAAACACCACCCCACCACCAAGAAACACCACCCCACCACCACCAGGCCCGGTCAGGAGCCAGGGCTGAGTGCAAAATAAGAGCCTGTTCTTGGAAATCCCTGTTGTAATCAGTGCATGGGTGGAACCAGAACATTTAGTTCTTTGGAGATTGGTTTTAACCACAACCATAGACACACAGAGGACAGCCATGTCCTGGAGGTGTGGCCTCAGTCTGTACTCACTCAGAGGAGCTGGGGATGGAGGCTGGTCAGACAGGTGCCATTTTGGGGCAAAGAATAAGTGTCTGGCCAAAAGGGAGCAAAAACACGCCTTTGTCTGTTTCTAAGATTGATTCTTGGACATACACTAGAATTATGGACACTATGGAAGTAAAAAAAAATACTTATTACATATTACTTTTTTAATACTTTATTTACTTTGTTATTTTTCTTTTTTCTTGTAAACTACTTTTTCTGTGCTGGCTAAAATTTGCTGTGAAGTTAACATTACAGATGTAAAAAACAAACCAACAATAAACTGAAGTATGTGAATTGTCTAGCTAGCTTCTCCTGACCAGGGGCATACAGCTTCTTCCCACTGTTTTAAGCTTGAACGAGGCACTGCACCACTTATTTATTTCACAGTGTCAATATGTGGTCTGTAATGATTGTCTATTGTTTTTCCAATGTGGTTTTAAAAGGTGCATTGCGCAACTTTTCTGGTGGAGAGTTATTGCTTTGTCTAGAATGTTTCATGGTGGAGATTAAAACTATGTCTCAAGGGAGACAACTATATACATTACAAGTCAGATCTTTGGAGAGGCAGCCCTATTCACACAGAGAGAATTATTGTATTTTTTAACAATAGACAGACTTGTAATGAATAAATGCTAAATTGTGTTTAAAGGTGCACTGTGTAACTTTTTAGTGGAGGGTCCGTCAAATGCTTTTCTCCATGGAGATGTTATTGCTTTGTCTGGAATGTTTCACAGTTAGGTGCTTTCTATCTTCAAGGAAACCAAACCAGACCAAGTTACAGGTCAGATCTGTGGAGCGGCACCCCCCCTCACAGTCAGAATGTCTTTTTCTAGGTATTTTTGAGGTATAAAACCACCCGTAATTGAATAAATGTAAGGTAGATCTATTTAATGTCATACTGTGGAACTTTCCAGACAAAGCAATAACATCTCCATGGAGACAAGCAGGTGACAGACCCTCCACCGGAAAAGTTGCGCAATGCACCTTTAACTACAAATGGCAAATAAACAAACCTAACCTAACCTAGATCAAGATAGATTAGTAGATGGATCAAATGCAACGAAAAGACACCAAATGATCGTGACAGCATTAGTCCAGTTTATTTGGTGAATTGCAGCAGATGTAAATGGTGCCAGGTTTTCTCAATCACAACTATAAAAGAGACTCCAGGACTTCCCAGAGAGGCGCCCTAATGTGAAACACGTCTGAAATATTCACCATGATCAAGTATGGCATGTCATGTGTGCCGAGAAAAACTTGGGCTACAAAGCAAATCGCCTCAGGATAGCCAGCAAAGTAGGAGCAAAGAGGGAGCGGAGGAACCAAGGAGGAAGAGGCCCTAACCCACATTCTAGCGTTAATACAAGCCATCAAACATCACAAGCCATCACCATAGATTAGCCTGTCTCTAATCCTGCCTGTTAGCGCATCTGGGGCAGATTAGGGCTGCGTGGGGCAATCTGACAGATCCAAAATGGAGGCACAGTCGCTCACAGCTCACCTGGAAACACATGGCCAGAAATGCAATACAATAGGACACTATTTCGACCATTAACACACACAAGGGTAACTGGTACTGATATTTACACTGTTATATTATTATGAAGTGAAAGTACAAAGCCAGTGCATTAAAAATACAACGATATCCATTTTGTTTTATTATGAAATGAAATATATTATATGCAGTAACTGTCTCCAACTCTGAGCCATGTTCAGTGTTTCTTCTTTTACAATATAACACAAATAGACACCATAAATACAGGGCTGCACAACTTAAAGGGCCCATTTTACACTATTTTCTGTACTGTTAGAACGTTGTTTCCCCATCAAAATCATACCTGGAATTTTATTAAACACTCTGTTCCACGTTGTAATGTCATATGGTAATACATTAAGTGCTCCACTGAGTTTTTAAACTTCATACACCTTCACTAGAATCATTTAGATACATGACATCACAAGGTGGAACAGAGCAGTTTAAGTTTTGGAAATGATAAACGATTACTCATGCATATGTGAATGAAACAAAACATAATTTTCACTAATCTGGAGAAGGATCCCAGTGGCATTGAAGGATGGGTCAAATGCACAGTGAATTGTAGAAATTGTAGATTTTTAACCTATCCACAACAGAGATGTCAAAATCATTTGGTTAATCAATAGTGAATGATTATTCAGAACACAATATAACTGTAGTTATAAAAAAATTTATCGTGACCACTACAGAAGCAAATTTAAGTCATTTGATTCAATCTAGGCTACAAAAAAGTAAACCAATTTATTTTTATCTGTTTATATTTCTGTTTATGTCACAGTAAGTTTCTTTTTTTTATCATTAAGAAAGTTTGAGTTTGATAAATAACTGTAACACTAAAATTTGATTTAGTGGCACCTCTAACCAGTCAAGCCAAAAAATCATCCCAGTAATTCATTCGAAATGTCATCAGTCTTTACAAAATTAAAAAGACAGTCCCAAATATGGTCTAAAAATGTCCTTGAGTGCGTTAAGTCCGTTTTCCACTGCATATAACACAAGAGGCAGAGAAGGAGATCAAAGGTGGAGGCAGTGGAATAAGTATTGGCTAGAGTGGCCTGGAGCAGTGAGGCAAACCCTTCAGAGCCCCATATGACACCTTTAAGTCAGACTGATCCAGGAGAGAGAGAGGCCTATTTATGGAAGACTGGAGGAGTGATGGAGTGATAGACAGGAGAGACTGATTTAAGGAGTGACAAGAGGGTGAGGGAAAGAGGGAGAGTAAGAGGTGCAAAGACCATGTAAGCTGTGAGAGGAAATGTGTTTAACATGTCCTGCATAAGGGAACACTCTTGTTTATTATAAGAAAGTGCTTTAAGGAATGCTACTTACCCCCAATTTACACCAAAGTAGTAACAGAGTGTAAGTGCAGCAGCACAGTATACGCACAGGCAGGTATCGCTTTCCATATTAACCAGTCAGACAATTTACACCAGCAGTGTAATACGCACATCCAACGGCCATCACTACGCTACGCATTGCTCAAATTAGATTGGAGTTCTAATTTTTCAGGGTCAACGGAGCATCTCCAGGCTTTTTAGCAGGGCCAAGACAGATAATAAACACGTGGTGTCAAAATAAACTTCCAATGCCCCTTTCAAAATATGTTCTCTAAAACCACTACAGTCGCATAAACACCATGCGTTGCATCCAGGAGCTCGGGGAATGACTCGTGATGGATTATGGAAAGTTTACAGTTGTGGAGAATAAATATAAACCACTTTACGACATCAGACAGCAACTTTACCAGAACAACTGAAGGAAAAGGCGCGTGGTGCAGACAACCAAAGTTAAATGGTGAGTAGCTTAATTAATGCGAGCTCCGCAGATACGGCTTGTTATTGCTGCAAAGCATCGTCTATTGTTGTCAACTTTTGTTTTGTGATTTAAAACATAATTCATCCAGTCAACAATGAATACATAAGCAATGTAAAAAGTTTAGTGTTTGAACATGAGAATACAAAGAGGCTGGTGTCACAAGAGCAGCTCTGCTGAATCTGGTGTAAATTGAAACTTTTAAAAGTAAGCGCGTATGCAGCTTTGACTACATTACGTCTCGCTGACGCTCCTGATGTAAATTCCGGGTAAAAATGCTTTAGTATTTATTACTGGTCAAGTTTTTAATGTTACAATGTTGTGTTGCTGAATGGATGTTGTTTTAAGACAGGGGTGTCCACATTTTGGGGCCACGTACTGAAACATAGTGGAGGACCGGGGCACAGACTGGTGGTCAATACAGTGAGTCAATCAGGTTCTTTTCACAGACAATGTAATGTACTATTGAGGTTATAGTGGTAGAATTTTAGCAGGAGTGTCCACATCAGGCCAATAGGTCAACAAAAATTGGCCTGAGGGCTGCATTTGGCCCCCAGGCCATTGTTTGGATACCACTGTATCCAAACAAAAAGATGTTTCTCAAGCTATGGTATTGGTAAATCTGGAACTGGTTATTTGATGTGTTCTGTATGTGAATATCAAATGAAGAAAGTAGTTAAAATAAAGAAAAAAAAACACTGAATGGGAGGGTGTGTCCAAACTTTTGACTCTTTTTGATCAAACCAGGACACATGTGAACACAGCAGTACACAGTATTCAGTATACCTTCTCTTTAAAAATAAAATGAAAAAGACATTTGTTCAGTAGTGTATGTTCTAGCTACACCCTGCCGTGAGTACAATGTAGTTTGAATGATAGAGACAGAGCATGTGGTGCCTTGGCTCTGCTCAAAGGAAATGTCAAATCCTTCTTTGACTCAATGTGGACTGTGCTGAAACCCAAATGTTTGCGATGAGAGGACAGCCGTGACTTGGAGCTGTGGACCAGACCCACAACAGCAGGACATAAGGAGCCAGCTGAGCCCTGCTGTAAAACTGAAAGGAACTGGACTCAAGTGGACTCAGAGCTGTATCTGTACTTTCATGAAAAACATTCTACTTACAGAGAAATTGTACTTGAAAATAATCAAGCTACACTAAGTATTTTAAAGGTTCATTGTGTAACTTTTCCAGGGTGGTTTCCATAGAGATGTTATTGCTTTGTCTAGAATGTTGTATAGTAGATAAAGAAGAAGAACAGAAAACACTCTGTTCCACCTTGTGATGTCATATGGTAATACAGGAAGTGCTACACAGTGTTTTTAAACTGTTTTATACACCTTCAGTAGAATCATTTAGAACATTTCAGCCCTGGAATTGCCTTTCCTAATGAAGTAAAGGTAAAAGGCAGCTGTTTACTTGAAAACTACCACTTCAAGACATCACAGGTGGAATAAAACATTTTGAGCTTTGGAGATGTCGACAGATTAATAATAAAGGATAACTCAAATGTGTGAATGAAACATAACACAACTCAAGGTATGTTTTTGATGAGGAAACAACATTCTAACATGTCTAAAAACTCAGTCAATTTTGCGTAATATAGGCCCTTTAAACTGCCTGTATTAGTGAAGTTCATAAAAACACAAGTTAAAAGGATGTCAGTCCATTAATGATCAGTCAATAATAACAATAAGGAGGAGCTCTCTATATAAGTGTGAACAACTGATTCTGCTTTGGGAAGAAAGAACTTTTAATACAGTCAACTGGGTTAGAGCATCACCTAAACAGCAGCTCTTGTGCTCTTGGTCCACGATTTTTTTGAAAAAAAATAAAAGACACATAAATACCAACTAGATCTAGATGTGTTTTTGGTCAGATTGCAGTGTAGTGTGTTCAAATTAAAGAGTAAAGGTACTCACACTTCCAGTAGTGCCCAGGGACAGGTGATTCATCTGCTGCGTCAGGGGACCCATCATGCTGGCTGGCTGCATGGACATCGTGTGGTCCATGGCTGGCGTGATCACTGCACCCTGCAACAAAAACAGAAAATATTTGAGTTTTAACAGTATAATTTCACTTTAATATATAAATTGCTTCATAATCAGCCAAACTTTTGACTGGGAGTGTATATAGGTTCTAGCAAGAAAAGACACAGAGATCCAGTGTGTGCTACCCAAAAAAAGATATTTGCCTTGAAAAAAAAAAAAAAAAAAAAATCTACCATATTTAGGCTGTTAGCTGAAATTTTCAATAATAATTTTGGCTAGCATAACCTCTTTACTTACTTAGACAAACTTTATTGATCCACAAGGGAAATTACTTGGACACAGTAGCTCACACATCACAATATATTATAATAACAAAGAGAAAAATATAAATGGTAATAATACTTCTAAATAAGTACCAAAATAATATTAAGAGACTGCTGTCAAATAATTATATAAAAGTATATGTACAAGTAAAAATAAGTAGGAAAACAGTGCTTCACACTAGATGTTCATACCAGCCGTCATAACCATTATTTGAAATCTCAACAAACCCTACCACAGACTCCTTTTAGTAAAATCAGTTCTCTCTAATGTTTAAACCCATCAGTGTTGTCAAAACATTACACTATACTACTGCATCTACAACAGTGGTCTGTGTACTTTATACTATATATCTCTACCAGGATTCTTTCACTTGTTTGGAGCCTGCCCTGCTTGTAAACTCCTCTCTTTTCCCAATGGTCCTGGAGGAACGCCGGGAGCAGTGGAACATGGATCCTACATGAGAAAACCATTGTTCTTTTATCTCCTTTTAAAGATACCTCTCTGTCAACACAACTGACGCCCCCTGGAGTAGAGTTTTGGAGTCACGCCCTGGTTGAGTTTGAAGTAAAAAGAGAGAACAGTTTTAATAGAGCATGTTTGGTGGTAGGCTAGCAGCAGGAACTGTCAGAACAGCCCTTGCTTGTCTCATGTTGCATCTTTGACTCCGCAACCCCCTCGCTGTCACACCTCCCTCTGCTCCTTTCACTGGATAGAAAGAGCTGCTGGACATGGAAGCCTAGTTTACACCAAAGGCAAGAAATAGAATGTGAAAGATGAGTGTTTGATGGGCTAAAATAGTCTATTGTTAACAGTGGTCTTTTATTTGAGTTTAAAATAACATCAAATGATTATTGTAGCTAAGCTGGGTTCTAAATCATCAAATCATCTTCATCAAAATTCATTTATATGCCAGTAAACCAATGATAAATCAACAGAAACTGTGATCCTTTTTTGTTTTTACACAATTTTTATATATTTAAAAAAAAAAAAAACAATACTATTTCAAATATTCAGCAATGTTTCAAATTAGCCACTAACACAAGAAAATCTAACCCTAACCCTAACCATCAAAATAAAATAAATAATATCATATAATAATGATTTCTAAGTGAGTGAAAGGCAATGCATTTTACAAATTCCCTTTCTAATTTGAGCTTTATAAGAACACCACATAGTAACAAGAAGCCAGAAGTGTTGTGTGATAATACAAAAAACAAACAAACTGGTATATACTTTGGTTTTGCACGATAATAAAACCAAGCAGAAAAAAAGTGAAGAGGCAGGCGTCATTAAGGAAAGAGCTTGTGGAGGTCATAAGGGACTGAAAAGACTGACAAGTGTGGCAGGACGTATGGGGGCTGAAGAGGGACAAAAGACATGAGATCTGCAGAGGCTGTGGGCTATACCTGTTAGTGATGGAGCCACTGACAGTGCCTTTATAATGGGAAAGGGAGGCCAACGGAAGGGCTTAATTCACAGATGTGTCAGGGAGAGTTAAGCCGATTTGTGATTTCGATTTTGTGTGTTTGGAGGCTGAGTGTCTGTGAGCGTCAGGTTCACATGAGACCAAACGGAAATAAACAGAATATGGTTTTGATTTGTCCAACTGGTGTCTGTGGAACTAGAAAAAAAAACATAATGAGAAAGCAAAACTAAGTAAAATATTGTTTATAGATTTTATTTAAAGGTGCACTGTGTAACTTTTCTGGTGGAGGGTCCGCCACCTACTAGTTTCCATGGAGAAATAACTATTTTGCCTTGATTATTCTAGTATGGAAATAAACTTGGTAATAACAATGGAGATGGTCAATGGTAAGACCTATGAAAACACAAGAAGAATTTTTGAGCTATACGCACCTGTAATTGAACAAAGGGAGATATGTTTAATACCCTACTGTGGAACATTCCGGGCAAATTTTTATTTATTTATATTGTACATATAAAATTGCCTCTGTAGGTTTAGCGTTTAATCTTAGTGGTCAGCAGATACAAGTTAAGCACTATCTGGTGACATTTTTGATAACTACATTTAATAATTGACTACCTCTCTACATAGAATAAAAATAAAAAGTAGGTATAAATAAAAGCCCCATAACAGCATGTGGGCCCTTTAATAATAAAATAAAAAATATCTGACATCTCATGTGTTAATGCACTTTTCATGTAACAACAATACAGTTTATGTCTCATTTAAAGGTGCACAATGTAACTTTTTGGTTGGGGTCTGTCACCTGCTGGTTTTTATGGATATGTCACTGCTCTGCTTCGAATGTTCCATAGTATGACATTAAACAGCTCTACCTTATGAAATTTATGAAATTACAGGTGCTTTTATCACTCAAAAATGCCTAGAAAAACAGGCATTCTGACTGAGTGCCTCTCCACAGATCTGACCAGTAAAATTGGCTTGTTCTGGTCTCTGTGATAGAAATGTTTAATACCGTACTGTGAAACATTCTAGACAAAGCAATAACATCTCCACAGAGAAAAGCGTTTGACAGAACCTCCACCAGAAAAGTTGCACAATGCACCTTTAACTAACTAACTAACTAAATAAATAAATAAGGTATTCCTAAAATGCTCATTTACATATTTTCTGTTTATATACAGTCTCATAGTGTATGTTATGTCTATGTATCGTGCCTGGTGTGAGCACATATGGTGGGACCAATGGAAAACCCATCTCACTAAAGCTGTTATTGATCGCCTGCAGACAGAAGACAGATGATATCAGCACTTGGCTTGTTAAATACAGTGATGTACATGCAGCCACCAGAGACAATGTACTGTAAATAAGGAATCTTGTAAAAAATCTTACAACCTGTAGTACTCATTTTAATGGCCGCTCATTACATTAAAGAGCCTCTCTTTGGATGATGGAGAGCTGATGACTATCGCTCGTATTTGTGGTCTGTGTATAATGAGGGGCTCAGGAATAACAATGGTAAAAAAGATGGGGCCGATACATAAATGTCACAGATATATGGAGCGGGATTATAGTCTAGTTCATACATGCCTGCACTGTGGCATGTGCTACATTAGAGTCTGTGGGCGCTATGTTGGCTTGAAAATAAAATATTGATTGATTTATTTATTTATTTTTTAGATCAGATCAAAAAAGCAGCAACTTTAGCTGTTGTATGTACTGGTTTTGAATATACTATTTTATACTTCCCCATTATTATTTTTGTCTATTCTATATTTTATGATTTCCAACAAAGGTGAGCGTGACTCACTGAAAAACTGTTGGCTAATGATAGCTAGCTTATGATTATAATTTTATGTGTCTGAGACTTGTTAAACAGTACACATCAGCATGCCTGCTGTAGTTCCACCCAAGTGGGCTCTTTCTGGTCAGATTGTGTTAAAATAAAGATCAGGTCTAACTTTAAGTCTAACTTTAGTAACAGAGCTTCAGACAGCATAGTGCTTCTAGTTAGCTTTACAGCTCCTGGGAATGTTGATGACATCAGCTGCTAAATATCAATAGAAAGCCTGAGCTGTGTCATAGCAGTAGATGGAACTGTATCGAGTGGAACTGTATTGGTGTACTTGATATAAATTGACCTCAATATAATATAAGCAGATTTCAAAATGGATCCTAACTCTTGAAAGTGTACCTACAACTTTTTCTCAACTGTGGTGTCGCAAAAACTCATCTGATGCCTATCACCTTCTGTTCAGTGATAGGAATATTGATTCACCAGGCTTGACTATTTTGGTGTAATCCTTTATAGGAGATTTTCGAGACATTTTTTGCATTATTCTGGCACCAACAAGACTGAAATACTGTAAGTGAAATCTTAATACAATACTGTAATTTTGATATACAATAGATAAGATATGTTCAAACAATCCTTAATTGTCCTATATTATGCAAAATGGACTCTTGTGAGCTTTAAGCCATGTTATAATGCCGTTACCTAGAGCTGTGATTTGTTTCTTTCACATGATGGAGTAATCCTTTATTATTGGTCTGTCTACATCTCCAAAGCTCAAAACATTCTGTTCCACCTTGTGATGTCATGTAGTGGTAGTTTTCAAGTTAAGACCTATCTTTTACCTTTAGTTCTGCAGAGTTTGGCAACCCCAGGTCTGAAATCATCCAAATGATTCTAGTGAAGGAGTAGTTTAAAAACACAGTGGAGCACTTCCTCTTTTACAGCATAACATCACAAGGTGGAACAGAGTGTTTTCTGTTTGAGAGAAGAACTCAACCTAAATATGCAGAATTTGTGTGTTAAACATGTGTGAATGAAACAAAACATAATTCCAGGTATGTTTGTGATGAGGAAACAACATTATGACATAGATCAGAAAATAGTCTAATATGGGCCCTTTACGCAAACAGAAAACAAAAAATCTTTACTCTTGATATTACGGGATAAACCATTCTAACTGTTACACTGGACCCAACAAATTTGTTATGTCAGCTTTACACGACCACCCACAGTTGCACCCATTTTACTTACGAGCCACATCTACCCAGAGGCGAGCTTTGTCAAACCTTAAAAGAGGGGCTATATTTCCTCTCTCTGCTTGTAATCCCATCTTGGGGCAAACTGCTGGGCGCTCCCACAAAGAGGGAAGAGTGTGGACTTAAATTCACACGTCAAATCGTCCTTTTATTTAATACTTTATTCAATGCTTTGCTTTGTCTGGAATGTTTCACAGTATGGTATTAAATCTTTCTATCTTCATGGAGACCAGACCAAGTTACAGGTCAGATCTGTGGAGAGGTAAGCCCACTCACAGTCAGAAGCTATAAAACCACCTGTAATGTAATAAATGTAATGTACATCTGTTTAATGTCATACTGTGGAACATATAAGCAAGAAGGTGATGGACCCCTAACCAAAAAGTTACACACTGCGCCTTTAAATGTGGAATCTTTATTGTAATTTCAACAGCGAGACAGTGGGCAAAAGTCTGCCCATAGATTAACATGTGGCGTCGATAAGAGGAAGGATTTGTCACCTCGGGGCTTTGTGTTTATCAGCTTCACAATGAAATAAAGATGAGTGGCCATGATGGATCCTACCTCTCCATATTGATTTATTGTCTGTCTGTCATGTGTGAAATCCAATTCATTTGCAGCTACTGTAAAGCTCCACAGGCTACGTTTGACCCCTCAGTGACCTCATGATAAAGACTGCACACTGTAATCTCTGTCCCATTACTACAGGGATGAAATGAGGGATCATATTATTAGAAGTTAAATCATTTTCCCCCCCAAGAGGACAACTTATCTTTTCAAACATAGCTGGTCTGTTTGATTCTTGGTTTTATTCCCAACTGGTAGTGCATACTATTGTGTCCTTCTTAAAGATATTATTGCTATGAGAAATATTATTTTCTTTTTATTACAAATGAAGCCAAGTGAGTTCTATGGTACACTCCTCCATGTTTTTAAAGTCCATGAACCTTCACCAATCTTTTCTGATGATTTCATAGCTCAAGTTGGCTTCACTATACAGCTAACTTACTTCAAAACATGTAGCTGTTATTATCCCTGTTGAAATAGCTTTAAGCCACCTTTGCTTCTTAGTTTTAAAGAGGAGGTACTTTACTTTGTGGAATTAGCTGCAAACATAACATATTTAGTTCATCACGTTACCTTTTATTGTTCTGAAAGTGCTATGTTCGGCGAAAACAACTTATTAACATGTTTTATAAGTTTCACTTTCTTTTTTGATGCTCCTCCTCCCTCTTTAAGGTATACCGTAAAATACCAAGAATTAAGTGCCTAAAATAGTTCAAAAACTGTTTATAAGACTGTCATTATATAATTTTGGTTGCATTTGGGTTTGTCTGAATTCTCTCCGCCTTCCATAGTGTAGATTTTTGGTTCTTAACAGACAACCAGACATTAACCTTGTTTCACATTGCTGAAACAAAAAAATCCTGATCAAATTAAACTCTTTGACTCCATTATCATGATCAGTATTTATTCCAGGTATAAATCTATTGCCAAAGCCCTCTAACTGTTCTGAGTGGAGCAGAACCTGAGGTAGTGTGGGGCTGAGCGGCCTGATGGAGCATGTAACAGTATTTGTCATGTCATCACAGGAGGTCCATCCCTCTCTCCATCCCTCTCTGCTCACACCACACTCGTTTATTATCTGCTGTCCTTTGCAGATGAATGGATCATTTCACACACACCAATCCTGAGAAGATTTAAGGCACTTAGGACAAATTTGATGCTAATATTTAGCGCTTGTTGTGGTGATTGTCCTTCTAGGCCCCCCAAGACCTAGCCCCAGATAAGCGGGAGATGGTTGAATAGGTACACCATGTTTGTCTAAGTTACAGTGCCAAGTTAAAGGTCAGATCTGTGGAGAGTCAACCCCACTCACACAATGTGTGCTTTTCAAGTTATTTTGAGCAATGAAAACCCCAGTAATGAAATAAATACTGGATAGAACATTACAGGAAAAGCCATAACTCTGACATGGGGACAACCATGTCAAAAAAGTTACAGAGTGAACCTTTAACTGTAGTCACTACTTTATGTCTGTTACAACCAAGTTGGCAAAAAAATTATCTTAAAGCTGGGAGTCCACTGCACGATTTTGGCCGTTTGCAACTAAAAACATGATTCTGGGAAAAATCTTGAGTCGTAACTAAAAACCGTGGATCGTAGATCTCACAGTGAAAGCGGAACAAAGATCAAATTTAAAACCGTTGTAAGGCCAAAGACGAGCTTTGTGGCCTCAGAAGAACTAGCATATAGTACTAGCCTCAGTTAACTGGTACAATTATGGAGACATTAGCACACGGAGCCTGGAACCGGATATTCATACCAATAAACTGTGGTCATGGCCACGACTGATCATGTGCAGCATTACAGTGTGCATGTGCGTTGCCATACGATTGAAATTCCTCACACCATGTGTTGTAATATCCAACCATCTTATAAGATGAAAAAAAACATTGTGCAGTGTTCTCCAGCCTTAAGACCAGACCAACAATTATCATAATGAAGAAAAGTCATTGCCTGTATTCAAGTAGGGCAGAACTCTAATTCTATCCAGAGGACTTTTTTTTGGCATGAAAGGACGTGAAATGAAAGAAACAAAGACGGGATAAAGGGATTGAAAATGTGGAAAGAGGAGAACAAGAGAGCAGCTGGAGGACAAGTGCAGCAGGCTCAAATTCTGCCTCACCATCAAATCCTCGAAACGCCATCATGTTCCAGGCCGGAATCCGGTTTATAATGTCAAACAGAGATTGGTATCTCAGTGCACCTCCTCACCCCTTTCTAATCAGGGGCATATAGTCCTGGTCCAGTGCCAATACAAGGAACCAACAAACCACCTCAATAAGCAAGGAGCAGGGAGCATACCTGGCAACACAGGCATTCAATAATTCAACTTTTGTAAGTAAGTCTTGGGCACAAATACGCAATTCAAAGATGTTGGGAGAAAGGCAGATGGAAAAGCCAAACCAAGGTAAAAAGCAGCGCTGCGTTCTTTGGCACAGGGAGTGAACATTTGAGAGGGTGCATGTGAGAACTGAGATTTGCCATTATGGAGTGTTGGAGCTATTTAAAAATATATGTGTTTGTGCATTTGAGTGGTTGGTACTTGTTCAATTTCTTCCGACTTGCTGACTTGAAAGAAAAGTCTGTGAAAGAAAAGAATAAAGAAGACTGTAACCATGTTTAAAGTGCCAAATGGAGTCTACTGTTAAGAGCATAGCAAAATAAAATAAAATAATACAGCCTTTATTTAATTGTCACTTTCCATAAAGCTTGACTCCACATGCTGCATCCTCCACAGTAATTAGAAATAAACACATTTTGAAAACAGTTTTTATTTTCAGAGTTTCTCCCTGTGTGAAACCACATTATTAGCTACTTACTAGAGAGAGTCAGGCTTAATATTCATGGAGTTATCAGTTTTAATCTACTTAAACAAAAACAATTTTCAGTATGAGTCGCTAACTGCTTATGCAGAAAGACTGAGTTATAGATTTAAGTTGTTCTTTCGAATACACTTTTTCATTTAAAAGTGGAGATGTTATTGTTTTGTCTGTAATGTTTCACAGTATGGCATTAAACTCCTATCTTGCATTTATTCAATTACAAGTGTTTTTGTTGCTTTAACAATACCTTGAAAAAACATGCATTCATATTGTGAGTGGGCTTTCCTCTCCACAGATCTCACCTGTAACTTGGTCTAATGGGGTCACTACTTGTCTCCATGGAGTTAGATAAGTTTAATGCCATACTGTGACAGTCATTAGATCTTAAAAGTGAAAAAATGTATAGCACACTCAGCTGGCTGATGTCCAAAACTTTGTGTTTTTAGATAACGTTTCAGCAAAAATAGTTGCCAGCACAGTGCTCATATTCCCCTCCAACGAAAATAAGGTCCCTGTGCGAGATCACCCAGTGAGGAAAGCAATGAGATCTCCCTGGAGATGACAGACCTTCCAGCAGAAAAATTACAGTGCATATTTAACATAACACTTGGATTAAGCATAAACGTATTAGCATTATATCTGATGACATGATAGTTCTTTCTCAGACCAGTTTTAATAGACCACAGTAGACACCACAAGATCTTTGAACATGCTCTGAGCCAGTTACCCTTAATAGAAAGAGCAATAATATCTAAAAGCCTGCTAGTTATCAAACTAGCCAACCTTCAATTGAAATAACATTGGACATAAGACATGGTACTTTGCTCTAATGAACTGCTCCAGTATAGATGACTTAGCAGTGACCTCTCCGCATGCTTCGCTAACTCCATATTGCCAGGACATCCACACTGCCATTGCATAACGCTCCATTGGGCTAACACGCGCCATGAGCAGAGCGCCGCCAAATCGCCACACAATCAATGGCTTTTTAAATGCTTGAGTGTCCCTCATGATTGGAGCATGCTTGGCTAATTTGACGTGATTCTCTGGCAGGGTGTGTGTGGAAATCCCGTCCGCTTTTGCCGTAGCGATGGTTAAGTACAGGGCCATAAAAGCGGACAGATTGGTCGCTATGATCCACTGACGGCTATGACAGCTGGGGTTAGTCTAGCAGTTGCTCTGAGACAGGGACAGAGAGACACTGGACCACATAGGAAGAGAAGGAAGGAGGCTATGGGGAGCGATATGGGCCACATGCTTAGTGCTGGCAGACACACCAAGAGATGTCCCAGGCAACAGACACTTGTGTAGCTTTGGATGGCAGAGAGAGAGAGAGGGAGTGAGAGAGACAGAGAGAGAGAGAGAGAGAGAGAGGGGAAGAGAGGGGGGAATAGACAGTATGTACTTCACATACGGAGACACATGAAAACAGTGACTGGCCAAACATGTCCGATGAACCAAAACATGGGGGAGCTACACTGAAGCCAATGGCAGCTACATATAAACATATTGCAGTATCTCTGGTAAAAAGTTGGACAATTTGTAATATTACAAACTATACATTTCAAAAGGTCTGTAAGCTTTTTCTTCTTAATTCAACTCACTAACTTGATTTACTTATGTCCCAACATCGTATTTTTCATATTGGTGGTTTTATACTTCTAGATGTGTGGTAATAGCCACAATGACAGCATTCATCTGTTCATCTGTTTCACAAATGATGTTCATGTTGAGAGTGGGATTCGAAAAGCCAACCTTCAGATCAGTGGACAAACACTACCAACTGAGCTACAATCTTACTGTTTTTTTTTTCTTCAGTTCACAAGATAACACCCATTCACTCACTATTCAGTCTGTGCTCTATTTTGAGTTTTTGCTACAAACAAGTTCTTCATACACAGACACTTTTGACTTTGACCTGCTTTGAAAGCCGCTCTCTCTGCTGTACAAGCACAGGACTACTGCTCAGTTCTGTGTGACTGGAGAGTGTCAGTATGGTGGCCCGCTGTGCCCAGATTACATGTTCAGTGTCCCACAGCAGGAGGGGAAAGAGGAGGGGGGAGGGGGACTGGGATGGCGAGGACAGCCTGGTAAATGACCACAGTAGGGCGGCGCACGGCTGGATGAGCACTTCTCCTCAGAGCGTGTGTCCGACCAGATGTGGAGTTCAGAACTGCCAAATTTGTCCTGGAAAGATAATGCACCGACAAACACACAGACACTCACAGCCGCTAATGATAAGACTATAACGGATAATAATAATGATAAGGCACTGGTTTTACACAGAGGTAATTTAGTGATTTTGTATGCACCCCCCCGTCACACTGAGATATGTGGAAGCCTCACATACACATACAAGTGGGTGTTGAGTTTTGCCCAAGGACACACTGCCAATATACATTTTGCATGGAGGAGATCCTACTAGAAAGCATCAATATAATGTACCCTATTCTCCCTACATTCAGACTGTGGTCGTTTGTTAAACAGCACAAAAACAAAAAAAACAACGAATAATTAGTAATAATCAGTGATTTTGTATGTACTCCCCGGTCACACTGAGAGAAGTGGAAGCCTAAGACACACAGGCAAAGTGGGTGATGTGTTTTGCCCAAGGACAAAATGCCAATATATATTTAACATGGCAGAGATCTCACTAGAAAACATTAATGTAATATACCCTATTCTTCCTAAATTTAGACTGTGATCATTTGTAAAATAAAAGTTTAGTGAGTTTGTATGCAGTCCGTCACACTGAGATACGTGGATGCCTCAGACACACAGGCGTTTTGCCCAAGGACACAATAGCAGTATATATTTCACATGGCAGAGATCACACTAGAAAGCATTCATGTAGTTTACCCAATTCTCTTCATTTAGACTATAGTAATTTGTAAAAAAAAAAAAAACAAAAAAAAAAAAACTTAAGCCTTTCAGCCTTAAGGTTGTGAATTAGATTCCAAAGTAGTAAATAGCCATGATGTTTTTATGCATGTTCTATATGCCAAACTAGCCATATTTCTACAAAAAATAAGTAATCTGGCTAATTTAAAAAGAGTAGTTGTCAGACTGTGTTTGTTTGCCATCCTTCTACAGTAACTGACCATATTTTTTTTCAGTCTGAGCCAAATTTTAAACTTAATGAAGTAAATGTAAAAGGGAATGATGTATACAGTTTATGATTCAGGCCAAACAAGCCTCAGGCAAATACTACAGCCTCTGTTTTCTGCATCCATTTACCAGCCCTGAGCAGCACTTATGGAGCTGCAATCAATCATGAGTGAAACTTTAAACCAATCCACACTCAATCTATAAGTGTCTAATATTATTGGTCCTATTTCTTACACAAAATTGACTCTTGTAAACTTTAAGCCATGTTAGAATGTTGTTACCTTCTCAAAAACATACCTGGAGTGTTTTATTTCATTCACCCATGTCTGAGTAATCCTTTATTATTAGCGTGTCTGCGCGTCCATTGCTCAAAATACTCCTTGAAGTGGTAGTTTTCACGTTAACAGCTCCTTTTACCCTTAGTTCAGTAGAGACTGGCAATTCCAGGGCTGAAATGATCCAAATGATTCTAGTGAAGGTGTATGGAGTTTTAAAACACTTTCTGTATTACCACATGACATCACAAGGTGGAACAGAGTGTTTTCAGTTTGAGAGAAGAACTCAGCCTAAATATGCAGGGTTTGTGTGTTAAACATGGGTGAATGAAACAAAAAACAACTCCAGGTATGTTTCTAATGAGGAAACAACATTATAACATGGATCAGAAAATAGTGTAACATAAAAGCATTTGCATCCGATAGTAACAAAAACCTCGCTTGAATAAAGGCTACTATTCCCACTGAGCAAGTCTTTAATTTCAGTTGAAAATATTAAATCATTTCTTGTCTCATCTATTCTATGGATTTACAACCAATCATATCATTACATTTTATTACTTCTCATATTTTACCTGTCTGGCCACATTATCTCAAAATCAGATGCCAAACAGTTCAATATTTAGTAGTATATTTGGCTATTAACACTTGTACTTCAGTAATTATTTGGATCCTTATTGCTTTTTACTTCTACTTGAGTAATACATTAAAGGCCCATTATGAGTATGTTGATGATGACCAGTAGGTGACGTCACCAAGCCAAGTTATTAAAAGATCTGTGGAGAGACACCCATGCTCACAAAAAGCATACATATTTCTCAATTGTTGTTTGTAGGGAAAAAAAAAAAAAAGTCATCTAATAAATGTAAGAAAGATAAGTTTAATGCCATACTGTGGAACATTCCAGACAAAGCAAAAACAACAGAGATAAATATGTTGAGCACAATTTTCAAACCTGGGTTTCTGATTGACACTTCTCTGCAATTACTGAAACTCATCCAAAATAAAAAGGCAAAATAAAATATTAAGCGTTGCACCAGTGTGGTTTATTTTCACAGATGAGTGACCTAGAAAAAGCAAGATTTTGGCAGCATTGAAAATAAATGTCCCTTACATTTGTCTGCTATGACTAAGTCCCATTCCATGCACTGGCTACCTCAGTCGCACTGTGGCCGAACTAAACTTGTCAACTCAACATAATTATTGTTTTTTTTACCGTCTAGTCTCCAGTCTGGTAACCCCGAGCAACAGCCTATGGGCGATGTGTTCAAGTGCGGTAGGATAAATGGCGCTGAATCATGTCTTGGCACAAGCTGCATCTATAAACCCCCAACCAAAAAATACTACGTTCTCAAGATAAAAATGAAACCATGTGTGAATTTAAATGCCATATTGTTATTTTTACAGATAGATCGTAAAGTCAAGACAAAAGAGTGCAATCATTTAGCTATCAGAAATACTTATGAGGTTAAAATAATAGATGGATGTCATTTCTTTGGTTTAAACTTCGACCTGTACCAAAGAAAGAATCTGACGTGAAGGATTTTCCAGACATTTCCACCATTAAGGCTGCTCCTGATCTTTATGTTGTGAACTATTTTAACCCCAAAAAGTTATAGGACTATACAGTGTGAGAAATTCTAACTTACCTCTCCAAGATGTGACGTGTATTATTTACTTAAAACAGACCGTATGCAAAATTGACTTTCCAGAGCCTTTAACCATCTTATAGTTGTTTCCCCTCACCATTTACCCACCAAAAGTTGTATTTGGAGTGAATGAGCAATCTTCGTTCTCCCATTTTCTTAATATGTGATATGCATAGGATTTGCCAGTGTCGTGCAATCACTTTGGTATGAATGGAAAAAAACCTGCTAGCGTGATGTGCAGCTATCCATCAGTGGGGCTAACAGCTGTGTGACTCTTTGTTTTGATAATGATCACGGTGACGTCAGCTCCCACTGGGCACCACAGTTTTCTATTGCAGATGTCAACGGGCTTGTTTCTTTGTCATAGAGTGTCATAGATTATTACTTAAATAGAAGAACCAAGCACAACAACTCTTCTTTAAATTAAATGTAAATTAAGTTGAGGGAGAAGTGGTTGTCAAAATGGCCTCTTGTGAGTGAATGTGACAGGAAATAGATGTATCAAAAATAATTATTCTATCAGTTATTTTACTAGTTTCTACAGTTAGTTTCTACAATGTCACAATGTGCTTCTTGATCTAAAACAGAGCTGCATTTTGTTACATATACATCTTTTAACTTCACTTACTCTCTGGGATCAAAAACAAGCAGTCTGTACTCATCCACTTATGATCATAGTATTAAATAATAGAATGAGACATATCCAAAATACTCACTGTTGGTTGCATAACATATTGTTGATGAGGCATCCATGATGTACTCTGGACCTGTGGAAACAAAGAAACATAAATGAAGTCATATTCTCAGACCAGTTATTTGCTTTTTTCCGAATGTTCCACAGTATGATATTAAACTTGCATTCTGCACTACAGGTGACTGTATGTCAAAAATAGCTTAAAGAACATATTGTGTTTGTGTCTGCTATATAGTTAGAATTAATGGCAATAAAAGAAAGTCATCTGAATTTTGCGTTAGAAAAGTAAGTTGCCCAGTGGGAGCTGACATTGTTCTAAACGTCATCACAACAAAGAGCTGTGAAGTAGTTGGCACATCCTATGGATAGCTGCAGATCACGTGAGCAAGCTGCAGATTCTTTTTTCATTTGTACCAAAATGACTACGCCAAACTGCCGAATCATACGCGTATCATTGATTAAGAAAATAAAACTGGTACAGAGCAGTGGGCTCATACTGGTGGAGGTGAAAACGGGAGTTGATCAGCAAGATGGCGTCTTAAAAATAAGCAGTTAAACATGAGAAGTGGAAACGACTATGGTTAAAAGCTTTGAAACAAGCTTTGAAAAGTCAATTGTGCATAATAGGCCTGCATTAATCAATAAACACAGAGCAGTTTAATGCCATACAGTGGAACATTTCAGACAAAACAACACCTCCACAGAGACACTCCAGTGGACATGTTACGTATTGCATTTTTAAAATATTCATATGTTAAAGAGTGACATAATCCATTTAGGCTGACAAGGTTTACATTTCATTTTTGAGCGTAAATTAAAACATGTCACCGTTAGCAGAGACTGATTCTGATCCAAAATCTAAACTAGTTCCACTGAGAGATTCCACAGATCATCTCTCAGACCAGTGTTACTGCCCAGAGCATGACTTGTGTGGAGCCTTTAAATTAGGTTTCTCCTCCATTAGAATAATAGCATTAAAGCCATGGCCAGGCTGGTGCAAGAGGGTGAAAGGTACTGAAATGTGGACTCCGTGATTGCTTTAAGTCTTAGAGATATTGCACAGAGTTTGGAGAGATTAATAGACAAGGGAGTTTGTGCACTGGACTGGGTCAGCTACAAGAAAATCATCTCGAGGCTCCTCATGAAAATGACTAAATTCTGACGTTTGACAAGTTTATCTTTGGGTCATTATTTGTTATTGCAGACGAATAAAAGCAACAGTTACATCAGACAGCAAGGCAAAATCAATGAGCAGTGACTATAGCGTATAAGCTAATCTGTATAAGTGGAGTATGTGTGGCTATAGGAGAAAATAAGTAGTTAGGTTTAGTTTTAATTTATCATTCCAATGTTGTCATAGTAGTAGTAGTAGTAGTAGTAGTAGTAGTAGTAGTTTCTTTCTCATCAAAAACATACCTGAATTTGTATTTTGTTTCATTCACACATGTTTAACACACAAATTCTGCATATTTAGGCTGAGTCCTTCTTTCAAACAGAAAACACTCTGTTCCACCTTGTGATGTCATGTGGTGATACAGGAAGTGCTCCACTGTATTTTTGAACTCCATACTCCTTCATTAGAATCATTTGGATCATCTGAGACCTGAAATTTCCAATCTTTACTGAACTAAAGGTAAAAAATGGCTATTAATATGTAAACTACCACAACATGACATCACAAGGTGGAACCTATAGGACCTTTAAAGAAAAGTAGTAAAAGTAGTTTTACTTGCACTGTGTTACTTTTTTGATGAGACGTTTTCCACCTTCGTATCTCCATGGAGATGTTATTGCTTTGCCTGTCTTATTACAGTATATTCTTAAACTTTTATTTAATTACAAGTGTTTTTATTGCTCAGAAGCCCCATAAGAAACACTGTGCCTTGTACCCATTGAGATAAGTTCAATGTCACACTGTGGAATATTCCAGGCAAAACACTAACATCTCCATGGAGACATGCAGGTGGCAAACCTTAAACCAAGTTACATAGTGCACCTTTATTGAAATGTAATTACTCTATAACTTCAACAAGCCACTTTGATTACATTGAGTCAGTAATAAGTATATTGGCCCCTTCTTAAATACAGTTTTTGCATTACAACAGAAGAGAGAGAGTCAGAGAGGGGGGGGGGTAGAGAGAGAGAGAGAGAGAGAGAGAGAAAGGGACACAGAGAGGGAGAGAGAGAGAGAAAGAGACTGTGTTTTTGCATTACAACAGAACGCTGTAAACCTACATGTTGACAAAATGCATGTGAGGATGATGAAGAGATAAGATGAAGCAGTCTATACATATTCTCAGGACGGAGGAGTCGACAGCTTGTAGCAGAGGAACGCAGGCTGCCCACTGATCCCCCCAAAATGATTGGATTTAAGCAAGACAAACACACTATAATCTGCTATAAGTGCAATCAATCCTGAGAGGCGCGCTTTGGACACACACCTAAACGACAACGCAAAGCCAAGACGGTTTGTTTACGCTACAAAATATTTGTTCTCCTCAGATACAGACTCTGGGCTTATCCTAATCGCTCACTCGTTTTACTGAGCCCCAGCGTAAAGCGTGACCAACATGTGAGTCTGTGAATGGAGAGAGTGAGAGAGAGAGGGAGGGGGATAGAGAGATAGAGGCAGAGAGAGAGATACAGAGGGAGAGAGAGAGAGAGAGATACAGAGGGAGAGAGAGAAAGAGAGAGAGGGAGAAAGACAGAGAGCTATACAGAGGGAGAAAGAGAGAAAGGAAGAGAGACAAAGACAAACAGAGAGATACAGAGGGAGAGAGAGACAGAGAGAGAAAGAGAAAGGGAGAGACAACGAGACCAAGAGAAAGAGAGAGAAAGAGAGGGAGAGAAACGGTGAGAGAAAGAGAGAGAGAGAGAGAGAGAGAGAAAGAGACACAGAGAGACAGAGAAAGAGAGTGGTAGGGAGCTAAAAACAGAGAGAGAAAGAGACAGAGAGAGAGGGACAGAGAGAGAAAAAGAGAAAGGGAGGGAGAAACACAGAGAGAGAAATAGAGAGAGAGAGAGATGATTGCTGTGCAGAAGTGAATAACAAGGCTTGCTCACACATTAAGTGGTGACTGAACAAATATCTGGTGTATTTCAATTGGCAGGAGAAGCTACAATTAGTGTTTTGTGATAGAAATGGCCAAGTTACAAAATTGACTAAATTCTGCTGGCCTTGCTGTTAAAATGTCAATATCAAAATGCTGTGTAGTGATTTATTGTTAAATTATTTTACAATGTTCAAAAAGTATGTGTGTAAAAAAATAAACCATATAAAAAGTTTTATTTTCCACAGATCTGATCAGGAACTTAACCTGGTAGCATCACGTACTTCTTTGCATTGAGATAGATGAGTTTAATGTCACACTGTGAAACATTCCAGGCTAAGCAATGGCATCTCCATGGAGACAAGCACATGTCACTATAAATATTACACAGTGTATCCATACACTATATATAAATAGACAAATGGACAGCTAACCCGCTAGCTGCTGCATTCCAAATAGGTAGTGAGCATGGGCGTGATTCTGGCTCCATCCACTCTGGCTCCAAATCAACTTTCTAATGAAAAAAACGTTGCTCCTCTCTCTGTAACTGCTGCTGCGAGCCTTATCATTTTGGTCTTGGTGTTTTTATTTTGCTCTTTTGTCTGTAAATGAATATATGAACATTAATAGCAGACAAATGAGGCACCTTCTTTCCCCAAGGTTGCTCCCATTAGCATTAGCAACAGGTTTGATTGACAGCGTTGCTTAGCGTCCCCTCCCTGCTAAATCAGTGAGCAGGAAGGGTGTTACCTTCACCAGCCTTGCTCCACATTGGGTCTTTGGTTGCTATGACACTCACGGTTGGAATTCCAAATATGGAACTTGGGTCCAGATTTGCCCCTATAACTGCCAGCCACAATGAGCTTCATTTGACTGGAGCCATACATCACACTCACATAGGCCACGTCTTTATACAGTCTATGAGTGTACCTTTAAAATACTATCCAGTCCAAAGAATTCATCTTGGTATGTAACACTTATGATGTGCAACAAAAGCTAAGCTAAAATGCCCTTTATTTACTGAAAATTGGATTCATGTGAGTCCTAACCCAGGGAGCCCCCTACCTCTGGCTGAACCGTACACAGCTTGTGCTACCATTTAAAATAAAAAAAACAACCACCCCACAGCCAATAAGCCCCAAGCAGGTTTGAGTTTGGACAGGAGAGGGTCTGCAGCACGGGCAGCCAGTTGGAGCACTGCACCACCACATGAAGCCAAGCAGACAGGCAGTTAGCGCAGTTAGCCGTTTAGCTCGCCAACCAGACACAGCCACATCCAACAGCAGTGACGGTGAGCAGTGATCCGGTCTGGACTGGCTCATGTTATGTGGAGCAGTCCAAGGAAATAAAGCTAAGGTCGAGACTGGTAGGAAAACAGAATTGTGTTTATATAGTTATTGTCACTGCCAGTTAATAAGTACTCAAAAATGCCTTAATGTTCAGGTTGCTAAGGAACATAGCATAATTTGGGAAATGTTACGTCAGTCGACTTTCCTTTAGCAAAGTCAATTCACTTTCCTTATTATTATTATTATTATTATTATTGCTATTCCTTTGTGTTGTGTTTCACAGTATATTAAAGGTCCAATATTGCGCAAATTTGACTCTTGTGAGCTTTAAGCCGTTATAATGTTGTTACCTCCTCAAAAACATGCCTGAAGTTGTGTTTTGTTTCATTCACACATTTTTGAGTAATCCTTTTTTATCTCTCGACATCTCAAAAACTCAAAATGCTCTGTTCCACCTTGTAGTCTCATTTAATGGTATTAATCAACAGTTAGCAGCTACTTTTTACCTTTTTTCAGTAGAGATTTGCAATTCCAGGGCTGAAATTATCCAAATCAATCTAGTGAAGGTGTATGGAATTTAAAAACCTAGTGGAACATTTTCTATATTACCACATGACATCACAACAGAACAGAAAATAGTGTAATATGGGCCCTTTAACCTTATCAAGCCCATTTTATCAATCAGATCTGTGGAGAGGCAAACCCGATCACAGTAAGAAATCATGTTTTTCAAGTTATTTTAGACCTAAAAGTGAATAAATGCGGAATAGTAAATTTTAATGCCATACTGTGGAACATTCCAAAGTTCAACATCTCCCTAGAGTCACTCTGATGGCATTTCTTACAAGAAAAGTTACACAGTGCATCTTGATAAAACATAAAATAAAGCATTCAACCAAAATCTTTCCCCACACATTTTAGAAACAATACAAAACGGGTAGCAACAAAAAGTATAAAATCATGTGTTAAAACTATTACTAATAAGACAATTGATTCAAGCAAATGTAACTCATTAGCCTGTTCTGTGAAGGTGAAAGCACCACTACAGCTTGCATGGCTCATTTCTACATTTGAAACATTCACGCACACGACTCAAAATGGCCTCTTAGATACCACAGACAAAAGACCAGTACAGGCATGATCCACAGAGCCATATCTAGAGATTTTCATTACAAAGCCAATAGTTTTCATCCCACAAAGAGGTAATTTCTTATGCTCTGCTCTTTCCATGTTCAGAGGAGAGATGGAGGACTCACCTTGTGCTATGAGTGGCTGAAGGGCAATAATACAGGAAGCGCTGGGCCAATATTGAAACTGTGAGTATTAATATTCCTCAAAAGCTCGGTCATTGTTTTTGATAAATCAATTTGGGAAGCCTTCCGAGTGCAGATTAGAGACCTTGCCTGCTTGGCCCACTTTCTTTCTCCTCCTCCTTCTATATCTCCTCCCCTCCCTTCTTTCCGCTGCAGGTACGCTCCGCAGTTTTAATCAAGCATGCCTCAAAGACGGGCATCGCAACCTTCACCAAACAACCTGTACTTCTCCCGCTCTCTCTCTCTCACCCCCCCGCTTCCTCTCCTCTGTCCCACGCTCCCCGGTCTTCCCTCCATCTGTCTCCGTGTCCAGGCCTGGTCTCATTCCCCCTGCTGGTTTTGAAGGCACGTCTTTGCATACTAAACACAGCTAATGGTAAGTGACAGGGACGTCTGCATGGAGGGGTCACAGCCAGCAAGACTTTGATGTAGGTGTGTTTGAACTATACTATGACTGAATATATATAAAGGTGCATTGTGTAACTTTACTGGTGGAGGGTCCGACACCTGCTTTTCTTCATGGAGAGGTTATTGCTTTGTCGGGAATGTTTCACAGTGTGGCATTAAACCACAATTTCTATCTTCATGGAGACTACACCAGGCCAAGTTACAGGTCAGATCTGTGAAGAGGCAACCCCACTCAGTGTGCCTGTTTTTCTAGACATTTTTGAGCAACAAAAAACCATCTGTAATTGAATTGAATTGAATTTTTAAAGTCATACTGTGGAACATTCCAAGCAGAGCAATGACATTTCCACTGAAACAAGACGGTGATGAACCCACTATCGAAAAGTTACACAGTGCACCTTTAAATATTGTCTTTATATACTGTATATCCAGTTGATATCACTTTTATTAGCACCACTTTATAATGTCACCAGCGTAATTCGCCCTAATAAAGCATGAACAAAGATTTTATAATGAACAAATATTTGAATTAAGCCTTTGGTCATGCTTCGTTAAGGCAATTAAAAGGGCAGTTATTATAAAAAATTATAGAGGGGGAGTACAAAAACTAAATAAAAACATCATCTCAACTTACAAATCTACAGCCTCATAGCATAACTGAATTTAACAAAAATTTATTTTTTTGTCTCAGTCTACTCTTCAGACCCTGCTGCATCTGTGGGTGTCAAAGGAACTGTCATCGGCCAGTGAGAAAGATTTTTACAGCCCAAAAAACAAAAACTGCACCAGTCATTTTATTTATTTATTTGTAGCTCTATTAACTAGTCTTTCTGGGGTCCATTAAAAGTATAAAATCACCCTATAACATTAACTTTCCTGATTACATAACAATTAAATAACTCTAATAAATCATGCTCTGTACTGCAGTTATTGACAAAGTTTGTTTTTGTATTTTCTCAAAAACTTTGAAAAATGCTATGATGTTAATGAAATATAAATACAATTGTAACTCTATTAACCTTGTAATTTTAAAGAATTTGTCCATTCAAAATAATAATACATTTGCAAATCAAAGTCTTGATTTTGTTCATTAGGAAGGTATGACTGAATGTTGTATGAGCTATAAGAATTTCAATTTCCATTGGGGATAAATTAGTAAATAAGAAAGTAGTAAAAGCATTCATTAATTTTCTATCAACATTTAGCTATCTAGAGCAATATTTGAATAATCGAGTCAGCACTACCCACAAGATGAACTAATTACCCATACATTACACATAAAATATTCAAACTCACTTTTTTGATGAGGCGCCAAAAACATACAATAAAATTTGAAAAAGACCCCGCTGTGAAAGAGGCCAAGAAACTGCACAGACGGACAATCTGATCTTCACTGTCAGCCATTTTTCTGTTGTGTTGTGTTTACCACCCCCGATACATGTCATCCCACACAGCTGGAGACAGCGCTGAATGATGATGAAAGCACAGAATGGCCCTGGCTCCTATAGCTGACTATTTACATTACACTATAGACATAAACCTGATAAGCCTGATAGCGTTAGATAGTGTAGATGTAACAGATATGATTGTGTAGTGCTCACCTGATATGTGGAGACGGGAGAAGCAGCGATGAAGGGCGTGATGGAGGTCTGCGCGATCATGCGGTTGGTGGCGATGCTATAAGGCGAAGAGTAGAACCTGCAAATGAAGATATATTTAGTCAATAGTTGTTCAAGGTTCGCAGAGAACAGTAAATAGAAGAGTGATTTACATAGTGAGTAACCATAATACACTTGGCCACACTATGACCTTTGCTAAGAAACCCTCCATCTCCAGACATTCTCTTTCTTTGAGTGTATTATCTTCATTTTGCTTTAATTTAAAAATAATTTATTTAAGACACTCGATGGAAGATTTCTGGTGGAGCATTTTTCACCACATCGCTGACCTGCAACTTAGCCTGGTGGTGTCAAGGGCTTGTCCAGGCTCTTGACCAGAAAAATTACTTTATGCAGCTTTAATGTGATGTGGTCATCTTATAGGGTAATCTTTAAAAGTTGTTTTCACATTTTCCCACAGCACTTCAAAACTGAAACTAAACTGGGACTAAACCTGGAACTTAACTAAGACTAAACCGGGACTAAACCAGGACTAAAACATCTACATCCCATCTAAACTGAGGCCAATCCAGGACCAAATAAAGAGGAACGTTAATATGCTTACTTATACTTTACTTTTAATGGGTAACATCACCTTGTCATATATTCTTAAGGATGTATGGTCAGAAATGAAAAACACTGAAAAAATCCAGCTTCTTCTATAATAAAAAAGGGCTTGCACAGGTTTGTCAAAGCCTCTCAAAGCGCTCCACTGTAGTTATTATTCATTCACTCACTCCATACTGGGTCATACACACAGACACTTTCATACAAGGCAATGTGGGCCCTGCAGATATACTAGTGAGTAGACTGGACAATGTTTTGAGTTCACAAACATTGTTGGCACTCCTAAACTCCCACTGTATCTTCTCTGTATTATGCTCAGAGAACAATGGCCCTGTATATTACATTTTTCACTCCACATAAAAGTTTGATATTGTGCGACGTGCGTTATAGTGCTCTCTACAGAAGAGTTGAGCTTTATCACATCAAATTGAGCTGTCACAGTGTAAAATAGGACTAGTATTACTTTCTCGTCTTGTTATAGACGCAAGAATGTGTGGGGATCTTAAGAAACAGGAGAAGATATAGTTCATGGTTTTGGATACATTGTGTGGTTTATGGTGTTACATTAAACCAGTGTGTATTGTCACAGTTGAATAGAGCAGTTGTCTACACCACCAACATGGGTTTGAAATGCATGTCCAGGTAAGCACAGATATTGGTGGGAAATACAATAATGCTGCAATGTTTTGAATGAATTAATTGTAATTAAAAATATATATTAAAAAGACTTCAAAAAGAGCTGATCAGAGTACCATTTCTGCACATTGCTGGATATCTTGTGGTTTGTTAAGGATTACCTATCCGGAGTATTAAAGGGCCCATATTAGATTAGTTTCTGATCTATGTTTTAATGTTATTGAATCAAAAACATAGCTGGAGTTGTGTTTTGTTTAATTCACACATTTTTAACACACAAACCCTGCAGTTTTACCTGTTCCAAGGTAAAACTACTGCTTTATGACATCACAATGTTGAACAGAGCATTTTGAGCTTTGGAGATGTAGACAGACTAATAATAAACATGTGAGAATGAAACAAACTCCAGGTATGTTTTGGATAAGGAAACAACATTCTAACATGGTTTAAAGCTCACAAGAATCTGCGTAATATGGGCTTTAAATTAATATGTGCAGTACTGTACTTCTAAAGTATGGGCATTGTGAGGACAAAAAAACTGCTGAAATAATTATTGGTTAAAAACACATACATTTGGAAATACTGCATCAAAATCAGCATGATTAAACACATGAGCTTTCTTGTAGGCCCTGCACTAATGTTGTTCAATGGAGGTTAGGCCGTTGAGGAAGTGAGGAGCAGGGTGGGGGCTTCCTGCTTCCTGTCTCAACACAACTGGGAAAAATAAAACTGTTTCTTGCCCATTCATTTCAAGTGCACCATTAAGACGCACACACAAAAAGAGCCCACACAGAAGCTCTTAATCAAACAGTAACAAAGTGCAGACAGTCCATTCGTCTTTATGTATGACACTTGTATTGACTGGGCTCCTATGGCCAAGAGCAGAGTACATTAGCAGGTGCCAGAGACAGATGGGGAGCTCTCACTTACCCGTTTTGCATTGCAGCTGGGTCATATGTTAACGCCATACCAGTCTGTAAGAGAGGGGAGAAGAAGATGAAGTATATAAAACAAATACAATTATTCATTAAATTATAAGGCTGCAGGAATTAAGTCAATACTGGCGTAATAAGCTTTAGAGAAATTGACAGTGAAAAATGAGTTTTTGTTTGTGTGCATTTGTCATCTGTGAGTTGTACTTGGAGGGCAGTAGAGATGGTACCATATTGTTGCTATTATATATATATATATATATATATATATATATATACACACATATATATATATATATATATATATATACATATATATATATATATATATATATACATATATATATATATATATATATATATATGCATTGTGTAACTTTTCTGATGGAGGGTCCGTCAAATGCTTTTCTCCATGGAGATCTTATGGCTTTGTCTGGAATGTTTCACAATATGGTATTAAACCATTCTATCTTCATGGAGACAAAACCAGACCAAGTTACAGGTCAGATCTGAGGAGAGGCAACCTCGATCACAGTCAGAATGCCTGTTTTTCTAGGTATTTCTGAACTATAAAACAACCTGTAATTGAATAAATGTACGGTAGAGCTGGTGACGGACCCCCAACCAAAAAGTTACATAGTGCATCTTTAATATGACAGTATGAAAAGTCAAATAAAAATCGCTATGCATTTAAGTTGACCTTTTGGAGTTAGACTTATTTAAATGACTCAACTTTTCTAAAATTCAAGCAATTTACATTTTTTTGTTCTATAATCAGGATCATCAGTGAACAACTTTTGCATATTTTTTGACAGTTTTGCATAATTGTGCAGCTTTGTGAGTCATTGTTAAACTACAATGTTTTATTCCTTTAGTATTATGTCCATACTTCAAATTCTGAGTATAAAACCTCCAGATTTTGTTGATCTAATTTTTGTGATTTGTGACAGCATAAGTAAACTTTTAGTCAGTCCATAGTCCTAAATTATATTTTTTGTAAAAGCATTCATTGTAACCTAAAAAAAAAAGGTTTTAAAGGGCCTATATAGCGCTGCTTTTTGATCCGTGTTATAGGGGCCTAACTTGCCCCCGATCTTAGCACTAGCGGTGCATTAATGAGGGGGCGTGTCCAGGTCGGGCTGTACTTCGCTGCTGGAGGCTGGAGTGGGATGGTAAAGGTACATATATGGTAATGACATCTCAACCAATCTGTGACCACTGTGGCATTTAAAAGCACTGCCAGTGTGGGTAATGTCTGCAATCTTTGCCTCATTACCAGGCAGCAAAGGGTGTGGGGAAAAATTATATATGGGTACAATAAAACTGCTCCGGAGTCACACGATGCAAGCACGCACCAATAGAGGCACCAGGAACACAGAATTTTGGATGAGCCGTGACAGAACTGGCTGGGTTTGTGTTCTGAACACTCTGCGCACACGTGTCCCTCTCATGACCTCATGTGAATAAGCAGCTTTTGTACAGATCGTGATCAAACCAAACTATAGAGCAATGCTAAGCTGATACAGGAAGCGAGCGAGGGGCTGTGCTCTGCTGCGGGAGGGCATCTGGACAGCGCACATCCCGCATGGCACATGAACATGCTATGAATGTTAAGCATTTATCATCCTAATATATTTCCAAATAAAAGAAGTCTTGAGCATGTTACATGTTGTTTTTCAGTGGTCTAGTTTGATATTTATTTTTACGATTCTGGCAATTCACTGAACACGCCACACCGCGCCCTCAGTCTGCTCCACTCCACCCGATATTCAGGCACGGCGCACCTCTTGTTTAGAGCTCCATGCCACACACTTGCACTAGCACTAAGATCGGGGGCAAGATAGGGCCCATAATGTTCAAAAACAAAAACATATCTGGAGTCGTGTCATTCGTACGTGTTTAACACACAAATCCTCCATATTTAGACTGTTCCACCTTGTGATGTCACATGGTAATACAGGAAGTGCTCCATTGTGTTTTTAAACATACACCTTCTCTAGAATCATATGGACAATTTCAGTCCTGAAATTGCCCATCTCTACAGAAAAAAAGGTAAAAGGTAGCTAACTTGAAAACTACTGCCTCATGACATCACAAGGTGGAACAGAGCATTTTGATTGAAGATGTACACAGACTAATAATAAATGATTACTCAAACATGTGTGAATGAAACAAAACACAACTCCAGGTATGTTTTTGAGGAGGTAACAGCACTATAACATGGCCAAAAGCTCACAAGAGTCAATTCTACGTAATATAGGACCTTTATACTTAACACCTAAATGAATGACACCATGATGCATATCTGGCAACCCAAAATTTAAAAATCGGATGCTCTCTGTAGTAGTAGTGGAGATAGTGTGAGTTCTTGTCTTGTTCTCGGTGTGGGGCATCGCTCAGAACGACGGTGATCCGTCATCTGCATTCCCACCACTCTGTCCTGGAGGAGCGCTAATCCTGTTTCGTTCTGAGTCTGCTGAGGACGGCACTTTTCATCAGAACACACAGACCTGCCCTTCCCTCCTATGTCCTACCCCCTCCCCTCTCTGTACCTGCTCCTCCATTGCTGTTGCATCTTATCCACAGACGCTTCATCTCTTTATCTCTCCCGTCTTTGTCCAGCCCTGTGTGTCCTTGTGTCTGCAAAGGCCTGGGTACAGGCCTGGGCCTATTCGCTGCTTTTGTCATTATGATTACTTTTACTTTAGTTTTAGTCAGAAAAAATATGGCATTAACAAAAACTGTAATCAAATATTTTACTTGACAGAATTAACACTGGAATCTGGAGGTCCATAGGAGCATAGATCCAACAGACATGGACTAAACCTCAACCAGCAAAATGAGGAGTTCAGATTGGGGAATGCAAGTAACTCTATAGTTAAAAAGTATTCAATGTTTAAGGGCCCATATTACACTATTTTCTGATCTATAATATAATGTTGTTTCCTCACCACAAACATGTTGTGTTTTGTTTCATTCACACGTTTCAGTAATGCTGTATTATTAGTCTGACTACATCTCCAAAGCTCAAAATGCTCTGTTCTACCTTGTGATGTCATGAAGTGCTAGTTTTCAAGTTAACAGCTACCTTCTACATTTTGTTTACTAGAGACTGGCATTTCCAGATCTATATGATTGTAGTTAAGGTGTATGGAGTTTAAAAACACAGTGGAGCACTTCCTGTATTGCCACATGACATTAAAAGGTGGAACAGAGTGTTTTCCATTTAAGAGAAGAACTCAGCGTAAATGTGATGAGGAAACAACATTATAACAGAAAATAGCATAATATGAGCCCTTTAAGAGTTCAGCAGCTACCTAACAAATGCTCAATCAGAATGCAAACCATCCAACCATCCAACCATGAACTCAACTTTCTCAGGATGGTGAAAAAATAAAATGAAACTTAAGACTGTTACCACCTAACCCACAAATATTGTTGAATGACTCACAAAACGCTAGTCCACCAAAAACGGGTGCATATAAATATACTTCAAAGCCACAACTGAAGTCTGAAAAGCACATTCTCACAAGGTTAAGAGTTATGGTGTAATGATGCAATCCTACACATTGAGTCCTACATCCAAATAGCATATGGTGTGTTTTTGCTTGCTCAGACAGTTTGTGTGTCAACATTGATAGTTCTAGCAGAAGAGGATGGCTGTCTTTGGACACGGAGACCTCCCTGAAGTGATGCCCTTGGTCTGAGAGCTAATGGCTTTCACAGCAGCTCAAAGACGCACTAAGATACACAAGAAAATCCTAATATGAGCCAATTATGCACAGAGTAGAGTTATATTTAGTCAAGCTATAATGTACTTGAGTAACTTGTACTTTTATAATTCTATTATTTGTATCACACTTTTAGTCAGTATACAGTACTCTTACTTGAGTAAAAGTTTTAGCTGTGAGTGGCAAAAGCTTTATGTTGACAATATTAAATTATATCAGTTTGAATTTGTGTTTCTTACATTGTTCCTTTCTCTCACTTTTGTAGCCTCTCCTTTGATAATACCAGATTTTGTATATAATTTATTGGTTAATAAGTTATAAATCATACAGACAGTTACACCTACTTTAATTGTTTCTTGGACTACTTTGTACTATATCATTTTGAAGTAATAGTACTCCCACTTGAGTATATTTTCGCTACTCTACTCACATCTGATTGTATGTTGTCAAATTAATTTAAAAACAAAACAACCCTTACATAACACAAGATGGGTGAAGTGTCTTGCCCAAGAGCACACAGACAGAATGCAACGCCACACTACAAATCTGAAAGTGTTGTCAAGTTTTTGGGTTCATTCCAAATGTCGTTTCATTTTTAAGCAAAAGTTCTATTAATAAATCAACTCACTAATGACTAATGCTAAATTATTCAAATGTTACATCACAATGGCCACATTTGATCTGCAATAATAGCCTTGAAAAATGTTATACAATTATCTGTGTTTCTTTTAAGATTTGCTTGAGGCCAAATAACAAGACTCTATTCCACAAATGGATTTTTAATGCCATTGTATTTTGCTAAATCTGTTTTATTCTAATGTTTCTGTGCCAAACTTTTTTCTTGTGTTTTTGTGAGTCTATATTCTTAGGAGAGGACATCTTATAGTCCACCTGCCTCTGACTGCCCAAACACCAAAGCCCACATGATTCCACTGCTCCTCCGTTAACCTCAAAGTATTTTAGTGCTGTTTTTTGTCCTTTATTTTGGTCAAATCTGAGCAAGTAGATATTCACATTTTTACATAGTATACTCCCAAAGTAGCTGTGTAAAACTTTGCAGTCAAACTTAGGACAAAAGATAAAATTCAGCAAATAATGTAAAAAGAAATTTCAACTAATAGGCTTCAAATTAATATAAAAATCCGACCTTAACCTCATAGTCCATTGAGTTTAATATGAAAACAGACTAAACCTTGGTCTGAAAAAGAACATAACTGGCCTTAACGTTGTTGCAAATTTTTGATAGCTAGAAATTGAAAATAAATCAAAATATATTACTACGTTTTTGTCTAATTCAGCATATACTGTATTAATAACAGAGGGAAAGGGGTCTGTTGTCCCGGGCCCCAGGATTTTAAGAGCCCAGAATTGGGACGTCTTCCTATTAATTTATATTATAGGGGGGCGCAAGTAAAGCTTTTTGCCCCAGGTCTCCAAATTTCTGTCGACGACCCTGATCATTTCATCATCTGCTCCTCCCATTCCTTTTTCCGTATACTTCTTGCTTTTTTCTAGCAGCATGCGTGTTCACTAAATGTGTCTTTGAATAGACAAGAAAAGACACCATGGCAAATAAAGTAACACAATAAATACAAAATCCAGTGACTAATATTGTTAGTGAGCACACTACAGCTAGATACAGAACTTTCCACTCTCTTTTCATATCATCTTTCTCTTCAGTACCAAGAGTAGATGTGCAAACCACCGCCCTCTTGCTCTCTTCTGTCTGATCTTCTAATTTTTTTATTTTTCTCTTCTCTGCGCCGTGAGTCACCGTGACGATCTCAGTCCATCTGTTACGGAGGGATTTGGGAAGACTTCAAACGTATGTGCAGGCAAAGGGGAACAGGCAACCCAGAATGTATTCTACGACTTTACTCCCACTGTAGAAGCCTGCATGTTCATAATTAACCTTTAGCAGCTCAGAAGTACAGCTGCATTATGGGAGCAGGTGACATGTGAAAATATGTGGTAAGAGGAGAGACTGTGGGAATGTCAAAAGCTTAATGTTAGAAATAGTGATGGAAGATTATTTGGCCAAAAAATCTTAATTGTTCAGGTCACAGTATATTGAATGTAAAATGCAAAAACAGTATTGTCTTGTAAACCTCAAGTCTAGACTAGTCAGGTAATTATTTTAAATTAAAGGTCCTATGTTATTCTTATGAGTTTTAATACATGTTAAAATGCTGTTACCTAATCAAAAACATACCTGGAGTTGTGTTTTGTTTCATTCACACATGTTTGAGTAATCCTATATTATTAATCTATCCATCTCCAAAGCTCAAAATGTTCTGTTCCACCTTGTGATGTCATGTAGTGGTAATTTTCAGGTTAACAGCCACCTTTTACTTTTCATTCAGTTGAGATTGGGAATTCTAATGTCATTACCCAAATGACTCTAGTGAAGTTGCATGGAGTTAAAATAAACAAAACAGTGGAGCACTTCTTGTAGTAAGACATGACATCACAAGGTGTAACAAAGCGTTTTCTGTTTGAGAGAACAACTCAGCCTAAATATGCAGGGTTTGTGTGTTAAAAATGTGTGAATGAAACAAAACAACTCCAGGTATGTTTGTGATGAGGAAACGATATTATAACATTAATCAGAAAATAGCCTAATATGGGCCTTTTAAAGCCCAGTGAACACAGCAGCACAGACACAGACAGTAAAGCAGATAAGAGCTCACAGTGTTAATAGACTGAACATAGTGTGTTGTTGCCTTCATGTTCTTACACTGGGCTGAAGAATGGCCCTGCTCGGATAAACACACTACATGTGATGGTATCTGCCTCTCCCTGAGCTCAGAGCTGCACTGATCAATGACCACAACATCACATATGAAGAAGGCTGTACACAAGAGCAATGCTTTACTTTGACCTGTTTAAATCCAGCCTCAAAACTATTCAGACTGGCTTTTAACACTCAGTAATGTAGCGACACTATGCACAATTAGTTTTATTTCATTGTTTAATGTTTAGCAGGTTTTTATATTGTATTGATTTTAATGGGAATGTTTTTATATTGTGTTGATTTTAATATGAAGCTCTTTGGTCACCTTGAATGTTGGAAAGGGCTCTATAGTAAGTTTGATTTATCTGTGTGAGAACGTAAAAGAAGACTACATTTTGCATCGCTTCCGTTGCTTTTTTTTTTTTCCTTTTTGCATTAGCATGTGTTTGAAGAAAACACATGCTATGCCATGACAGCCTCTATGCTATCAAACGTCTATTCACAATCCTATATTACACAAAAATGACTCTTGAGAGAATTGTTTCATTCATATATGTTGGAGTAACCCTTTCTTATTAATTAGCAAAATTATTCAAGGGAAGGAGTATGGAGTTTAAAAACACAGAGAAGCACTTCCTGTATTACCACATGACATCACAGGACAGACCAGAGCGCTTTCAGTTTGAGAGAAGAACTCAGCTAAAATATGAAGGGTTTGTGTGTTAAACGTGTGAATGAAACAAAACACAACTCCCGCTATGTTTTTGATGAGGAAACAACATTACAACAGATCAGAAAATAACATAATATGGGCCCTTTAAAATCTTGACGTCTCATCATATGTTTTTCATGAGGTAACAGCATTCCAACATTCTAATATAGCTAAAAGTTCACAGGATTCAATTTTGTATAATATAGAGCCTTCAAAACAAAATACTCTAACTTCTGAACGGTCAAAAGTCCTCAAAATGGCACCTATAAACAGGAAAATATAGTGATTTCCTTCAGGCTGAACACACTCGACCTCCATGACACCACTGAACATGTAACAGACACTTGGCGCTAATGTGAACTCCTCTCATGATCTCTGAATTTCACTGAGTTGCTCTTACTCTGCCTATCCAGCACTACTGTCATACCACTGCGTGCATGTAGCCCTCTCCTTTGGGTGCCCTTCCCGATATAGCAGGTTGCTGAGATTTTAACCTTGTCTCTCTCCACAGGTTGCTGATGAATTTGTTACCACGAGGCCGAATCCAATTTCAGCATTCCCAGCATTCCTGATCTATGGTGGGAATGTGCGTGTTCAGAGGGGCTATATAAGGATAGATACAATTTAGTGTCTGTACATGCAAGGACAATGTGATCGATCAAGCCGAGGTTCAAACTGTAGGACACGGGCCAATACTCTGCAAGTACAGATGAGTATTTGTCAACTACAATACATAACTTTTAACAATTACAGTTATATCTTTTTATTTTATCAAATTTTCTGTTGTCCGTTTTTGGTTTAGTCTTGGTTGACTATTGGCCTGGTTCAGACCTGAATTCGTTTAGTTGTGCATTTTGTTTATTCCTTGGTTAGCCCTGTTTACTTGTAAATGTTTTTCATTTGTTTCTTCCATATTGCATTATTTTCTGATCTGTTATAATTTAGTTTCCCCATCACAAACATACTTAACATACCTTAGTTGTATTTTGATTAATTCTCACATGTTTTTTCACACAAATTCTCACACAAATCCTACATATTTTAACACTCAACCTTTAAAGCAATACAGTGAGTTCTCCACTGTGGTTTATTTTTTGTGTAATATATGACCTTTAAAGATGCACTATGTAACATTTCTGCCACCTGCTACTCCCCATAGTAATAAAAACATAAAATAATTATACGTTTTATATATGGCATTTTTCTAAATACAAAGTTACATAAATAGTACAGTGGAGATGTCATTGTTTTGCCTAGAATGCTCCACCATACGGCATTAAAATTACCCATCTTGCATTTACAAAATTATTGGTATTTTTATTGCTCTGCTCCATAATATCTGGATAAACATGGATTCTTACTGTGAGCAAACTCCCCTTTCCAAAGATCTGACCTGTAACTTGACTTTGTGGCTGCACCTGCTGGTCTTCATGGACATAGATAACTTTAATGCCATACTATGGAACATTCAAGGCAAAGCAATGACCTCTTAACAGCAGAAAAGTTACATGGGAGAGCTTTAAACCTTCAATACAATGAGGTAAGCATAAGTAAACAGGCAGTAGTTAAAGCCACAGGTTGTAAAAATTGGGCGGGGCTAGAGTTCTGAGAAACCATTAGCTCAGATGTGTTTGTCATCAGGCCGCGTGGGACATTTATTGGACAGTTTCTGGGCTCGCCTTATTCGCCTTCGTTACAAATGCTTGAGAAATTACGGTAAATGTCAAAAGACTTCGACTTTCATTTTGATATCGTTGGAAAGGAACAAATAGAAGTGTAATGCGTCAGCTACTAGAAACCAAGACAGATGGTGTAAAAGAGGAAAAATGTGTGGAGCTTCTGTGTTTGGTCACTGTTCTGTTTCATTCTATACAGATAACAGGTACAAAGAGGTACAAAGTGAAACCCCGGACAAATAATGAGGACAGTTTTGTGATGTACAGAGACCAGTTCACACAATACTTCACAGATATGTTTTGGCATTAGAACTGATAATTAGTACCAAGCTGCATAATATTAACCACTACATACTTCTAGTACTACTACTATTACTTACTTACTTACTTACTGCAGTTGACAGACAATGTTCGAATCTGAGCTCAAAACAATTCTGGTTAGTGAAAAAAATGTATTGTCAATCCTCTCTAATAAAATGAATAAAGTATTATTTTTATTACCTTATTTGTTTCTAATGTAATTTTAACACACTCTTCTTGTTCTGTAAAGCACTTTGAAATTATTTGTACTCAATCTGTACTCTATAAAAGCTTGCCTTGCCTACTATTCACTTGGTTTAAGGTTACTTGAATGTTATATATTATGCAAATGTGACTTTTAGAGCTTTCAGTTATTTAATTTGTTGTATCTTCATTAACAAAGACATATTGTGCTAATCTGTGGATCATTATGTTATAATTTGCATATTTTAAATCACAATATTCATCTAAAATGACTTAATAAAAGAAACAAGCCCGCTGACTTCCGTGTTAGAAAACTACAGTGCCCAATGGGAGCTGATGTCGCCATAAACGTCATCACAACAGAGTCTGCACCTCTGATAGCTGCACATCATGCTAATGAGCAGTGGATTTTTTTTCAATTGGACCAAAATGACTACACAACTCTGCTGATCGATTAAAACACTATATTGGAGAACAAAGTAAATAGAGAGCAGTGAGTGTCAGTGGTGGTGAAAACAAGGGTTGATCAGCAATACAACAGCTTGAAAATAAGTGACAGAAGACTCCTCAAATATGCACAAACAACTCCAAATACAACTGTGGGTGAGTAAATCGTACGGAGAGACAACTATAACATGGTTAAAAGCTCTGAAAAGCTTTTAGTTGTATTTTGTCTCATGCAATTTTTGTGTCCAACTTATAGCATTTTTTCACATTCAGAAGTTTTCTTGTGCATCTGACCAAAACTACAAGATAAACATGATAAATTATGTTGGAGAAAACGATCTATACACCTCCTCCTGACCTCATTTTTAGTGCTAACCTGGTCTGCCAGTCGCACATGTAGAGGTGGCAGCTCTGTGTGGGTTAATAAATTGGGCTTCATCAATAAACAGGACAGTTAAGAGAAAGCTGTTATTGTGCAGTACCCAATTAAATGTTTAGCTAACGAGGTGCTTAGGCTACAAATCAATCAGTGTGTCTGAGGAGAACTAAATGTCTCGATGACAACCTGAACTACATGAGTTTAGTCAGCTTTTCCTGCACTCCACACTTCACTTTTAATTGGGCTGTCAAAGGCATGGATTCCAGCTGGACTTAGGGCCAAAGCCCAAACTCTTACTTTCTCACAGTCTCACCCGGCCACATTTAAAGAGGCTCTACCTGATTTTCTTAAAAACGAGAAAAACACGACCAGTTCATTTTAAACGGTTCGCAGTGGTCCAAAGTTATTCCTCACTTACCTTATGCATTCTGAGCATCCTAATTATTCACCACAATGAGTTTGTAACTGCTTTTCATAACTATCAGAAGCCAGAGCTGAGTAGCATGCTAACCGCACACTTGCTGATTATCGGACGTTACACAGCATTTTTTTATTTTTTTTTTAACAGCAACAACTAGCATGCACACTTCCTGATTATCAGAGAGTACATAGCAGACTTTAAAAAAAAAAAACCTCAACAACAACTAGCATGCTAACCGCACACTTCCTGATTATCGGACATTACACAGCATTTTTTTTTTTTTACCTCAAGAGCTGCTTATACAATATATCTGTACTGGGGCAAGACAATTTTAACCTGGGAAAACTTGGGTACAGGCCTTTTAACACACTTCAGAGCTGGTGTTACACTGGTATAAAGAGGCTGCCCTTTCATTCCTACAGATGACATCAGTTGAGTAGGTGACAGGTTTAAAGCAGTGCCCAGGAAAAAGTGGTATTTTCTCTCACAGTTTGCCTTGGTCCCCTGAGCTGGGTTTGTGGGAGGAGAGAGCTGCATATACTCTTTTCTGGTACTTTCATGTATTTTATGAAGTCCTTTATAGAGATGTAAAGGAAAGGTGCAAAATATGTGTAAAACTTCAAAGTAAAACTTAGCAACACAAGTTTCATGGCCAAAAGTCCTTAAAATGGTGTAACTTGAAAGGCTCATGTGACTGACATAAACCAGTGCTTTGAGATTAAATTGATCAATAGATAAATTTTTTTATATGGACCTTTTTTTAGAACCAAGGGCTAGAAATCATAAGAACTAAAACAATAATAATCGTGACTAGGGATGCCAGCCTTTTCAGTTCTGATACCAATATCATTATTTTGACTTTGTGTATCTACTTATACCTGATATTGACCAATACCAGCTAACTTATTACACAAGAGATCCAGTTGTGTTATGTAACTGTTATTTATCCTTCAAATGACTACTGAACAGCTCCGTATGAATAAAGGTTCAAACATTATGGGATGTTCTGGGGACAAAATCAGTATACTGCAAAATTTTCAGTATCATTTGATACCAGTATCGTGCATCCTTAATTGTGAGAAATTTAGGAGCAAAACGTCATTCCTGATCAATCTATATCCCAAAAAACAAATCCAAATGTGAATGTGTGTGTGTTTATGTCATATTCACTTCACTTGTTAAGGTCTCAAAGCTGGTAAACACACAAGACACATGATGATCTATTTGATACTGAAAATAAAAGAGAATCAAGGATTGAATCAGTTTTTGACCATGGTGCCAATAATTATGAATTACTATAAAATCATGACGTTTCTCACTGTGACCTCCCTGGCCCCATGCAGCTGCATGTGCTCTTCTTACCTCGCCCTCTCTGTGCCACGGCCGCCCATTCTGGGGGTATTTACTCTGGCTCTGGCGCTTCTTCTGCCCTCCGTCGGCAAATTTACACAGCAAAGGCTCCGTGGGGGCTGTAAAGAGAGAGGCCAGAGTTAGGAGGACAGCCTTGTGAGACCCCAACAAATGATACTACACCAATATAAAAATATAAAAATATATAAAATATCCTTATTGCATTTCAAATAGAAACAATAAAAGAGACAGCAGGTATGAAGGGGAGTATAAATTCACCCAACTCTACATATCAACGCTACATGGGCACGGGGAAGAAATAGACAAAATTGGTAGCAATATACTTCCAGACAGTAGGGGGAACTAGTGAGCCTGTGGGACAAGAAAACTCAAATCTATGAATGCTTTGTTCTGAAAAATGTATCCACATGTAAAGAAGAAGAGAAGAGGCTGAGGAGACTGATAGTTCTGCTGCTATGGAAAGTTTCAGACGAATGCAATGGAACATATAAAATAGAAGAAAAAAGAGATAATAAAGATGATTGGCTGATGAGGGGATGAGAGGCAGAGTTGGCAGGCTGTGATTGGCTGAAAATAAGAAGGGAAAGAGTGAAGATAAAGTATATTATACATATAGTACTGTCAAACAAGTTGAACAAAGGGTTAGTTCTAAGGTGTAAAAAATGCACAGACAGTAATTAATAATATTTTGAAACTTGATACTCATTTGAACACACCTTACCTGAATAGTTTTAATATGGTCTCAATCTATATTCAATTCATTGTATTTTTGTAGAACATTTTTGTAAAAGAGCGAATGTGTTTGGGTTTCTGCTTCTGGTTATATGCAACTTTTTCACCCATTCAAATTACACAGTTTTAAATTATTTATCGCTACAGCAACACAAAATACTCATTTGAACAGGTATTGATGTTTGAAAAAAAACAAAACACACACAAGATTTGACTTTTCCTGACTAGTTTTAATATGGTTTCAATCTATATTCAATTCATTGTATTTTTGTAGAACTCAAAACCTCAATATGCAACATTTTGAGGACTTTTCCCCAATTCAAACAAAACAGTTTTAAATTATTAATCGCTACAGCAACATCCCTAGTTTCTCATTATTCTGAAACCCACGACGGACAACCAAACCCGTATGTTTTGCAAGATAGCTGCAGTACCTGAAGGCAACCCACTCAGACACACACAGAACATGCAAACTCCACATGGAAACTGCACCCTGAGCCTTGTTGCTGTGAGGCTAGAGTCTAGAAAAAGAGATAATTCAGTCTTCCTGGTTGAATTTACAAATCCATCTCTCCTCCGCCCCCCTCCCCTCTGGCTCTGCCCTCCTGAAGAGCTCCTCCACAAATTCCCAGAGCAGTGATTTTGGCAGGGCCTCGGTCGCCATGACGAGGCTGGCAGTGTATGAAAGAGCGGATCTGGGTATTGTTGAAATAATAATCACAGTAATCGTACTTATAACTGCTGCTGACACGCTAATGCAGGCCTCTCAGTCAGCCAAAATCATTTCATGAACTGTGCCTGTTCCCACTGCATTCTGCACGACTCTCACATGGCTTAAAGGGCCCGTATTACACTGTTTTCTGATCTGTTATTATGTTGTTTCCATCATCAGCCTCATCAAACATACCTGGAGTTGTGTTTTGTTTCATTCACATATGTTTAACGCACAAACCCTATATATTTATGCTGAGTTCTTCTCTCAAACAGAAAATACTCTGTTCCACCTTGTGATGTCATGTGGTAATACAGGAAGTGCTCCACTGTGTTTTTAAACTCCATATCATTTCAACCATGGAATTGCCAATCTCTACTGAACTAAAAGTGAAAGGTTCTGTTAAATTGAAAACTACCACTGTATGACATCACAAGGTGCAATAGAGCATGTTGAGCTTTGGAGATGTAGACAAACTAATAATAAAGGGTTACTCAAACATGTGAATGAAACAAAACACAACTCCAGGTTTGTTTTTGAGGAGGTAACATGGCTTAAAGCGCACAAGAGTCAACTTTGCATAATATAGGATCTTTAAGGTGAACTAATGACACAAACTAAGCAGATTTTACAATGTTATACGTAAAAGGTTTGTGTGTATCTGTAGTTTAAAATGTGTTACAAATTCACCAGAAGTCCCCCCAAAAAGTGTACTAACATTCTGCTTGTTTCAATGGAGATGTTTTGTTTTGTCGGTGTTTTGCTTTGTTACATTTATTACATTATAATTAGTTTCACTACTGAGAATGTTTGCGTCATGGAGATAATACTATGAATACCATTCTGTGCAACATTCCAGGCAAAGAATGGAGACAAGCAGGAAATAGACACTGTCTGGGTACTTAAAGGTCCACTGTGTACCTACTTAAAGGTACCCAGTGCACCTTTAAGCAGAGAAACAAACAAAACAAAAAACTGAGGAAGCAGCTTGGATGAGCTGCGAAACGTATTCAACCAAATAAACTATGTCCAGTTGACAAATTAAATTTTCTCCTTTTTTTGCCATGGATTCTACCTGGACGACTGAGGGATTTTACATACATCTTAAAAACAAAAAAAAAAAATGCTGTTAAAAAAAAAAAAAAAGTATCTTTTTTGTATTTATTTATCTTTACTAATGGGATGTAGATTGGTATGTGGAATGTGTTCATATATGTACTCTGAAATATGCATAATTTTCTTCTTCTTGAACAGGAGAAAATATTCAGATTTGTAAACTCTCAGATACTCTAACGTCTGAAGTCAAGCATATCATGGATGATTAGAGATGACTGAACACAAGTTGATTACCAGTGGTGGATGAAGTACTCAATTTTGTTACTTAAGTAAAAGTACACTGCGAAAGTAAAACGTAACACAAGTAAAGGTAATAGTATCACATGAAAAAATCCACTTAGGTAAAAGTATTAAAGTACCTGTTTAAAAATGTACTTTAAGAGTAAAAAATTAAATTATTTTGCTGAAATTTTTAGAAGAACTAAAGGATGAAATGTAGTGATTTTGATAAAGAAATTATCTGATTTTAAGCGATTCAATTGATTTCTTTATTTTTCTAGTCTCTTTTGTGCATTTGTGTGTTTGGTTTGCTTAAAGCTGGGCTGTTAACTCACAGTATCCACAATTTCAGCAGGCCTCAAACCATAAAGAAAAGTAAAAGACTTTTTACTTTTCAGTCCACATCTAAAATGTAGTGTAGTAGAAAGTACAGATACTTGCCCTCAAATGTAGTGAAGTAAAAGTAAAAAGTACTTAAAGTTAGATACTTAAAATTTGTGTTATACTTTTACTTTGGTACTTTGGTACTTTCCATCACCTGTGCAGAGTTAAATGAATCACATACACATTACCATCTGACAGTGTGTGAGGTCAATCTCCTGCTCTCACACACAACAGCAGTGTAAGTGGAGTCTGGTTAAAACATGTGCATCTTTTTTATATGCACATGTGTGATAAACGCCTCTGAGCGCACAGATGACCTCTCACACACTCACACACACTCACACTGGAGCTGCAGGTGAGCCACCACAGAAATAGAGCAGCTGAATGACTGCGCTCATCATATACAGTGCCGAAAGACCAGAGACAAGAGGCATGCTGGGAGTTTTCTCATGAGAAACTGCTGGCATTTTTAACCAGGGATCTGCAAGTCCTGAAACTACTTCTATTTTTTTAGTTGACTTTTTACTCGTATTGTTTATTGTTATAACATAGATCAAGCAGTCATCGTCAATAAACAACTAGGAGTAGTCCCAAAAATCAACTTTCTTAAGGATGCTAACTTGTCTTTTTTATCAACAGGTGTCTCCTCATCCAAATACTCCCTGGAGCTGTAATTTATTCATGCCTGTTTGAAAATCATGAACTGCCTGGTATGAATCGTGCAAACTCCTTTTCTTTTGATTTTGTAGTTAAACTGCCTATTCATATGAAGTTCATTTTTCCCTATTTTAAAAAGCAAACACGTTGCACTACTCTGCCCCCTGTTGGTCTCTTCATTGGCTTCTTTAAGTTAAAGTTAAGATATAATTTACTGTCCACAAATGAGTCTTGAGCATTTGACCCATCCTTCATTGCCTCTTGGGACAGTTGTTCCTGACAGATGTACAGTTGTATTATGTTGAAATTTAAGGGTAGTTTATGGGGTATTAATAGCCAACACATAACATTTAGATCACCATGTTATCTTTTATGTTTCCTCTGCACCGGGAGCAGTGGTCGCCTGTGGCTGCCGGGGTCTGTCCTGTGGGCTCCCCTGGGCCCTGTGGCGGTTCCTGGCGGCGGTGGACGGCTCTCTGCTCCTGGTGTAGACGGCTCCTCTGGTGGTGCTTTCTCAACTGGTTCGCCTGTATTCAGCCTTATATTTTACTATGTGTTGTTTTACGTATTTTAGCATGTTAGTATGTTAGTATGTGTGTGAGTGTGTGTGCATGTGTGTGTGTGTGTTACTGTTTGGGTGGTTTGGTTGTGTGGGGTCAGGCAGCTCTGGGGGCTGGTTGGGTGGGTGGAAGGAAATGTGGGGTTGTTGTAAAAAAGTGTAAAGCACTTTGTGTTTCATTGTTTGTATGAAAAGCACTTTATAAATAAAGTTTGATTGATTGATTCAGTGATTTTATTGTTTTGAAAATGCTAAATTTTAAACATATTTGTTTGTGATGCTTTGTGTCAAAAGTCACTTCTCCATAACATTACAATCAGTGTGTGTTCCGGTAATGAAACTCCAGCACATCACATCAGGTTTGTCAAGCTATAGTTTTGCTTTGTATCATGCTTTTATATATTTATGGAGAATTGTCATGTGGGAGCATGGATGACGTTGGCTTGTGGGTGAAGCACTGGATTGGAGGGTTTGGATAGGGCATGATCTAAAACAACTTCAGACATGTTTTTGATTAAGGAAGAATGCTATAACATGGTAGAAAGCTCCAAAAAGCTGATTTAGCATAATATGCAAAAAAAAAAAAAAAAAAAAAGACTGACTCTTGTGACTTGTTATATTGTTACCTCCTCAAAAACATACCTGGGTTTGTGTCTTGTTTCATTTACACATCTTTTTTATTATTAGTCTGTTTACATCTCTAAAGTTCGACCTTGTGATGTCATGAAGTGGTAGTTTTCAAATTAACATCTACCTTTTACCTTTAGTTAGAGACTGGCAATTCCAGAGCTGAAATGATCCGAATTATTCTAGTGAAGGTGTACTTTCTGTATTACCACATGACATCACAAGGTGGACCAGAGTGTTTCAGTTTGAGAAGAAAACAACCTAAAAATGAAGGATTTGTGCGTTAAACGTGTGAATGAAAACAACATTATAACATAGATCAGAAAATAGCATAATACGGACCTTTTAAATAACTGACTTTGTCTCACAAATCCAAAGCAAAAGTGTTTTTCTGCTTTAACACGGGGGGAGAGGAAGCCACAGCTGCTCGATGGATTCGCTGACGACTCGTAACAAAAGAGCGGAAATGGCTAAGCAAAGGCCAGGCCTAAACTTTAGCGTGGCTCTGTTCCCCGGCAGCTTTACACAGTGGGTGCGATGGCTGTCCAAACAGAGGACACCTGCCGACCCTGCGCTCCTGTCAGCGCCTTTATATTAGCACCTGACAGGTACAGGACAGGAGCAGGACCAGGGGCCAATCATCAGCACGGCCCCGCCAGCAATCTGAGTGACAGGGACCTTTACATGCAAACGGCAGGGACGACACCTGCCGAGAGCTGCTGATGGTTTAATCCACTATCATAAGACGGGGGAAGAGGGAGAGAAAGAGCATGCAACACAGAGAGAGGTAGGGAGCTGAGGTAAGAGGGAGGGAGAGATCAAAGAAGGGGTGAGAGGAGAAAGAGGTTGAAAAACAGAAAGAGAGGGAGAGAGCTGAGGTAAGAGGGAGGGAGAGATGAAAGCAGGAGCGAGAGGAGGAGGGAGAGAAAGAGCTTTCAAAACAGAAAGAGAGAAGGAGCTGAGGTAAGAGGGAGGGAGAGATGAAAGAAGGGGAGAGAGAAAGAAAGAGAGAAAGGGAAAAAAGGAGTGTAAGAGAAAGAAAAGAACATGCAAGACAGAAAGAGAGAGAAGGTAAGAGGGAGGGAGGAGAAAGAGAAAGAGAGGGGGGCATTCAGTACAGAAAGAGAGCGAGATGAGGTACAAGGGCGAGAGAGAGGGAGGCAAGAGAGAGAGAGAAGGTGGGATGTGAGAGAGAGAAAAAGAACATGCAAGACAGAGGGAGAGAGAAAGAATAAGAGGGAGAGAGAGGGAGGGATGGGAGTGAGAATGAGAGAAAAAGGGGAGTGAGTGATGGGAAATAGAGAGAGAAAGAAGGAGTGAGAGTTAGAAAGAAGAAAGACAAAGTGGGAGACAGAGAGAGAGAGACAGAGAGAGAGGAGGAGAGCAAGAGAGAGTGGGGGCAGGGAGGGAATAAGAGATAAAAGGAAGGAGTGACAGAAGAAAGAGACAGAGGAAGAGGGGGAGAAGATAAGAGAGGTGGAAAGAGAGAGTGAGAGAAACAGAAAAGAAGGAGAGAGAGAGAGAGAGAGACAGGGAAGGAGTGAAAGAGAGGGAGGTGGCAGGGCAGTTAAACACGTCATCTGAAAAGGAACTGGTGACAAGGGAGAGATCTGAAAGTGAACAGAATCATTTGGATGTTAATGAGGCAGAGTAATTATTTGTTCAAATCAAGAGCCAGTGTAAATGTGCCTGATTTCAGAGGAATCATTTGGGAGCCTGATTTGTGACAGAAATATGAAGCACAAAATGCACAAGACTTCACAGGGAGATGCATGTGCTACAGTGGGCCGAGAACTGAAGGATTACACTGTATACGGCTGTGGTTCAGTCTATGTAACAGTAACAGGCAGTTGAGCAGAGGAAAGTGAGATCTTCATCAACACAGAGATGCCAATAATAAATGCAAAACAATCAAAACAACAATACCATTAAGCCAACAACGCCTAATTTTTATTTTTCAAATGGTGTAACTTTTTGATTGGGGATCCCTCATCTGCTTGTTTCTATGGATATGTCACTGCTCTGCTCTGTTTGACATTAAACAGATCTATCTTACATTTATTCAATTACAGGTGGTTATAGCTCAAAATACCCAGAAAACTAAGACTAATGAGTTAAAATAAAAATAGCAGAGTGTTGTATGGTTGCATGTTTACACAAATTATTATTATATATCCCAAATAAATACATTTTGGTGTTATTTTTACAAAAGTGAAAAGTGAATTTATGGTTGTTAATTCAACTTCAGATACATTTGTGGGCCTTTTAAAAGCTAAATATCGGTATCGGCAAATATCGGTTATCAGACACAGCAGCAGGTCACATATCTGATATTGGTATCGGTTATAAAAAAAATCCATATCGGCCCATCCCTAATAAATATGACCCATAATCTAGAATCAGAAAACAACCAACAGACAGTATGTAATTAATCTATAACTCAATATATTTGTTCCATTATTCAAGTTTTTGGGCAGTGAGAAGAAGCCAGGAAAAACCCACAGTAACACAGGCGGGCGTGCACTGGACTCAAAGACTCACCCACAACCTTGCTGGAAGGCAGAAGTGCTAACAACTCTGCCACTTTGTACTCATTCCAGTTACAACGTCAGCTCCAAACATACACGAAAAGCAATAATATCTTGAGCTGTTTCCACTGGCCAGTTTTTAGATCAGGGTGCACCTCACATCGCGCCCCAAAAGTCCACTTCCTTTTGACTCTGCAAATGAATTTGTATCATTATAACAAGCTTGTTGACTATGGCTTAACTGGTGCTGTGCGTCTTTGATCCTACACCTTATAAACTTGTATTTTCCACCAAAAGCGGTCATATCAAAACCACCGTGGGGGCTGGAAGTATCGGCTGAAACTTTTCGTCCTTAGAGAAAAACAGAAAAACAAACCGGAGCTCTGGCACTCTGGGAGATAATTAGCCATCAGACAAAATTTGGAGAATCTGACACAGAGCACACCGACGTTCCCTTGGTAACAATATACTCACGGAGCCCAATACAAGTCAAAGCAAATTGTTTAAGTCTGCAGCAAAGCAACATACCTCCTTTAGAATGTCTGATCTCATCTGATCTTGTAAGCTAAGCAGGGCTGGGTCTGGTCAGTGCTGGGATGGGAGACTGCTGGGAATAGTAGGTGCCATATTATCATTGTGTATAATAAGCCTAGACTGTATAAAAAAGTGGACTAAGGGAGTGTGACGTCATCCATAGCGTTCAGCTCCAGTCAAATGAAGCTCACGAGGCTAGCAGTTATGGGGCGAATCAGGAAAAGGAATTTATTTACAGACAAAATAACAAAAAGAAAAACATCAGGATCATGTAGAGTGAGTTAATACGAACATTTTAAGACTAAAATGAAGAGGCTCACTCTAGCAGTTACAGAGAGAGGGGTGACATTTTTTTAATGAAAAGTCAATTGGAGCCAGAGCAGATGGAGCTGGAAGTGGCCCCATGCTCACTTCCTGCAGTCTATGGTCCTTAGGCAGATGTATCACCAAAATTGGAATGAAATTAATCAATAATGCAAGAAATGACTTTGAACATTTGTAAAAGCGCTATACAGGACTTCTACTATTAACACTCTCCCCATAGCTGATGTTAAATCCTCAAAAACCACAAAGGCAGAAATAGTCACCAAAAACCTGTGCCATTACTGACACACAGGCTGAACCACTGGGCAGAGGAAAAGGGTCCTATTGGTACTTCATAGTAACATCATACTGGGGGTGTTCTACCTGTATTTCTGTGGTGGAATGTTCAGCAGTTACTATGGAGACACAATGCACACATTAGCAAACACTGCCACAAAAAGTTTAAGAATGTCTGGGTCTTTTCTTTGAAGTGATGCTACCAAGATGAACGGTAAAAGGTTTGGACCTATTTTAGTCACACATAGTTTACAATTTAGCTGTTTGTAGTGTAACCCTGGTTCATGACTTGTTTTGTCCTAGTTTAGTTCAGGTAAAGATCTGATTTTCTCTCTTTTATTAGGCAAGATACAGTCCTAGTACTAGTATTGGATAACAGAATGTTTCCAGGAAAGTTCAAAAGACTCTCCAAGTCGCCAGAACAATTTCATAGTACTTTTCAAATGTTCTGGTAAAAAGTGTTTTCTCTTTAATGATCTTATTTCAAGGGGAAAAAGACACAAGTGTTTTTGGTCAAGGGGTCAACAGCTGGTGCTAGCACGGCGTATGAGACCTGCTAATTGGGTTTACGAGGGTTGCTGTAGGAACTGGTAAACATGCTAACGAGGGCGGAGCAGAGGAGCAGGGGTGGTGAAAAGGCTGAAGCCAGTTCACTGGGAGTTTACTCTAATGGGTGCTCCATGGAGCATGAAGTATTTATATAACCAATAGACTGCATATAGTCATGATATAAGTATAGACTGTGGTTATGCTCAAGTGTCAAATGAGCTAGTATTCATGTTTCAGAAATGTAAAATAAGGGTTGTTCATTGATAACACTGTCTTTCCACAAAATCTGTGCCTTTTCAACTTTAAAAATGTTAAAAATAAAGTGGAATTGAAATTTGATTTAAGCACATAATAAAGGTGCATTGCGTAACTTTTCTGGTGGAGGGTCTGTCAAATGCTTTTCTCCTTAGTAATGTTATTGCTTTGTCTGGAATGTTTCACAGTATGGCGTTAAACCTTTTCTATCTTCATGGAGACCAAACCAGACCAAGTTACAAGTTAGATCTGTGGAGCGGCAACCCCGCTCACAGTCAGAATGCCTGTTTTTCGGTGTATTTTTGAGCTATAAAACCACCTGTAATTGAATAAAGAGCTGTTTAAAGTCATACTGTGAAACATTACAGGCAGAGCAATGACATATCCATAGAAACAAGCAGGTGGCGGACCCTCCACCAGAAAAGTTAAACAATGCACCTTTAAAATAAGAGCAATAAATGTGCATGTTTCATCTTGCTAAAAATTATCTTTGCTCAAAACCCAAATTTGTGATTATTAACTTTATTTTAATTGCTTAAATATTATTGAAATGGGTTTAAATGACTGTTCTCTGTTATATTCAACCTAAACAATAATATGGAATAATTCAATTTAAACGCAGAAGGCACCGATTTCACAAAATTACCCAAATCAATGTAAACAAAACAAGTAAAATGCTAATTAATTAAACAAACAAACAAAAACATATGAGCTCTCTGTAAATTCAATCAATGTAAAAGCAGCAGGGGAACTTCTGAGCTCATTAACAAAACTGTACACATTAAAATATAAAGATACTTGATAAAAATTTAAATTAAAAGAAAACTACAAAATATTCACATTAATAAAACTAACCAAATTGACTTATCTCAAAGCCAGCCCTTAATGCCAATAATAGTACCAGTCAATGGACTTGTATGCGTCAATATAGAGACATCGCCAGCCAAGCCAAGAGCCCATTGAACACTGCAGATGTACTTTACAAAACACACTGCAATTACTGGAGCCGCTTAAACTTGTGTGAGTGCTACTATCACTGCTGCTGTATATAATTACAACTTGTTTCCATTACAACATCTGCGGGGAATCAGTCCTTTTGTGAGCTCAATAATATCCAAATGCAACCAGTCCTTCAGCTGTGTACAAAAGGACAGTTGCGTGCTACACTGGTCCCACAAGACATCAAAACCTTTTGATCCATGAACGCAAATCATCTCCGCGTAGCAACCTCCGCCATTGTACTAGCTTTTTTTGCTATTCCAGCTACATCTGCTCGGGACAAATCATGTAGGAATGTCCCCGAGTGACAACAGAGAGAAGAACAGCTTTAACCCATCATATTCACAAAAGAGCCACTTACTATTACTGGGAGTCAAATGCTTGGCCCTGGCTTGTGCTGTCATGAGTGGAGGAGACTGGAGACATAAGGAGAAGGCCAAGAAGAAGAGTGCCACTGAAATGTACCACGCGGTCAGGCCCTGAACATGATTCTAACTCTGTCTTCTCACAGAAAATGACAGAAAATGTTTGGCTTTTGGTGTACTATCTTGCAATGGAATTTGGTATAACTAAATACAGATAAAATGTGGACCAAAGCTGTACTTATTTAATCAGGAGAGCCAGGAAACCAGCCAGAAATAAAACACGAACTTTTCCAGTGCTAAACACGAACATAAAAAACGATAAAAATATCAGACCAGAATAAAAAACAGATCAAAACCATAATATATTGAACTCCCAAAACTGTATACAAACTCACAATTAAAGGGCCCATATTACACTATTTTCTGACGTTATGATTTGTAGTTAGCATAGTTAGCGGAAAATGAAAGTACCCCACAGTGCTGATCTAAAACAAGATAAAACAATAAAAAGAGCCCATGAAATAAACAAAAGAGTGTCCCATATAAAACAATTAAGGTGCAGCTTAAATCTTATTTAACAGACAAACAGCTGCTTAGTTTTGTACCTTGGGACTAAATTATTACCAAATTTAACTCTAAATTACTCAAAATAAAAAAATGAAATGTTGAAAATGTATAATAGGCCTATATGTGTCACAAGAAGTATCCACTGCAGAATGAGAACCATTAGTAAAAATAAATCTTCCAATTCTCCATGTCAACTTTGGCTGGAGTTATGAGCAGGGGCCTTTCTGCAAAATCAATTGGATTGCTCAGTGCCTGTTACCAGAGCAGAGCAAAGGCAGAGGAAGGCAGAGGAGACAATATTGTATATGGATCGGGCTGTAGTGTGCAGCAGCTTGAGGGGATCTCTAATTGGATCAACAACTGTCTGATCCCCATCAGCCACCGTGACCTGTGTGAGAGAGGAGCCATGAGCCGTGAGCCGTGAGCCGTGAGCAGAGGAGAGGAAAGAGGACATGAGAAGGAGGAGGAGATATACGGGCATGATAAAGAAACATTAGAATGCATTTGGATGTTACTGCCATCTGATGGAGCTTTTAGAGCATGTGGGCAAAAGCTGTCTCCAATCTGATCCAGACAGTAACATGTGTGAAATGAACCTGTCTGTGCAATGCCAACACAGACATCAAACACAAGGATCTAAAAGGGACACACAATATGAGTATTAACCATAGACTGTTTATGGACACAATGGACTCGGTTCCAAATTCGCCCCTGTAACTGCTAGCATCATGAGCCTCATTTGACTGGAGCTTTGGGTGACGTCACAGTGTACTTCTTTGTACATTCTGGTATGAACATGAAGCAAAAAGTAAAATAGGACAATAAAACAGCAACGTGGAAATAACAAGTTGGTGTCCAAAAAAAAAAAAAAAAATAGAGACATGCACGGTGGCAGAGTTAGAGCTCACTAGCTATGAGATTTTGAGTTTGACCAATGAAGAAAGGTTTATCGCTCGATCAAAAAGTGTGCACAAATAAGGTCAAATGTAGGCCTGACTGCATTCTTCAAATATATAACTGATTTTTGTTGACATGGCAGAATAATATCGCTCCCGTTTGGCGTTGTCACGGCGACTCTAGGGGGAGCGCTGTGACGGATCCCAGTCGATAGTTTTTCACAACTGCCACAGCGACCTCGCACCCTTCAGCAGAGAAATGAAGACAAGCACTGGGCCATCTGCTGACAGACGCTACAACACAGCTCAGTGACACAGGCCCACGGACGAGTGACCGCTCCGAGGAGAGGGGAGAGAGACTGACAGATGCAGGACAGAGAGGGGACATGCAGGGGAGGGGGAAGGAGGAGAGATAGAGGAGAGACAGAGGAGAAAGAGAGAGAGAGAAGGGAGAGAGAGGGGACAGAGAGAGTGGAGAGAGACAAAGAGAGGTGTGAGAATTTAAGAGATGGTTTAAGTGAAATGCAGTAGTCCCATTAGTGAAGTAGTTCCCTTCTCCCCTCATCTGGCCTTCAGTCTCAACCTGTGCACTCTGGTCTTCTTCTGTCAGGCCAAAACTGACACACTATCAGGCAGAAGTAACATAGACACCATCTAGTGGTGAAAAACAATACAACAGGGGTGGGTCAGCCAGTCTCATTACAGACTGTAACTTTTAGTAAATATACGTGCTATCTAGAAAGCTATTGCTGTAATCAAATATATTTGGTAAGAAACAAATGTGATAATAATGCGTGGATGATGTCTGGTTCAGTACAGCTCTGAACCCTGCATAAAAAGAGAGGAATATACTGTATACCAGGAAGGGAATCTAGTGTAAAATTGTAAATTAAATGGATGTGTAACAGTAGGTGAACTACTTAATGTCACATGCTTATAAAAAACATCATAATAAAAATGTTCTGCTGTAACTTTCGCCATCTGCTTCTCATTTAGAATGATGGACTAATGACATTCAAACAAAGTAGATTAGTCTAGTTGGAATGACATTGACGCTGAATGTTACATATTGTGGTATTTTCTTAGCTGTGCTGTTATTCCAAAAATCCCCAAATCTACAAATATAGTTTTCAGCCTCTTACAGCTTTGTGCGACCGCATTGTGGCTCTGTGTAATTGTAGCGCTGGGCAGCTGTGCAAAGAAAGCCTTGTTACAGAGAGAGGGAGAGAGAGTGTGTTGTTCGGCGGCAGCCATGTTGTTGGCACAGCGGAGTGGAGTATTAGAAACATGTGCCATCAACACTCCATCCACTCAACTCAGACACACTGCAGAAGCGTAAAGAAATAATCAAAAATAAGTCCCTGCTTTAGTACAATTCAAGTCCAAAGGTATGACTACCGTTTGGTCCTGGTTAAAACATACAGTAGATTTGTCATCTTTAAAGGGCCCATATTACTCTATTTTCTGATCTATGTTATAATGTTGTTTCTCGTCAACAATTTTGAGTTGTGTGTTGTTTCATTCACACGTTTAACGCACATACCCTATGTATTTAGGCTGACTTCTTCTCTCGAACAGAAAGCACTCCGTTCCAACTTGTGATGTCATGTGGTAATACAGGAAGTGCTCCACTGTGTTTTTAACCTCCATACACCTCCACTAGAACCATCTGGATGATTTCAACTCCACCATTTTCCATTCACTTTATAAGGTGGTGGAGAGAGGAGAAAAAGAGGGGACAGGGTAGAAAGAGAAGACATAGGACTGAGAAGAAAGGGAAGAGAGAGGAGAGAGAATGGAGAGAGAAAAGAAAGAGGGAGGACAGAGAGAGAGAGAGAACAAAATAGAGGGAGAGAGGAGACATGACAGGAAGAGAGAAAGGGGAGAGATTAAGGAGAGAAAAAGAGAGGGAGGAGAGGAGAATATAGAGGACCTTTAAGAACTCCGAGTGGCTCCAACATTCGCTCCAGTGGACAGAACGCAGCAGCCACAGTGTTGCCGTTGGGTCAGGCTAAAAGTGTCCATGCCTGCCCACTGTGTAAATGTTATTGTAATATGCGGAGAGGAGCCTCATTAGACCTGGCAGACTGGGGTTCCACTGATGTTGTTGTTGACTCACTATGGGAACGATGTGAGTGTCAGAAATGGCAGTGGAAGATGCTGATTACGCTAAAAAACTCTCTCCTTGAAACCGCTAACAGAGACCTTGAAGCCCGTCCCACAGGAGTTGGCACCAGCTTGGAGCCACCACCTGTTTGGCACAATAAAAGCTATGTGCTCTTAGACTCTGAGAGGAAAGGTTCATATAGTCTGCACTTACATAAATATGTTTTCGTCAGCAGAAATCATTATGTTTGCTTAATGTGTATGAAATATCCTAAAATATGGAAGGTTTCGGGGAATTTGATTTTCTAGATTAAACATAGGTGAATAATGTGTGTTTTTTTTAAGATTGGGCACAGCACCAGTGCATGTGTGAAAGGGACTAGTGACTGGAGCCAGAGTAGAAAAAAGACGATTACAGAGCAAGTAAAAGATTATTATGTCAAAATGAGTGGGTTGATTTTGGCTAAAAATGTGTTGCTATGGGAACCAACCTCATCAGTAAAGGGGCACTGTGAGTTTTTAGGTGGAAGGGCTGAAAGCTTCATATCTGCATGGAAATGTTGGTTTGTCTAGAATGTTCCACAAAATGGCATTAAAACACATTTACAATCTCCATGGAGAGCAAGCAAATGATTCCACCAAACCAGTGATTTTTTGTTAATAAAACAAACTGTAATTAAACAAATATAAGATAACTCCAATATTATACTGTGATAAATACATGTTTAATTAGACTATATTCTGTATTGTTGTTATTATGTTATTATATCATACACTCCCTTTGCAATAGTGCTGCTTTGGTTTACAACAACAAACGCCAAAGCAAGAATCTAAATCAAAAATGGAACTACAACTTGCTAAGTGGAGAAATACACTCAATTACTTCTCATATAATAGTTGGTTTACAGTTTGCAACATTAGCATTAAAAGTTAGACGCAAACACATTTCTGTTGCTATTTCCCTGCTACAGTGTTTTTGCAGCCACATATATTGTTTTCCATTCCCAGTCTATGTTGTAAAAAAGCAGCATAAAGGACTGAGAAACAGCATGGATTTTCTCAGAATCAACAGTTGAAGCACCAAACTATTACTTATTTCAGGTAAAAGAAGTTATATATTTTGTTCTGAATGTTACAAGAATTTTTGAGAGGAGATGTCTTCACCATTTGAGAGACACGTGCTACAAATGAGCAGCTGTGGTTGGACCGTTTGAAGATTGGACGGAAGTTTTTCACTTTATGCTGCAATTCCAGACCTTTCTAGATTAGAAGGGACTGGCTGGTCAATTTACAACTAGGGCTGGGAATCACATGGTCCCACATGATTCAATACATAGCTCATGATACGATATGATCACAATATGGCGATACTATAACTGATATATTGCTATTTTTTAAGAACCAAATACATTTTAGCAACTATATTTCTTTGTTAAACCACTACCTGCATAATATTATTATGAAATACATCTAGTTTAATAATCAAAACAGTGAATATGTCAAGTATATTGCATAAATAAGTTACCTTCCACTAAATAAGTAACAAAATTGTAACGCAGTCACACAAAAAAGTGCTAAAAGATACCAAAAAAAAAATATGGATATAGCAGCCCACAATCGATTCTGTATCATTAAATTTATTATCACGATATATTGATATTTCAATATTTTTGCACACTCTATTTACAATCAGTCATATATACAGTACTGTTTTCTATTCCCGGTCTATGTTGTACAGTCTTCTGCTATGAACCACAGACACACACACACACACACACACACACACACGCACGCACACGCACGCACACGCACAGAGCACTCGCCCCATCCATCAGCTTTGTTTATTCGTCTGGATGTGGTCCGGGATCGGTATCAGCCCAGCGGTGCATGAAGAGACAAGCTGCAAGATAGATAGATAAGGAGCCGGACTGACAAACGGACAGGCGAGTTCAGATGTGGAGTGAGAGATAGATTAGCATGTCAGCCACTCACTACATAACATTACTCTTGTTAAGTGCGCTAAAGCTAATCGATCAGGGCCCCCACAGCACACACGCAGGGCTCCTCTCTCACGCGCCCTTCCAGTAATCCATAATATCATCTGGAGACTCCATGGGAAGGTCTCAGCTTAAAGATCAATAAAAGAGGATGCAGACTGACATGTATACTGTGCTACTGCTAGGCTTTCCGTTTCCAGGCATCTATAGTTGGCCAGATAGTTGGACAGAATACTATAGGAACATATGTTAGATTTTGAATGATCTTAAAGGGTCCATACTACCCTGTTTTGTTGTCTATGTTATAATGTTTCCACATCAAAAATATAACTGGAGTTGTGCTTCATTTTATTCACATGTTTATCACAGAAACCCGGCATATTTAGGCTGAGTTCAAACTCAAAACACTCATGTGGTAATATAGGAAGTGCTCCACTGTGTTTTTAAACCCTATACACCTTCACTAGAATCATTTGGATGATTTCAGCCTTGGAATTGCCCATCTCTACTAAACAAAAGGTAAAAGGTAGCTGTTAACTTGAAAACTTTCACTTCATGACATCACAAGGTGGAACAGAACACTTTGAGTTTTGGAGATGTAAACAGACTAATAATAAAGGATTACTCAAACATATGTTAATGAAACAAAACACAACTCCCAGTATATTTTTTGAAAAGGTAACAGCATTATAACATGGCTTAAACCTCACAAGAACCTATTCTGTGTAATATAGTACCTTTAAGATATAGGATATTCTTTATTGTATTTACAGGAATATTTGTCCCATGCACTATTAACTATTGCAAGAATAAAATACTTATACATACACTTATTTATGCTACTTAAGTTTGCTCCTGCTATGCATAAATGGCCATTGACCAGGTTGTATTCCACTTCAAGTCCAAAGATACAACCAAACATGACCCCTCATAAGAACAAGTGGTAAAAAATGAATGAAAAGTATTTGACCTCCTGCTTTCTAGGGCTACATCTAAAAACCCAGTCCATCTCACATCTATATATCACCCACTGTGTCTCCCAGCTATACGCCTCAGGGCCCTATTTCTTCTCTTGTCCCTGCTCCTCTGGTGTTGCTGCAGAACTTAAGAGCAGTAGCATCACTTTGCCTCTGAGGGAGTCTGGACTATGTGTGTGTTACTAGTACACCATAGGACCTGCCTCCTTTATGGGGACAAAAATCAGGTCCTCGCAATTTAAATACTTTAGTAATAGATCAACAATGTGGTTTAAAGTTCAGATGGGTTGAAACATATTAAGGTTAGGGTTTACATTAAGGTTAAGGAAGAAGTAATTGAGGTTAAAGATCCTATATTATCGTAAATTGACTCTTGTGCACTTTAAGTCATGTTACATGTTGTTGCCCCTTCAAAAACATACCTGGAGTTGTGTTTTGTTTCATTAACATGTGTTTCAGTAATCCTTTATTATTATTAGTCTGTCTATATACATCTGCAAAGCTCAAAATGCGCCGTTCCACCTTGTGTCATGTCATGTCATGAAGCGGTAGTTTTCAAGTCCACAACTGCCGTTTACCTTTAATTTAGTAGAGACTGCAAATCCCAGGGCTGAAATTATCCAAATGATTTTAGTGAAGGTGTATTGAGTTTAAAAACAGTGGAAGTGGTGCACACATGACATCTCAAGGCGTTTTTGATGATGAAGTAACATTATAACATAGATCAGAGAATAGTGTAATATGGGACCTTTAAGGTTAAGATCAGTCTTCAGGAAATGTATGTAAATCAATGCAGCGTCCCCACAAGGCATGGACACTCTAGACTAGTGTATTTGTGTGTGTGTGTGTGTGTGTGTGTGTGTATAGACAAACTAAAGTCCAGCTCAGTCCTATTAGCAGAGCGTGCTCACAGTGCTAACGCCTCCACTGACCCGACAGACTATAGAGATGAATCACAAACCCTCACACTGCCTGGTAATACAATGCATTCACATACAACTGCAGAGAAGTTGCTAAAGATAACATACACAGAATACAAGGCACAGGTCTACTATAGATTTTTTTTTCCAAGCTTTTGCAATTTTGACATTATATACAAGTATCAATATAGTGATAATTATAGTTTTCTTTAAAGATGGGGTATTAAGCAAAATCAGTGTTATAATGTTATTTCTGAATAGGCCTGAATCTCTGAATAGGTTTACGATGTCATCCATGCATGTTTGAGTATTTTAGTGATCGCTCCCTCGCCCTATTCAAACCCTCCTTATGGTTAGCTGTAAGATTCTGTAAAATGTTCCTCCCACAAGCCTACGTCATCCATGCTCCCACATGACAATTCTCCATAAATATACCGAAAACATGACACAAAACTGTACACAGCAACTTCACAAACTTGATGCAATGTGCGATGAGTGATGAGTGACTTAACGCGGGGAGCAAAGGGATGGAAGGCTAAAAATGTCAAAAACAAAAGAAAGTTATTAATATGTTTTTCAGCAAATATAATATTTTCAAAACAATAAAAGGTAACATGGTGATCTATATATGTTATTTGTTAGCAGTTAATACCCCATAAAAGTAAAATAACCCCTATTTAACAATCACAAATGCTCATTTTTATGTTTTTTTGTTTTGTTTTTTTTTTAACAAAATTCTGCTCTCACTAATTCAAATTGTGGTTACATAGAGAGGACTACACAAGAGGTAATTCAAGTCTCTTCTCATAGCCAACAACTGAATCTGGTTTAACTGTTCAATTCGTGTACTGGTCTATGAAAAAGGAAGGTGCACAGAATCTATAAAGTTGACAGCCTGTAATTTGAATTTTTAAAATACATTTTGCTTCTGCATTTGCTCCTCCAGCAAGACTTAAATTTTTATATTTTTATATTCTTTTTGAACCAGGTCTACCAGGTCATTAAACTAGATGAAAACAGGACTTACCCAATGTAAGGACAAAAAACATAGCTAAGAAAGAATAAATAAACACCACATTCATTTTAATTAAAAGCGCATTGTGTAACTTTTCTGGTGGAGGGTCTGTCAAATGCTTTACTCCATGGAGATGTTATTGCTTTGCTTGGAATGTTTCACAGTATGGTATTAAACCTTTCTATCTTCATGGTGACCAAATCTGACCAAGTTACAGGTCAGATCTGTGGAGAGATGACCTCGCTCAGTCAGAGTGCCTGTTTTTCTAAGTATTTTTGAGATATAAAACCATCTGTATGTGAATAAATGTAAGGTAGAGTTATTTAATGTCAAATCGTGGAACATTCTAACCAGAGCAATGACATATCCATAAAAACAAGAAGGTGACGGACCCCCAAAAGAAAAGTTACACAGTGCACCTTTAATCATTATTTCATCAGTCAAACACAAGTACATTTTATGCAAAGTAACAGAAGTCCATTATAGTCTCACCAAACTTATTTCTCAGAGGTTTTGCTGAGCACGCATGGCATTTCTCAGCCTCCCTGCTTGACATTCATAGGGTTAGAGAAATCCACACTGCTCCCTGCATCTCAAATAGCTCCTATTGTCAACTCCCACCGAAAAAATGGATTATTGACGCTTTACTAAAAGGCCCTTGGACCCAACGGGGCGCAGTTTCCAGGTTCAGAGGTAGAAAAGGTGGCTGCGATTTTTAACATTCAGGAATTCATTAACTGTAAGTGGTATTAGAACAAAGACAGAGAGAGAGAGCCAGGGCTAAACCATGACTGATTGTGGTCTACATCAGAATTAAACAGACTACAGACTGCATCAGGCCAAAAAAAATCTAACCACACAAACTGGTTCTGAACTGATCTAAACTAGACTATGTATTGACCAAGACTACCGAGATCTAAACCAAGACTAAACGATGGGTCGAGTTTAGTCCTGATAGACCTGATTTAGTCCTGGTTTAGTCCTGGTTTAGTCCTGGCCTAGTCCATCTTTAATTCTAGGTTAACAAATGTACACACCACATCAAAACTTGGGCTAAAAATGGAACTAAACTTGGACCAGACTAACTAAACCAGAACAGAACGAAACCAAGTCTAGACTAGGACTTAACTAGCCTCAAAACCAGGATGTGTGAAAAACCAAATGCGAATGCACCTAGTCTCAATAATGTTTTTTCTCATCAAAAACAGAGTTGTGTTTAACCATGTTTAACCCACAATCCCTGCATATTTAGGCTGATTTCTTCTGTCAAACAGAAAACAGGCCTGTGTTTTTAAGATCTTTAAACACTTTTACTAGAATCATTCAGATGATTTCAGCCTTGGAATTGCCATTATCTACTAAACAAAAGCTGTTAACTTGAAAACTATCACTTCATGACATCACAAGGTGGAACAGGTGAAACTAATAGTAAAGGATTACCCAAACATGTGTGAATGAAACAAAACACAGCCCCAGGTATGTTTTTTGATGAGGTAACAGCATTGTAACACAGCTTATATGTCACAAGAGTCAGTTTTGCGTAATATGGGACCTTTAAATGCATCTCCATTCTAAATCAATACAAAAACAAGAATAACCCAGGTTTAAAACTGGCCCACTTCAAGAGCCAGACTCAGACTGATTCAGGCTCATGACAGATCGCCAGAGAAAGACCCTGTGACTGTAAATGCTATTTGTACAAAGAGACAAAGAAACCACGAAGCTGGAAGAGAACAGAAGGCATGTGTGTGTCTGTTAACTAGGTTTCCGGCGCAGAGGCTTCCAGTAACAACAGTATGGACAGGAAAGAAAATGAAATTACAGCACTATAAATGAATTATCAATACCCAGCCCTCCATGGTGTATCTGAGGGGGAATCAATGCACCATCCTGGCCATTCCATAGCTGAAGGCTGGGGCCGGAGCCAGAGCTTTGGCAGCCCGCTCGATAATGTCACTGGGTGTGATTGACGATCAATATGAGCAGGGACGTTGATTTATCGTCAATGAAAGCCGACCACCCCACTAATAAGGAGGGAGGGGCAAGGGGGCGCTGTAACGTCTCCTTTACTGTAACTGATGAAGGATCAATGAGAAGTGCCACCGGGGCTGATGGGAGATCAGGGGAGACCAGGCCAGAGGAGGAGGAGCGCAGTTCGCCTGAGTGGACTGAGTCTGAGTAGGAGTCTAGTACAGGCTGTAATTAAGACAGTGGTGAAAGGAGCACTGATAATGTCTGCAGGTGCTCTCTGGTCTCTCACTGTCTAAAGAGCAGACACACAGCTCACATCACAATGTTAAAGGGCTCATATTACACTATTTCCTGATCTATGTTATAATGTTGTTTCCTCATCAAAAACATACCTGTTGTGCTTTGTTTGAGATGATGATAGACTCATAATTAGGGTTACTCAAACATGTGTGATTGAAGTAAAACAACTCCAGGTATGTTTTTGAGGAGGTAACAGTATTATAACATGACAAAAAGCTCACATGATGATGAATTTTGCATAATATAGGACCTTTAAGCTCACCCAAACGTGCATCATTTTTCTACTTTTTTAGAATTTACTATTACCATTTATATTTTTTACTCTTTTGTTATTATAATATATTGTGATGTGTGAGCTACTGTGTCCAAGTAAAAAGATTGTGGATCAATAAAGTTTGTTTAAAGTCTAAGTCTAAGAAGTTATTAATTCAATCTTCTACGGCTCAAATATAATCATAGAACAGGAACAATAACAAAAAGTTCCCCACTAGTAAAAAGAAAAACTACCATGATAAATACTGACCCCCAAAAATGTTCCATCTAAGATATACTGAAGGATAAGTGGATGCAGTATTTATGGTGACAGGCCTTGTAGTAGCACAGATGACATTGGGCACTAATCCATTTGCCTGTGAATGTTGGTTCATCTGCTTGTGTGTTATTGACCAATGGCTGTTTGACTGTTTGATTTTCTAACTTTGTGTTAGTTAAATCAACAGTTTTGTGCAGACCTCCAAGGCGACTGCTGTTGTGATTCCCAGGCTCTACAAAAATATATTGAACTGAATACAGGGACAATGTTAGTCTGTCTACATCTCCAAAGCTCAAAATGTTCTGTTCCACCTTGTGATGTCATGAAGCAGTAGTTTCAAGTTAACATCTACCTTTTACTTTTGTTCAGTAGTGATTAGCAATTCAAAGGCTGAAATAATCAAAAATGATTCTTGTGAAGGTGGATGGATTTTTAAAACACAATGGAGCACTTCCTGTATTATCACATGACATCACAAGGTGGAGAGAAGAATTCTAAATATGCAGTGTTTGTGTGTTAAACATGTGTGAATGAAACAAAACACAACACACATAGATCAGAAAATAGTAATACAGGCCCTTCAACTTAACGTTGACCTGGACTATGCCAGTTCTCAACTGTTTCATTAAGTTTTACTAAATAAACAAGCCGTTATATAGTCTGTTGATGGAAAAATATAAACAACAAAGAAAAAGAAAGCACTACGAACTCAATAATGGCCTATTTTTAACACTACAGCAGATATTTTGCCTTATGTTGCATTAAAAAGTCAGACTTGGAAATGAGTCAAGAGGCCAGTGATTATCCATTATAAAAAAGACCATCTGTGAACATGGCCACTCTTAAAAACAAGATAATATTTTACAAAATTAGCTCCTTGTCGCATTTTCACAAACTCGAGAGCAGGGTGAATCAGTTCGTGCTTACTATATCTTCTTTTCACCCGTAAGCAGCCATATTTCTTTCAACTAAACTGGGAAATATACTATTGTTCAGACCATAGACTGTATAATGTAGTGGACTATAGGGATTGTGATGTCATCCATAGTATTCAGCTACAGTCAAACGAAGCTCATCAAGGGTAGCAGTTACAGGGGCGAATTTGAAGCAGAGTTCCATATTTGGAATTCCGACAGTGAGTATCATAGCAACCAAAGAGCTAATCCGGAGCGAGAACCTTTGCTGTCAATCAAACCAGTTGCTAACGCTAGCGGGAGTGACCTCGGGGAAAGAAGGCACCTGATTTGTCTGTTATTAATGTTCATATCTAGATTTACCGACAAAATAGTGAAATAAAATCATGTAGAGGGTTAATATGAACATTTTAAGACCCAAATGATGAGTTTGACAGCAGCAGTTGCAAAGTGAATTGGAGCCAGAGCCAATGGAACCGGAAGCGCCCCCATAGTCACTTCCTATTTGGTGCATGGCGGCTAGTGTGTTAGCTATATCCATTTATACAGTCTATGGTCCAGACTCACATCTTTGTAAAGCATTGAAAAAGTGTGTATTCTTGGCTAGGCAGGCAAATGTAATCATGGACATACACTCATAGCATAAGCTTAACATATGGAGGAATATCATTTATTTTAGTCTCACATTAAATTGTCAAAAATTAGTTAAATCAATTTGGACTTCGAAGTGGCCAAACTACAAGCTGATTGTGCTGTATTTTCAGTCTGTACAGGAAAATGTACGATCACCCAAAACATTGCCAGCTCTTTCTCTGACATCTGTGGGAGAGTAATAGGTCAGGATGAACTCCAAAGTGAGTCGGTACCTCACTCATGCCAGTCTGTACGTCTGAACTTCAAACAGCTCCACAGACAATCACCCACTTTATAATTCATTCATTTCTAAGGTATTCTCTTTGTTCTTGGCACTAGTTTTTTTTTTTTTCGGTCTCAAGAAAAAGTTGCTGAACACAATGTGGTGTCATATTGGGCGCACAGATGGGAGGTGATGTGGTCCAAGGAGAGTTTTTTAAATCATATAAATAGAGCAGTGTTTGTGAATTAAAAACGAAGCAACCTGGTCATTTATTTGTATTAGAAAACTAGGCATCGAGTCTAATTGATGTAAACAGTGTGATATGTTTTAGTTAAGTCAATTGCACAATAACCTAATGGAATAACAATACAAGTAATTGGACAATAAATAATCAGCTCTAAATCTGAATGAAGACAATTCTACTTAAAGCTGCACTGTGTAACTTTTTGGTTGGGGGTCCGTCACCTGCTTGTTTCTATGGTCTGTAACTTGGCCTGGTTTGGTCTCCATGAAGATAGAAAGTTTAATGCCATACTGCCATTCCAGACAAAGCAATAATGTCTCCATGGAAAAAAGCACCAGAAAAATTGCACAATGAACCTTTAAGGGTAAATGTATATATGATTTATTTTGTAATATTCATTTATTTATTTATTTATTTTGCTGGAAAGTAAGTCTTCAGTTTTTTGTTAGGGTCACTACAGCAAGAACACAGGAATTTGCATTTTGTATTTAGGGCGTCTAATTTAACCTTATTAACCTTGTTTGTTAAACTATGTTTATGTGGGGATTATGCTTGACCCAAAACCAAAATATAAGCTTAGACAACATCATTATGGACTTGGATTACCGTAACAAATAAGGTTATCCGAAAAATCAAATACACATTTCAACTGACTTTTTCTGATCTATAATGTTGTTTCCTCACCAAAAACATATATAGTTGTGTTTTGTTTCATTCACACATGTTTAACACACAAACTCTGCATATTTAGCCTTGAGTTCATCTCTCAAATCTCACTCCACCTTGTTCCACCTTGTGACATCATATGGTAACAGAGGAAGTGCGCCACTGTGTTTTAAGCTCCATTCACATTCACTACAATTATTTTGATATTTCAGCCCTGGAATTGCCAATATCTACTGAACAAAAGGAAAAAAAAAAAAAAATCTCTTAGCTTGAAAACTACCTCTTCATGACATCATAAGGTGGAACAGAGCATTTTGAGCTTTGAAGATGTAGACAGACTAATTATAAAAGATTACTTAAACTGTGAGAATGAAACAAAACACAACTCCAGCTATGCTTTTGATACAGTCACAGCGTTATAACATGACTAAAACCTCTCAAAGGTCAATTTTGCATAAATATAGAACCTTTAAACATATACTGCCACGAAAGCCTGTTGTTTTTCTATGTAGTGTAAGTGGTAATAGTGGTAATGGGCAGGGAGAACCACACACGTCCTAACCCTGGGGCGGCATAAAGACAAGAGGAGGAGGGGGTTTGAGCTATTGACGAAACACATCGATATCTGTGTGATGGGAGGTACGGGCAGCACGGTGCAGGTAACTTCAGCTTGTTTAAAACTCCAGTCTGTTATCGGGGATCCAATCAACACCCTCAAGGACGAGACCAATGCACCATCAGCAGACTGGAGGAGAGAGGGGCTCACGTGGACAGGAGCAGAGAAATCTTTTATTATGGAAACAGGTCTCTGGGCCAAGATAACGCCTGTCAAAACTCACAATTAGCAACTGATAATGGGATGCTATTGTTTTACACTGACAAAACAAGAAGTTATTTAACTCATGAATTTTGTCAGGTCAACAAAGCAACAGTACGCAGCTAATCGGATCTCATCAGGGTCTTTACGGCAACACAAATGGTACATACTAGTCTAATTGAATCTTGTGAGCTTTAAGCCATGTTGGAATGTTGTAACCATATCAATTTCCTAATTTACATTCACACATGTTCGAGTAATCCTTTATTAATCCTTTTAAAAGGGCTGAAATTATCCAAATGATTCTAGTGAAGACGTATGGAGTTTAAAAACACAGTGGAGCACTTCCTGTATTACCACATTACAACACAAGGTGGAACAGAGTGTTTTCAGTTTGAGAAATGAACTCAGCCTAAATATGCAGGGTTTGTGTGTTAAATATGTGTGAATGAAACAAACCACAACAACACATGTTTTTGATGAGGAAACAACATTATAACATAGACCTGGTTTAGATCTGGTGGTACTCTGAAGTCCATATATTTTCTTGGTGAAAGGTTTGCGAAACCACTGTCCTAGAGGAATACATTATATTAATATTAATACATTAATATTAATTTACAGTTTTTTGTAGAGCTAGTACAAAACAAGAAAAACATGGCTTAAAAATTGGCTAATAAATTAAAGCAATACAGCAACAAGGCTAAAGGAAAGGACATAATTGCAGAAACAGAATAGGGAACAGAGCATTAGGCCATATAGCCCACTCTCATCTGTCACCAACGGCAACCAGGCCAGCCCCTCCATGATGGGAGTCTAATTGGGACCATGATGAGGTCTGATGAGGCAGGAGCTTATTGAATTCCCAGGCCTGTTGTTTAGATAAAGAACGGCTCTCCTCTTCCCGCTCTTTCTCATCTTCCTCCTCCTCCTCTACTTCCTCCTCATCCCCTCTTCCTTCTGTTTCTCTTCTTTCTCCTCTTGCTCCTTTACCTCCTCTTCCTGCTCTCCCTCATCTTCCTTCTCTTCCTCCTCTTCCTCATCAGCAGACTGTCCCAGGCTGGAGGCCCACACACTAATCCACTCCTGTTCGTTTGGATGTGAAAAAAGATGGATTTGGACAACCCTCATGATCGCAAATCTTAAAAATCTTACACTGTAATGTTCCAGGGTTGAAGAACATTTCTTTGTTTTGCTGTTGTCGTTGTAGAAATGTTCTCAACAGTGAACCACTAAAATCATTTGAGAAGAAAAGACATCAAAGTACATCTTTTTATAGCCACAGTTGAATGTAAAATTCAATGAATGCCAATATTCACCTTGTGGATTTTATTTCATGTTCTCATTTTAAAGCTGCACTATGTAACTTTTCTGAAGGGAAGACTGCAGCCTGCTAATATTCATGGAGATGCTTGTCTATAATGTTCCAAAGTATGGCATTAAACTTGTATATGTCCATAGAGAGTCAGATCTGTGGAGAGGCAAGCACACTCACAGTTAGAATATATGTTTTTCAGTGTATTTTTGAGCAATTAACACAGCTGGATGGATGAATACATACTAACTAACACCATACTATGGAACATTTTAGGCATTAGTAAAAGCAATAACATCTGCATGGAAACAAGCTGGTGAACCTTCCCAAAGAAAAGTTACATACAGTGCACCTTTTACTTACTTAAAATTGACTCTTGTGAGCTTTAAGCCATGTTATAATGTCGTTGCCTCCTCAAAAACATACCTGGAGTTGTGTTTTCTTTCACTCACACATGTTTAAGTAATCCTTTATTATTAGTCTGTTTACATCTTCAAAGCTCAAAATGCTCCGTTCCACCTTGTGATGTCATGAGAAATTGGCAACTCCAAGGCTGAAATCCTCCAAATGATTCTAGTCAAGGTGCATGGTTTAAAAATACAGCACAGGACTTCCCGTGTTACCACATGACATCACAATGTGGAACAGAGTGTTTTCAGTTTAGGAGAAGGAGTCAAAACTCAAAATACAACTCTAGGTATGTTTTTCATTATCACTTAGATCAGAAAATAGCATAATATGGGCCCTTTAAACAATACAGACATTGCACCACAATAAAATCAAAACTAAAGAAATTTGCCTGTAATTCCTGAGCTATAGTTCAATACTCTCCAGCTTCTTCTCAAGCAATCCACAAACTTCAAATATCGCACAGCTCTGGTTGGCCTGCCGAGTGCATCCATATGCAGAGTGGAGAGTGTGAACAGCGACGGAGAGAGAGAGAAAACAGAGGATAGGAACAGATGGCTAAATGGCAGGACAACAAACTTTTAATTCAGTGACTCATACCGACTGTGCAGAGAGGAGCGTGAAGTCACAGGGGGGTGCCAAGAGACCCCCTCTGTCCGGGACGCCACATCAAAACACATTAAAGCTGATGGCACTGACTCTGCTAACGCTGTCGGCATCTCGCAACTGAATTTCAAATGTATACTTAGAGAGGGAAATATGGCTATGTCTGGGTGGTTGGGCACACAAATCAGTAGTGAGGCAGGGAGCCAATGAGACTACTATATATAGCATTATAGGCATTAGTCATGAATTTGAAACATGGCCAATGCAAAGTAATGGGACTATTTTTCTATGTTGGGTCTACGGCAACAGACACATTTTGGTTTTTATGAGGCAAGAAAAGGCAAGAATTTACAAAGAAGTGATTTTTTTTCTACCAAACTTTCAGACTTCACAAATACCACTTTTTCTCTTAAAGTATTCACTCATCCAGTCAAACACATGGATTTCAGTGTCTGTCAGCTGTTCATTATATTCTGAGTAAACTCCATTCTCCCTTACCAGTAATAATGAAGTAAACGATATGAATATTTCTATGTTAAGATATTTCACATTTTCTACGCTAGTCCACAGTCATGGTATAAAACAAAGGATTTACATATCTGCCCCTCTGCTGTTTGAGAAAGGTCACTGTACCATATTAACACCATGATATAGAAGAAGGTCAAAGCAATTGGTTATGGAAATGCTTCTAGTTGAGGTCTGGAGCTACTGTCTTTATATTATTCTCGATTATATTATAAAGATCTGTGTAGTCAAAATAAACAAAAAAACTAATTCAATATGCCACAAGACCTGGACATATAAGCACCATGGAAGTATAAAGAAGTATAAGAAGAAATATAAGATCTGGTGCAAAAGGCCAAAAATGATGATGATTATTTCCTCATCATGGGCTAGAGCTAGAAGCCGCTAGAAACGTGCACTGCGTGATCAGTTCTGACCAATCAGAGTGATAGCGGCTAGAGCGGTGCTAGCGCAAGCTCAGAGCGAGGGTATTCTAAATCTTACAAACGCGAACTTTCAGGTGCTTTGAGGATTTAAATATTTTAAAAGTTCATGTTGTGAAAATAGAGAAGAATCCCTACAAAATCTGACCTTTGTCAAAACTGCGGACGCCAGCTGAGCACGGGCAGTCTGAATCCCCCCAAAAATGCATTGTGCTCTATGGCAGAATTCTTTCTGGGCCTCTGCTCCTGGGAGCTGCAGTACCTGGAGCGGCCACTAGTCAATCTCATAGAGACAGAGGGAGGTCTTATCCAGTTCTTATTATAAATCCATAATAAGAATGGCATTTAAAGAGCCACTATGTAACTTTTCCAGTGGTTTGTGTGCTACATGTTTGCAGATGTTATTGCTTTGCCTTAGACTACCTTACAATATGGCATTAAACTTCATGGAGACAAGCAGTGGAGCCCTCAGGCCATGTTACAGGTCAGATCTGTGGATTGGCAAATGTGTTTTTTGGGTATGAACCTTAAAACATCAGTACTTTAATACAAAAGAAGTAAAACAGAAGTTCAGAATAAATAGAAGTTTAATACCATACTGTGAAAAATTTAGGCAAAGTAATAACATCTCCATGGAAACTTGCAGGTAGCGGCTCCAGCGCCAGAAGAGTTACATGCACCTTTAATACTAATATACATCATTTCGTCTTCTTTCCTTCTTTTCACTTTTACAGAAACATTGTCAGTTAATCGATTTGCTTTATAGCCTGAAGTTGCACCTGTCCCATCTTGTTGTCTTCAAACTGTAAGATTATTTTTTAAAGAAGTTGTAAAATATCTCAAATTCTGGTCCAGCTTTCAGTGCATGCATTGTGAACACAATTAATTACAAAATTCAGTTTATATTTGCATTTTACACATGTGAACATCTGCAGCCCTATTTAATACTGACTTAAATGTCCTATATCCAGAATTGACTCATGTGCGCATTAAGTCATGTTACAATGTCGTTACCTCCTCACAAACATACCTGAAGTCGTGTTTTGTTTCATTCACACATGTTTGAGTAATCTTGCATTATTAGTCTGTCTACATCTCCAAATCTCAAAATGCTCTGTTCCACCTTGTGATGTTATGAAGCGATAGTTTTCAAGTTAACAGCTCCTTTTATCTTTAATTCAGTAGAGATTGGAAATTCCAGGACTGAAATTATCCAAATAATTCTAGTGAAGCTGTGTGGAGTTTAAAAACATAATGGAACACTTCCTGTATTACCACAAGACATCACGAGGTGGAACTGAGTGTGTGAATGAAACGAAACACAACTCCAGGTATGTTTGTGATGAGGAAACAACATTATAACATAGATGAGAAAATAGCATCATATGGGCTCTTTAAAAGCAGATATCATCCAAACTGTAGATCCATGTCTTGTTCACTCATCTGAGAAAATCCCTTTGACAAACAAAGGTCCATATTTAGGGTCAGCCATGTTGGACTTAGATCATTGGCTTATATCACTCAAAGCCTCATTTTAAAAGCTTACATGCAGACAGTACAGCATCCAGGCCACAAGGGGCACAGTCAATCAATATCAACTCCACTCCCCCAAATTGGCAGCATAATCTTCCATCTCCAAGGCCATTTTGATTTGAAATTAGATACACCCTTCTCCCTGACCTTCCCCCTCTCTTATCCCCTCTCCCACTCGTGCTTAGCCTTTTTGCTGCTTACTCAACAAATAAGATGTCCTGAAAAATAGTTTGGAGATTAGGTCAAGACTAAGGTAATTTAGAAATCCATGTGTTTGTGTAAAAGAATGTGAAACCTAGAGCACTGTAATAGTCATTAGTAATATTTCTACTCCAAAAGTGTGGCATTGAATCTCTGTCTCTCTTAATGTGCAGTTTTTTGTTTTGTTTAAATTATTATTATTTTGGCAATGGTATGTCTTTTTATTCCTTATTTAATTTAAAAAAAAAAAGTCAATTAAAAAAAAAAATCTCCAACAAGACAGTGGTGGGAGAGATGACCAACCTACAAATAAATACCACATGTTTTTCTTTTGCAATATCAACACAATAAGTGAATAAATGCAAGATGGTTAAAGTTTAATGCCATACTATGGAACATTAAAGCATAAACATTTCAATGGAGACAAGCAGGACACAATAATGCACCTTTCTGTTCGAAACATTATTTTTTTCTCTATCTTTCAATCTTTACTTGACTGAGCTATTGTTCAATAATATTTTCAAACTTTTTCCGAGCAACCATCTGACTTCATATACTGAATACTTGTTTTTTTCACCTGATTTACGTCTGATTTTCTGTAAGATCAATATTTTCCAAGCTGCTACAGAGAATGAGGTCACTAAGTCCTAACCTTAAAGACATCTCTACGTTGAAAAGGCCACACAGGAGCACAGGATCTCATATGCATTCTACAGCACAGAACTGTATGTAAGATTAACAAGAAACATCTGAAACAATACTTCATCAGAGTACGTACTGCCTTTAGGCCCCACTGCCTTTTGTGGAATAATAACATTTCTTTGATGTATCACTCCCTGGAACAGAACAAAACAGAACATAACCCACACCTCTCGTCTCACCACAGAGCTCTGCCTTTTGCATTCATTCATTCAGATTTTCTTTAGATACACTGATACTTCCTGCTTCAAAAAGAACCAGTTTGTGCTGAGAATCTTAGCACACTTCATAAATATTACTGCTTTATTTTTTAGTTTGGCTCAGGATACACAAGGAGTAATGGTAACACTTTATTTCAGTATACGCCAACAGTTAACATCTAACTAGCTGCTCATTTGCAAGCACGTAACATTTGTATTTATTCAGACCTTTTTGATACTTTGCAGTGACATCACGTTGGGGATGTTCTAAATGCATCTCTATGGTGGAATGTTCAGCGGTTACCATGGAGACACAATGCACACATTAGCAAGCAGCCAAAAACTTTTAAGATTGTCTGAAAACTCAAGAAACCAACATTTTCAGGAGCATTTATGGTCCGACTTGGGTATTTGAGTTCACACAAAAAAGGTGAGAGTAACTGAAAAGCTGTTGGGTAATGCTAGCTAGCTTGTGACTGTAATTTTATATGACTTGTTTAACAGTACAGTACTTGTTTAATCAGTTTCTGGTCAGATTGTGTTACAGTAAAACTCGGATTTGCAGTTATCTTCACGACATCAGCTGCAAAGTATCAATTCAGGTCTTATTCTGCATACCTTATTTTGCTTCTAATTAGACATTTACTAACATTTTCCCATTATAAACACATATTACTGCTTATTACCATGTTATTTTTGTACAAATAATTCTTAACAAGTAAAAAATTAGCAGCTGAATAATATTATAAGGGCCAAATAAGTACCAAAAAACACCAAATTAACCATAAAATGTAAGCTAGCTAGTTAGATTGAAGTGTATCCAAATATAAAGTGTTATAGCATAGGATGATATATTGTTTTATTACATGTAATTAATTGGCGCCATTATTTTATGCTATTGAGGGAATCTGTCCAGAAACCTAAAACCTCTCCAGACCCAGAGCAAAAATCTTGGTCGGGAAAATGTAACTGGAAAAAAAAGTGTGACACCTCATATTTCAATATTAAAACAACAGAAACTAAAACTAAGTACACCAAGCTGACAGTTCATTCAACCACATGGAATTTTCCACATTAAAACAGAAATGTAGTCTAAAGGAAAGCTGTTATATTAGGTATTTATCAATTTCAACTAAATGTCATGTTTCCTATTGTAATCCTTATACAAAAATCTAATACATTGACCTAACTAATCCACTTTAACCCTGGATCACAAGCACGCCATGGTCTTTAAAGGGGACATGTAACGCAAAAAATAAAATAAAATAAAATAAAAAAAATCACCTGAAGGAAAAATGTAAATTATTTTTCTCTCTGATATTGAGCAGTTGTGAGATCAAGCACAAACATGTATTCCTATGAATTTAGAAAAGTAAATGAAAGATTTTCACTATTTAATATTCTCGGTACATATAGGCTATTCAATTGCTTCCCAATACTGCATAGACTAGTTCATGTCCATTTTTCAGTAAATAAAAACACATCAATGAAAATCTGCTGCTTAATATGGTGAAATGCCACTATGAGGAGAAGGGACCATTTTTGTATCAAGCTATTTGAAATCATTATTGCTGTTTACAATGGACAAAATGTAAAATAATAATCTACGTATATTATAATCTATTACTAAATACAGCCCAAAATGCATAAATGTTCTATATTACACAAAATTTACTCTTTTAGTCATGTTAGAATGTTGTTACCTCCTCAAAAAACATGTTAACAGCTACCTTTTACCTTTTGTTCAGTAGAGTCTGGCAAATCCAGGGCTGAAATTATTCAAAAGATTCTAGTGAAGGTTTATGGCCTTTAAAAACATAGTGGAGCACTTCCTGTATCACCACATAACATCACAAGGTGGAACAGAGTGCAGAGAGTAAAAAAATATATAAAAATGGTAATAAACTTCTAAATAAGTAGCAATTAAAAATAGCAAGAGACTGGTATTAATACGACATAAATTATATGAATGTATATGTACTGTAAGTAAAAAAACAAAACAAATATTGATAAATTGATAAATACAGTATCACCTATATCACAGTTACACAAGAGGTTGTAAGGAAACAGTGCAAAGATGATATGATGATTGACAGAAACACAAGGTTATCTGTTATATGAGGGTGAGCTGTTCTGCAGTTGTATGGAGTATGGTGTGAATATAGTTCTGTATCTCTCAGTGTTTGAGCGAAGCAGTAGGAGCCTGTTGGAGAAACAACATTATAACATAGATCAGAAAATAGCATAATATGGGCCCTTTAAGTTTCCGTGTCCTCCTCTGCTTTGTCTGTGAGTAGATTTGTGGCGTGAGATTGAAGCTTGTGGAAACACCTGGCTGGATTAGCTCATGTCTCTGTGTCTGTCTGAGCTCCTCTGTGATTGGCAGCAGCTCTGTTTGGATCAGACTGCTCTCACCGCTCTCATGATTTACAGTACAGACACAGATGCACCTTCACTGCTGCCAATGCATGGACACGCTAAAACAATGGTAATGCAGTTTCTTTGTAAATAACAGTATTGAAATTTCACAATACCGTATTTTCATGTATACTATTTTTTACAAAATTAAGGGCACGCTTATGGCTTCTATATAAAAATTACTGTCAGATATTAAGTTGTTAATATGTTTAATAATAGTATAGTTATTGATGGTTCCATTGAAAGACATGGTAGTAATTTTGAGTAAAAAAGATGGCTCACAAAGCTGTCGTTTTAATGTTAACTGCTAGCTTTTAGCTTTAGTTCAGTCACAATTGGCAATTCCAGCGCTGAAATTAACCAAATGATTCTAGTGAAGGTGTAAGGAGTTTAAAAACACAGTGGAGCACTTCCTGTATTACCAGGTGACATCACAAGGTGGAACAGAATATTTAAGAGAAGAACTAAGCCCACATATGCAGGATTTGTGTGTTAAACACGAGTGAATGAAACAAAACACAACTTCAGATATGTTTTGATGAGGAAATTCCATGATAACTTGACTCTTTTATCATTTCTTTGTCTTTTGTTTCTAGAATAAGTTGTTTACCTGCTACTTCCATTACCTCCCTAGTCCACTGGGAGTGTATTTCTTTCACCTGCAGCTTGCTTCTCACACTGCATTGAAACACAGCACTGCGCCTCATAGCTATACAGCCCCAGTCTCACAGTATATTTATAGAGCTCAGGAGCCAGAGACGTAATTGCCCACTGTCTGTTGCCTGTGTTTGGGGCGTCAGGTGCATGGTATGATTTGGAAGTGTCTGGAGACCACCCCCGCGTGCTTCTTCACCACTACAGAATACTGGCTGTCCCCCTCTGGAACAGGTAATGGGGAGAAAACACAGCCACTAAAAGCTCACGGCATCGAGACAACTGCCACTCCAACCACACGCGCAAGTGGGAGCAAAATCGCCGCCAGCCCAACTTACTGTAAGAAGGGCCTAAAGATAGACTCAGATCTGTCCTCGTGTCTCAGGTACTGCTCCGAGAGGCTTCCTGAAAACAGTTTTGTCTGTAGAGAGGAGAAGTGTTATGGAAAGTGTAGGAATGTAAGGTAACACTTTGGACAATGGGAAATGTACTATGAGACTGTTAGAAGTCGTGTATGTCGTGTCGTGTATCTCCTTGCGTATCTCCTAACACGTACTTAAGACTTAGACAAACTTTATTGATCCACAAGGGAAATTATTTGGACACAGTAGCTCACACATCACAATATATTATAATAAAGAGCAACAATATAATAGTAATGTATTATGGTAATAATACATTCTAAATAAGTAACAAAAATAACAAGAGACTGGTGTCAAATACGGCATAATTATAAATGTATATGTACAAGAAAAAATAAAATATAGAGATATAGTAATACAAATATATATCAGCTATATACAAGGTTGTAAGGAAAAACATTTCAAAGATGAAATTATGATTGACAGGATATAGAGTTAGCTGTTACATAAGGGGAAAACGGCCCACGTTCGGACAGCAGACACAGATTCATGTCATTGTTTACGACTAACTTTATTGACAGTATTGTTGCCTAGACTAAACTATATTGTTCGTGACTAGCCCTCACACCTCACAGCAAGGTGTTTTCTGTGTGGAGTATGCATGTTCTCCCCATGTCTATGTAGCACTGGGTGGGACGAATAAAGGCTACCTTAACTTGAACTTTAAAGGGGTGTATATTAGGCTATTTTCTGATCTATGTTTTAAAGTTGTTTCCTCATCACAAACATACCTGGAGTTGTGTTTTGATTCATCCTCACATGTTTAACACACAAACTCTGCATATTTAGGCTGTATGTAGCTGTTAACCTGAAAATTACCACTTCATGACATCACAAGGTGGAACAGAGCATTTCGAACTTTGGAGATATAGACAGCCTAATAATTTTGTATTTTTGTATTTGTATTTATTTTGACCTCCATTAGCTGTGCTTCCACACAACTATTCTTCCTGGAGTCATTGACCTGGTGTATGTTTTTGGGTTGATGGGGGAAACCGGAGTACCTGGAGGAAACCCAACCAGACATGGGGAGAACATGCAAACTCCACACACAAAGGCCTGGGTGTGAAACAAAATATGTTTGAAACAAAACATAACTGTGGATCAATTTTGTGTAATATAGGACCTTTAAATTTGTCCTCTGTATTTGACCCATCTCCAGATTGAAAGTACAAGCTTGAGAATTAGCCTTATTGTTCTTGTTTAGGTTGATTCAGGAAAACCAGAGCACCTGAAACCCATTCATACGCAGAGAGAATATGAAAACTCCATAGACAAGTAAAAGAGTATTTTGTACCACATCTCAGCTGAAAAATGCCCACATCCTGATAGTCGAGAGGTGGCACATATTTTTAGCCATCATGTCCTCGTCCCGCTGGCAGCATAAGTGGATGGATGGGGTGTCCAGTGTAGAAATAACTTTGCTGACCAGTGTGACCTCCGACTGCTCCTCTCACCAGAGTCCAGCTCAGGGCTCTATTTCGGGAGGAGAGAGGCTTCAGATTTATCTCATTGCCCGCTGTGCCTGCCATGGTGACAGTGACGGGGCTGTGCCAAAAACTCATGTCTGTTGGGCTTTTCCTTTTCTCTGAAACTTCCCTGACGCCAGCACACAGAGGGGCACGAGTCAAGGGGCACTCTGGCCTGGTTTGGTGACATGCTTTCAAAGGGTATTTCTACTTTTCACATCAAGCACTACATAAAATATTTGGCTTGTGAGTGATACCAGAACTACAGGAGTATCAGGAGTATATCAGGTCAAAATTAAGACTAATCCATGACTAAATTAGTTCAGACAAAAAGGAGAACTAAAAAATAATAATAAATTTGTTTCTAATTTAAAGGCACTTTGGTTGGGGGTCCATCACCTGTTTGTTTCTATGGATATGTCATCAGTCTGCCTGGAATGTTCCACAGTATGACATTAAACAACACTACCTTACATTTATTCATTACATATTTACAGGTGGTTTTATAGCTCAAAAATACCTAGAAAAACAGACATTCTGACTGTGAGGGGTTGCCTCTCCACAGATTTGACCTGTAACTTTGTCAAGTTTAGTCTCCATGAAGATAGAAAGGTTTAATGCCATACTGCGAAACATTTCAGACAAAGCAATAACATCTCCATCGAGAAAAACAATTGACGGACCCGCCACCAGAAAAGTTCACCTTTATACAGAACCACAGAAGACCCCAAGCACCAATGGTACACGTAAAGCAGTTTGAGAAACACTGGTCTAAAATATAGATCAGAATATGAAAGAGAAAATTTGCTAACATTCAAACATTATTACAAGAGTTAGAGTCATTGTAGTTTTAACTTTTAAAGACACAATATTCCAAATGTCATAAAATTCCCATATACATCACAATATATCAACAGGGGTATGATATGGCCCTGCTCTATTTGACCTTGGTTCGTAAAATCTCGGAGAGAAAAAACATAAAAGGTGTTGAAAATAAGAAAAATATGATATTTTTCAAAATTATTAGGAAGTTGGAAAGGAGCGGTGATGCTGAAAAAGAATCTAGAAATCTAATTCTTCAACTACAACTGCTGATTGAAGAATGAGACAGAGATATTTCATACAGAGAGCCATAACTACTACTACCTAGAATAATAATATTCATTCACACTTTATATGTTTTGTGGTTGGTACTACTACTACTGCTACTACTACTGCTACTACTACTACTACTGCTACTACTACTGCTACTACTACTACTACTGCTACTACTACTACTACTACTACTACTACTACTACTACTTCAAAGAATAAGCTAATCATCACATTCTATAATGCATTTACACTTGACCAACTTTTTGGCCAATGTAAAATCCACACACACGCACACACACGCACACCCATGCACACACACATACACACAAGCAAAATAGATTAAAAACCTGATGTAATATTACCCAACTTAATGAAAGGTGCCTGATGGAGAGAGATGGAGAGATGGCTGAACCCAAAATGGCAGCGTGCTGAATTGCTGGCATAGCAGTGAGACCTTGGAGCGTGATTAGCGTGCTTGTAGTGCTCCACAAACTCAATCTTCATTGTGGAGGACAGCATTGAGCACACAGCAGTGAGCTCTGTGACCTACTGCGGCATGGCCCATGAATATGAGACTGTGGAAAAGAAGTGCCTCAGGTCCGGTGTTAGATTTAATTGACTGATGGGAGAAAACTGAGAGCAAACTGACTCCACTCTCAGAAATCGAGGAGATGGATTTGTAAAGTTACTGTGCTGGAATCAGGTTTGACTTTTTTTGGCAAGTGGCAACCAGTATCTTAGCAGTGATAATAAGTTAATTCATTGCTTTGTCTGGAATGTTTCACAGTATGACATTAAACCATTCTGTCTTCATGGGGACCAAACCACACCAAGTTACAGGTCAGATCTGTGGAGAGGCAACCCCACTCACAGTCAGAATGCCTGTTTTTCTAGGTATTTTTGGGCTATAAAACCACCTGTATTTGAATAAATGTAAAGTAGTGCTGTTTAATGTCATATTGTGGAATATTCTAAGCAGAGCAATGACATAGATATATCCACAGAATCAAAAGGGTGACGGACCCCGAAGTTACACAGTGCACCTTTAAATGAGTAAAGTCTTTCTTACTTGTAATGTTTCAGAGCCATTACAACCTCCCTCTATGGTATTTTGTATTACTGTCAATAATCATGCATATTAAAGGTCCTATATTATACAAAATTAACTCTTGCGATTTTTATGACGTTATAATATTGTTACCTCCTCAAAAACATACCTGGAATTACATTTTGGTTCATTCACACAGGTTTGAGTAATCCTTTATTGTTAGTCTGTCTACATCTGCAAAGCTAAAAATGTTCTGTTCCACCTCGTGATGCAGTGGTAGTTTTCATGTTAACAGCTCCTTTTACCTTTTGTTCAGTAGAAATGGGCAATTCCAGGGCTGAAATCATCCAAATGATTCTAGTGAAGATGTATAGATTTTAAAAACACGGTGGATCCCTTCCTGTATTACCAATCGCAGCTACTTTTGGTCAAAAATTGGAAGTATATCATATTTTTTGGTAAACCAAAAAACTGAAGCGATCTTCCAAATGAACATTTAAAACACTGCTTTTGAAAGTTCTGAGCTAAAATCTTTTCTGGGTACACATAATTTAGCATACTTTAGCATTTGTTTAGCTTGAAACTGTGACCAACAACACTTCACAGAAATGTGTCACTTTTCCACCTCCAACTTTACATAAAACTAAACTCTCAAGAATACGGAAATTCAGCACTGTCATTACTTTCATAATGTGACTGTTTGATAAAAACAAAAACAAACTTAAGATGGAATTGACTCTGATTAACTTCGAGACAGAAACGCTCACCATTGTATGCACATAAGTATCCTATGTTGAAGTATCTTACTTAAGTATCTCTCTCACTCTCTCATTTGATGCGAAATCTTTAATTACTGATTGATTAGCGTAAGTCTAACATTGTTCTAATAGGAATACAACAGGATCTAAAACTTGTGTTATTTAACCCAAACTAGCTGGTTTGCCTTATGAAGAGGGTGCAATACTACAATTATTTAAGGACTATTAAGCCTGTTCGTAGTGCTATTTATTTTAGGCTGCTTTGCCTCTATAAAAAAAACAAAAACATAGATACATACATGCATAGGGTTGGGAAATATGCCCCAAAAAGTTCATTAATTTTGAATTTCTTTTGCCCTATATAAAACAAAATAAAATATCGTTAAATATTAAATGTGCATTATGTAACTTTTCTGGTGGAGGATCCATCAAATGCTTTTCTCCATGGAGATGTTATTGCTTTACCTGGAATGTTTCACAGTATGGCATTAAACCTTTCTACCTTCATGGAGACCAAATCAGACCAAGTCACAGGTCAGATCTGTGGAGAGGCGACCCCGCACACAGTCAGGATTTAAATGTTTTTCTTAGTATTTTTGAGCTATACAACCACCAGTAATTTAATAAATGTAAGGTAGAGCTGGTTAATGTCATACCGTGGAACATTCCAGGCAGAGCAGTAACATCTCCATAGAAATAAGCAGAAGATGGACCCACAACCAAAACATTACATAATACATGGCTTTAATCCCAAGCTGGCTTGTATTATGAAGAAGGTCCAATATTACAATTATTTTTGAACTATCATGCCTGATAGTACATACATAGATGCATACATAATTACATACATAAATACATAATTACATACATACATACATACATAAATGCATATTAAAACTGGCTAATATGCCCCCAAAATTTCTTGAATCTTGAATTTCGATTTGATTTTTATTTTGTCTTATCTATATAAAACAAATTAAAATGGCTTTCAGTCTTAACTTCCTGAACATAAACAATACAGAGCAGACTTGTAATCATTATCATTTTACACATTTTAACTTTATCTGAACTCTGCCTCAAACCACATGCTTTTACCAGTGGTGGAAGAAGTATTCAATTTTGTTACTTAAGTAAAAGTACAGATACCGGAGCAGAAAAATACTCAAGTAAAGGTAAAAGTAAAGTAAAGTAGTAAAAGTATTTTGGGAGGATTTTGAGGTCTTATAAGGCGTCAAATATATTCAGTCTGATACAGATTTGTGCTGAATTTTGTTTAGAAGAAACAACTGAATCAGTTGTGTTTTTCTTGCTGTTTTTATTTGTATATTTTTATTAGAAAAATAAACCCTCAGCCTTCTCAGCAGGTCTCAAACAATAATGAAAAATACTTTCACTTTTCAGTATTGTTCAAAAATGTAGTGGAGTAGAAAGTACAGATACCTTCTCTCAAATGTAATAAAGTAAAAGTAAAAAGTATCCACTGTAAAATGTACTAAAGTTTAAAAAAAAAAATAAAAATCTACTTTTTACTTACAGTACTTTACTACTTTTACTTCGTTACCTTCCACCATGTACTTTTACTGGCAGAGGATTGGCTGTAGACCTCTGAAAGACCTCTGTACAAGTTACATTTCATCTTTCTACTCCTTATTTTCAAGTATAACCACACTTAGCCCAGAGACAGACACTTTGCTTCGGTCAAACTCACAAAAGTCCTCCTCTCATCTCCTCGGCCCCAGATACAACAAGCTCAACTTTACTCACTTCAAACTTTCTACAAACACACAGCTTTGTCTCCTCTCTGGCCCTGTCCATCTGGGACCGTTATTCCTGTCACAATTTCTTTTCACATCCTCCTTTCAAACCCACCACATTTGTCGGAACTACACTGTGAAATTCAACTGGACAAAGTAACCCAAATAAACCTGTGAAAAACAGTGACCCCAAATGGGAAGTTTTTTCTTGACGCAAACATTTTAACTTCATGCAACTGCTACAGAGAACTAAAAGAAGATAAGATTAACTGAGAGACCATAGCAATAAATAAAAAGATAAATAGTAGAGATAGATATATCGATATATTGGGAAGATATTTTAACCTTTTAGAGCATTGGCTATCAGTCTTAAATCTCCACCACAGGCCGATATTTTGTTTTGGGCGAGAGTGAGAGATAACTGCACAAAACATGACTACAACTCTCTTATAGGTTTATGGTATAAAAAAGTACTGGGTGTGACTTAATGAAATCATTTGGGGAAAATAATCAAAATCGGCCCTACATATCGGCCCCAAAGTATCGGCAGACTTTATCAGCCAGTGACTGCTCTGAATTCTCAACAACCAGTATCGGCATCAGCCATGAAAAAAAACATATTGGTTGATCTCTATTAGACAGTTAAACAAGTTAACAATAGCCTTTTTCCAAGCTGAGGGTACCGTAAGTGAAATCGCTTTCTGAATCCTGTATGTATTAAAAAATGTGTTACTTCTTGTTTAACTTGTCTTTACATACAGATATGGCAAATGAGTAAAATCTCGTTAAGAATGTCACTCAAATACAAGGCATAATGGTGCACAGTTGCTCTGAAACAATGACAGTAATTACTTGAGTTTTTAGAGGCCATTAGCCATTGTGCTTAAAATAACCAAGTAAAAATAGATTATGACTTGAGGATCCACTGTTTACTTGTACAGGGTAACTGTGTCTGGGGCCATATCTTTCCCACTTTGGTTGTGTCACTCCTCCATATTAGATCTGCCTGAGTGCAGAGCAAAGTCAATCGTTCCAAACTACTTCTGAAGGCACAGCGCCACACTGCCTCTCCCCTCTCTCTTCTATCTATCTCCTCTCTATCCTCTCCCTCTACTTTTTCCGTTCTCTCTCTCTCCTCTTTCTCCCACACTCTTTTCTCTCTCTCTCTTCCTCTCCTCTCCCCTCTCCTCCCCTCCTCTGCCTAAACAAACTTTGAAGCCAATCAAAGTGCAGACATTTTGCCGAGTAGACGATCTCAGCAGGTGAATTCTTTATATTTGGGTGACAGATCCACTCAAAGCCTGCGCTAACCGATGGTGTGTGATTGATACAGTTCGGCAGCAAAACAAACAAAGCGTGACAAATCCAGATTATTGTCTGTGGGCGAGATAAGGTTATAATGAGAAAGTGCATCAGGGGAAATTGATCCTTTTTGCAGGAAGCAGTCTGATTTAAGGGGGATGCAGTAATAACCTGGTGTGAGTCCTGGGATGAGGGGGGAGCTGGGCTGAGGCGTGAGGACACTTTGAGATATGGCACTGAGAATGTAGGCCAAACTGTGGGGTTAAGCACTGATCCAGCTAAACTTTACAACTACTGACAAGGGAGAGAGGAGTAAAATACAGTTAAAATGTGTGCTGGTAATTATTTCTTAAAGAGGCGGTATTTTACTTGTATGTGCTATTAACTGCTCTAAATATAGACTGTATATATAAATGGACATGGTCAACTGTTTCCAAGTGACACCGAAAAATTGTCACAACTTGTCATTTTGGCTTTAAAAAGATAACACTTTCTACATACTATTCCTAATATGAACCTAGCTCCAAATTCACCACTATAACTACTAGCACTGTAAGCTTCATGGACTGGAGCCGAGCGCTATGGATGATATCACGCTCTCTTAATGCACTGCTTTATACCTGCTGCTAAACCATCACAAATTTAGATCACAATGTTACCTTTTATTTATAAGGTGGGTTCAAATATAGGGCCAGAGAGACATTGCTAAAATACTCAAACATGCATGGATGATCTAAAATCTCTTCAGGCATGTTTTTGATGAGGACACATTTTGCATAATAACCCTATTTAACATAAAATACATTTATAAAATAATCTACATGTGTTTTGTAAGAAAGACTGGAAACCAACCACAGTCCCACAGAGAAGACACACAGCCAAACAAAAAGGAAATCTAACTCTAACTTCTTCTTGCTGTTTTTGTTTTCCCCAAGTATCATAAATTTGAACTTTTGCTTCTGTCAAACACAGAAAAAGACAAAACAAACATCCCTCACATCAACGCGCGCACTGGGGTCGAGGAGGATAAAAAGCTGAACATTTTGTAACATTTTTAAACAATATCTGAAATCCAGTGACAGCCATAGTCCCTTCCTACTTGGATGAATCTGAAAAAGCCATAGGGGAGAGCAGACCACTTATTAGCCCAGGGAGAGTGGGTGGGACGGCCCAAATTAACATGGATTACTGGAGTATGACTGACACTTGGAGAGGGGCTTTCTGGGACTTACGGCGTGATTTGGGACTAGACTTTAATTCAGCAAGGACTTTAAAATATCGTGGGCTGGCTGCGTTTCTATCACAACGTTTTAGCCTACATTAAAAACGCCATCAGGGAGAGAACTGAGTCTTTTTACCGCAAGAGTACTCCCACACTTTCTTATACTGTGGGTCCAAGACATAATTAAGAAAATGTTGTCAGGCTATGGTTTTTAATTGTGCTTAATATCGTGGTTACAGAATTAAAGACTGAAATCTAAATGCTTCAACCACTTCTTCTGCTTGTGGGTAACAGCAGATCGTTTGCAATTAGTGTGCAGTGATTTGTATGTTTTCTTCAGTGTAATTTATATCAGATGCCCGTTCTTGTGTAACTTCCTTATGCCGTGTCAAGTGCTTGTGATGCACACCTTTAAAAAATAATCTGATATGGAAATTTTAAGGAAAATATGTTTGACCTAAAAATGTATTGTTTTTGTCAACTCATCATGGACAAAAACAAGTTTAAAGGGCCCATATTACGACATTTTTTGATTTATGTTGTAATGTTGTTTACTCATCAAAAACATATCCAGTGTTGTGTTTTGTTTAACTCACACATGTTTAAGACACAAACCCTGCATTATTAGACTGTGTTCTTTTCTCAAAGGGAAAACACTTTTCACCAGTGTTCAACCAGTTCCACGTTGTGATGTCATGCTGTAATACAGGAAGTGTTCCACTGTGCTTTTAAACTCCATACACCTTCACTAGAATCATTTGGATCCTTACAGCTGTGGAATTTCCAATCTCTTTTGAACAAAAGGTAAAAGTCAGCTGTTAACTTGAAAAGCACCTCTTCATGACAGAGCATTTTGAGCTTTGGAGATGTAGACATGTCTTTGGCATTATCTTATAGAAGCCTACACTCAGACATTTGCATAAACAAAAGTTCATACTGTATGTGAACTAACCCTCATTTCCAAATTGCATAATACTGTATTTACATGTCCCGTGCTATAACATACATTAGACAGAGTATATAGATTGCTTCATCATCATGATATATCCTGGGCCAAATGTGTGCTTAAGGGCCTATATTATACAAATACATATGCAGGATGTGTGTGTTAAACAACTGTGAATGAAGCAACACACAGCTCAAACTGCATTCTAACATAGATCAGAAAATAGCGTAATATGAGCCCTTTAACGAGGGCACAATGCTAAGCTAAATGATAAAACAGATAGCATCATGAGAGCTGGAGCAGAGCATGGGGGAGCAGAGGAAGGAAATCGTGTACAGATTGCATGTTTCCGCTCGGTCCCATCTCCCAGGGCCGCCACAACTCCTTCCTGATGCACTTTTAATTATTTATCCAGCATCTATTGGACAATATTGGAGCAGACTCGGAGCTCCACTGCCGCGTTGGCACGGCGACAACAACGGAAGCCAATAGGAAGCAACACAAGCGGCTCAGGCTCTTTTGGGGCTCATTTCTTTGTTTAAATCTTTGTTGTGATTTGGCAGTGCTCCCCTTCTACCTCCGACCATAGCCAGTGTTTACACATGCAGCACCTAAATTTACTTAGATGTTGTTTGACAACAAAATTAAGTCAAAATTACGGAAATGAATAGCAATTTGGCCAAGCAGCAAAGCGTGCATACCAAATCGAAAAGCTATCAACATTTTTTGCTGCATGTTTTGCCAATACACAATATGGCATGTCCAGGAGATTACGCACCTGCCAAAAACAAAACAATGGCTAATGTATATGAGGTTTTGAATTGCGTTTAGTATAGAGAAGAACTCAGCCTAAAAATGCAGGGTTTGTGTGTTAAATATGTGTGAATGAAACAGAACACAATTGCAGATATGTTTTGATAAGGAGACTACATTATAACGTAGATCAGAAAATAGTGTAATAGCCTGTTAAGTACACTGTGATGATTATTACAATTGACAATTATTACAATTGTACTTTCATTCATTCCCTCAAAGTGTTTCCTTCTTCTGTCACATTTGCTGCCACATTTAGTGTAAAAAGCCCGTAGCATTTCAAATGTCCATAGCTAGCTCCTTAGTTAGCTCCTTAGCTAGCCTCTTGCACAGTCTCCATGGATAAGGGGAAAACAAATGTTCATTTCACACAATGCAACAGTCCCTTGTGTTTATTCCCTCAAAGTATTTCCTCTGAAGGTCTGCCACATTTGCTGCCACATATGGTGTAAAAAGCCTAGCATCTCAAATGTTGCATAGCCTTTTTGCCTTTTTAATTTAATAATATAATGTTCAAAATGATCCAAAAACAAGTCAGAAAATTATGAAGAAAAATACAAGGATTTTTTTTTTTTATGTAAAATCATCCCCACTGTTAAATTCTTGTATTCCCCAACCTTTTCCCTGCGTGTTCTGCCAATACAGAAAATGGCATGTCCAGGAGATTAGTCACCTGCCAAAAACAAACAGAGGCTAATGTATCTGAGGTTCTGAATTACATTTAGCATAGGATGTGATCTGTAAGCCGTTTAATGCATTGTGGGAGCGGGCGGGCGGCTTTAATCAGCGAGGCGGTTGGAGCCAGAGGATTAAATCACTTTTTATCTGTGCTTCCTTTGACTTTGGCGGCGCTCAGGGTTGCAGTGTAAATCATATTGCGTCCCTGTTGGGCTCACCTTGACGTGCTTTATTGCTGTAGTCACATTTCATAAATTCCATTTATTTTGGATATTGAGTAAATCCGGAGACCTCACAACAAGGATGGAGCTTGATTCGAAAAGGCTAAGTTTGTTATTTCCCAGAGTTTAAAGTGCCTCCATGACAACGATTGGCCTGGGAAAGAAACCTGAAATCAATAGTACAATTAACTTAACATGGAATAATGAACAATTATGCTTTTTAAAATGTGTAAACACAGTGGTACTGAGGGAACACAGAACTAAAGGTAGCAGAGTTAAAGGTCCTATATTTTGCAAAATTAAGTGATTGATTTAATACCTGGAGTTGTATTTTGTTTCATTCACACATGTTCAAGTAATCCCTTATAATTTGTCTGTCTACATCTTCAAAGCTCAAAATGCTCTGTTCCACCTTGTGATGTCATGAAGCGGTAGTTTTAACAGCTACCGTTTATTTTTTGTTTAGTATAGACTGACAGTTCCAGGGCTTAAGTTACCCAAATGATTCTAGTGTAGATGTATGGAGTTTAAAAACACAATGGAGCTCTTCCTGTATTACCACATGACATCACAAAGTGGAACAGAGTATTTTCTGTTTGAGAGAAGAACTCAGCCTAAATAAGCAGGTGTGTTTGTGTGTTAAACATGTGTGAATGAAACAAAAGACAACCCCAGCTATGTTTTTGATGAGGAAACAACATTATAACAACATTATACATCAGAAAATAATGTAATATTGGTCCTTTAAAGATGCTGAGATTGTCTTTGTAATTAATCAGTATCAGTGAGGCAATAGTTTTATATATAAAGCCAGAGAGAGCAGATGAGATGAGAAAGAATGAATGTATGTGTATATAAGCATAGAGCAGGGTGAGAGGAAACCTAAGGAGGAAATCTGTGGTTAAAAAAGTGGTAAAAAACATAAAATTTGTTGGTCTGATAGACTAGGATACAGTTACATTGGGCAGGTGAATTTCTATGAAGACACCTAAAGAAGGATCTGAGCTGATACAAACTATTATTTTCTATTCACTTATTTCAGTCTTATTTACTGTATTTGTAAGAGCTGTATACGTTTTGATGTGCTTAAGAAATAGAGGCAAGACATCTATTCATACACAAATTTAGTAACTTTTTCAGAGATAAAAATTTGAAGCGAACAATTCACCTTCAAAGGCTTAACTTTGAACACTCTCAGTTTCATTATGTGCTTAGAAATATATAACCAACACCATTCATTCTGAGCAAAAAATAGTATAACTTCAGTATCTTTTGGTAATTTGTAGTACATATATGTATCTATGTATCTCTGAATCCAAGCATACTTCTTGCCACAACTATAATTTAGTATTTTGTATATCAATTTAACCTGCAGTTTACATCAGATGCCCTTCCTGATACAAAACTCTCAATTCACTTAGGCTTGGACAAGGACTCCATCGTGGTTCCATTAAGGTGGTACTGAACAAAAACTAAAAAGTAGCTGCTGAAAACTACTGCTTCATGACATCACAAGGTGGAACAGACAGACTAATACTGCAGGGTTACTCAAATATGTGTGAATGAAACAAAACACAACTCCAGGTACGTTTTTGATGAGGTAACAACATTATAACATAGCTTAAAGCTCACAAAAGTCAATTTTGTATAGTATAAGACCTTAAAAAGAAAAAGTAGCATATTCAGAATTTGGTTAGCCTCCACAAAATATCGCAGTAAATATTGTACATATTAATAATATTGTACAGAGAGATTCCGATATTGTATGCATCTCTATGTGGCAGTAGTCCGTTCCACATGTTGAGTTCCAGGGCTGCCTCTGAATGTGTGAGTGGGAGTACATAGCTGACAACAATGACAGGCCGGCCTCTGCGATGCACAGAATAACTAAACAGCTGTAGTTTCCATCAGGCTGATCGATCACAGCTCACACTCTGAATCTCAATCAGAGGTGGGCAAAGCAGAGCGGCCAGGACTCACACTCTGATGCCCAATATCTGCTCCCCAACCCCTCTCACCAACCCCCCACCAACCGTACCTGACTGGAGTAGATGATTAGTCGTATCTAAGGGCTATTGGTCGGCAGTGAGTGAGTGGCTGTTTCCGTAGAGCCCACTGCATTGCAAAGTTCATATAAGGTTTAGCTGGTCTATGTAAAGGTATCAGCCATTTGTGGCCATACCTGCTGTGTTTTGATATCAGATCTTGGAGACTAAGCAAGGCCAGGCCTGCTAACTGCTTAACTGGAAAACCACTGGGAATACAAAGGTACAACAGTGGGGCTAATGTAAACTGTCTTTGTGTCCTTAGGCAAGACATTTCACCCACATTACCTAGCATGTGGGGGCCTGGAGCAAGAAGCCTCACATGAGCCCTCCTGCGAATATAAATTCATAGGAAGCGGGTCAAATTCTGGGCCCCTAAAACCGTGGGGCCTGGGACAACAGACCCCTTTACATCTGCTCCCAGAAATGTATATGTCCAACCAGGACTACCTATTACCACCTGTGGAGTGAATGAATAATGCACTGTTACAGCGCTTATAATAAAATAGCTTCAAGTTTAACTGGGCACTCAAAATTAAACGCCATGGCAACAGGGTTTCAACTGACCATCACAATAGACATTCCATAATTTGTAAGCCCAAGAAGTAACTCTGGTGCACAGGTGCTAGCTGTTGTTGGGAGTTGCGTGCTGGAAAACTCCATTCTAACCTCACTTAAGCACTTAGACACTCATTGGATAATTAGGATGCCAGGAATGCGTTTGGAATAAGTTTGGACCACTTTACCCACTAGACCTCCAGCTAAAATGAACTGGTCTGTTTTTAATGTTTTTATGAATACAGTAAAAAATTATTTACAGCACCTCTGCATTCATTTATTTCTCAAACTGAACCAAAATCAATTTCTGCAGCTGGCCAATTTTATTAACTTGTAATTGCATATGATTTAATTGTAGCCATACAGTACAAATATGGTGAGTCTTTAAGTATCGTTAGCCACCATCTGCTCCAGGCTCAGCTCACCCTCTCATGTAATCACAAGGAAGTGAGATGTTAGCACAATACCATTTGAACAGGAAGTGTATGGTGCCTGTCTATGCTTCCATTAGCTGCCATCTGTTTGCATCTCAGCTCCGCCCCCCCAAACACACACATGCAAGTCTTATCTGCTATTCACTTTTCACTTCCTGCCAATAGTGCAGCCTCTGCTCCCTTACTGCTCCCACGGTCATCTGGGTTTCACAGATGACCTGCACCTGACATTCACATATTTACTTCCTGGTGATGGGACGCAGAGGTTACAGCTCAATATCCTTTTGTGTAGCCACTGGAGCCAGTGTGTACCGGAGGGCAGAGCTAACAAGAGCCGTCCCCATAGTCCAGACAGACTGTGCCTGTGTGAGCCCAGGCTACAGCGCAGAGATGGGATTTAGTCGATGACATTTCTGTTGAATGTTGATGCAGATGACACATGAGAAGTCTTATCAAAAGATCAATATTTCATGTATGCATCTTGAGCCAAACATAGCCTGAGATATGATCAAAGTATGCAATGGGCATCCAAATATCAGGGTCAGAAGGACAGGATGGGGACTATGTGTGGTAAACTCAGCAGCGTGTAAGCCGCTCCTGCTCTGAACTCTAAATGACAGGAAAAGGGATCTCATTAGCATCAGAGGCTGTTGACATTCCTCTCAGGTCAAAGTTAGCGGTGTGTGACTATATTTGTGCTTGTGTGTCTGTGCGTGCTGTGGTAGTGTCAGGGCGCTCACAGTGTAGTCGACATGGCTGTCAAACAAGCGTATCCACGAGCGTGCACATGCCCACACTAAGCCGTACACGTGCACGCGCCTGCGCACTGGCACTGTGTGTGGCACGGCCCCCGGGGGGAGCTGCTGAGCTGTCAGAGCAGGATGGATGAAGAAGGTGCCCACATAGCAAGGGGCTCTGGGGAAATACCACTGACAATACAGGCTTCAATGGCTTTTAAAACAAACTCTTACATGCAAACCGTGCACCAGAAAACAGATAATGGGAAGTGTATTATTCAGACATGAGTTCACATATATGAGGAGAAGAACATCTACAGGAACCTGAGGTGGAATGTTCATCTCCATTTAACTGCCAGTCCACAGAAACATGTCCCTCGTCGTGATGGAGACAGGAGATGTCTGTGACATGACGGCGAGGTTTTATCCATAAGAGCTCATGAATAACACATGTGTAGCCTGACACACACACACACACACACGTGTAGCCTGACACACACACACATGCACACACAAACACACATAACACGTGCAGACTAACGCACATTCACATGCGCATGACAGGCTGTTTACACATTTACACACCACTTTCCGACACCTCCAATATAGCCATGAAATCACTAGAGAAGGGTCAAAAGATTGTGGATGATATTAATTAGAGCATCTGCTTTAACTATCAAAAGTAGAACAGTTGCTTGTTTTAATTAAGAACATAATCAACTCACTGTTCATTGCTTTCACAAGTGTGTTTTTGTTATTGCTTTGCTATTTCATGATGAGTAATCCAATTTACAAGGAATAAAACCAAAGCTTATTCCAGCATGTCTACAGAAATCATGTTTTTAATTTACTGAAAGAATCCCAGGGAAACTCCAAACCAGCAGTTCTTGTTTCCACACACAGACTGTAGTAAGCCTTAACAGCAAAAGTGTAAAGGCCAACAGGAGTGGTGAACATGTCATGAGCCATTTAAAGGGACCACAATAGAACCTAGTAACTGTTTTTAATCTCACTTTACAGTTTCCTCAATCTGACGCCATAAACCTGAGGCCTGGCACACGTCTGAACTATCCATTAACTATTATAAAGCCCAAGGAGCTGTGAGACTGAGCCTTAAAGGGGAAGGTCAGCCTGATATTACAGATTTAAAGGTTTCCTATTACGGCTCAATTTCAATATAAGCGCTCACCTTGCCTTTAATGGCCACTGGCGATGCAGTGGTGGAGCATATATGGAGATCTTTAACCCAGACAGTCTCAGATATTTGGGGATAGAAGGGAGTCATTTACAGGCAGCTGCTGTATGAAAGTGTGCCTAGTGTTAATAAAATGGCCCCGGGGGGTGATGGAGATCTCGGTAGTATTGCCTCGTCTGGCCCGGGCATCCTGCTGGGGGCTTGGGGGGCTTTGAACACCCCTCTCCCAGATGTGCTAAAGCAGCACTTTTCTGTCTTCTTACTGGCCTCTCTCTCAAATGCTTAACCCCACACTTCTTGATCTACCACCTCTCGTCACTTCCCTCCGAGGCTCTTCTGTTTTTCCCACTTGAAAGTTGGAGCTAACTTTTAGACAAATCCTTGGCAGTTCTGTCTCCATTTTAACATCCTTCCTTTTGGCTAGCTGCTCCAATGCTTGGTGCTCTCCTTGGCCTGGCTGTGCTACTGTCTGGGTTAAGTGCAGATAGAAGCTAGGACATAGGAAAGACGAAGAGGAGGAAGGAGGAAGGAGGCAAGGGTGCAAGCTCTTAAGTAGATTGCAAAGAACAGCATCAGGGCATGAGTGTGAATATTAAGAAGTCCGAGCCTGCAGCAGTAAAAGCAAAGAATGTAGGTTTTAAGACCTCAGGCTATAGCCACCATCACTACTACTGCCAAGAGAGAGGTGTCAGAACCCACAGTGTACACAATCTATCAACCTGTCCAGCAAATCTGAGATGAGAAATTTCCATAATTGAATTAGAAAAGGGGGTCCCTGGTTACACGATGTAGTTTTCCCAGATAGGAGCTATAAGGGTAGATAAGAAAAGCAGGCTGATTTAATGTAAAACAAGAGTAGAGTCTTACCTGGAATGCCTGGTGGGGTTTTCAGGTACTTTCCATTGAAATGCTGTATCACTACTTCACATTTCTCTGTGGACTCCATCCTGAAAAGACAGACACAACGAAACAGCTTAATTAATCTGTCAATATTACATGGCAACAGGCAGTTTATGTGATTACAGGTGCATCTGCCACAATCTTAAAGTGTAGTTTTAGTAAAGAGACAGGGATGGAAATAAGGACACCCTTAAATATAGTTGGCGTTTAGTATAATTAGTTGGCACGGTTAAATAGGCCCTCAACAGTCTATCAAACACAGCTCTTATCTAAAGCAGTGTATAGATAAAAATGTAACTCAAATAAACGCAGTCATTTAAAGTTCCCATATTATGCTATTTCTGATCTCTATTATAATGTTGTTTCCTCATCACAAACATACCTGAAGTTGTGTTTTGTTTCATTCACACATGTTTAACACACAAACCCTGAATGATTAGGAGGTTTTTTCTGCTCAAACAGAAAACACTCATGATGTTATGTGGTAGTACAGAAAGTGTTCCGCTGGGTTTTTAACTCCATACACCTTTACTAGAATCATTTGGATGATCTCAGCCCTGGAATTTTGCATCTCTACTGAACAAAAGGTAAAAGATGGCTGTTAACTTGAAAACTAGTGCTTCATCATCACAAGGGAGCAGAGCAGTTTGAACTCTGGAGATGTAGACATACTAAAAATAAAAGGATTGCTCAAACATGTGTGAATAAAACAAAATACAATTGCAGGTATGTTTTTGATGCGGTAACAACATTATAACATGGTTTAAATCTTACAAGACTCTTTGGATTATATTGGACCTTTAAGATAATAATACAAAAAAAAAAACTATATTCACTCACAAACCTGTCAATTCAAGTACAAATCATGAGACTATCAAAAATATGAAAACTATTTCTCAATACGCAGGGGTGTCCAGACTTTTTTCAGGAAGGGCGCACACTGAAACAAGACACTCATCCCAACTGTTGAGTATCTTACACACATTTAACAATAACAATAAAATAAATGGAAATATATGATTGCTTGAAGGAGTAGGTGAGAACAAGCATTTTAAACTCATCCCCAGAGAAGGATTATTCAAACAGGCAAACAAAACTAAACAACACTAGCTCTCAGATTAAATATTCAGTGGATTTCCTTGGTAACCCCGTGAGGTCAACCTAGCAATCTGTCAGGTCAGGAACTCAGTTTATTCTCAGCTGAACCCCTCAAAAATATTGGATTTTGTTTGGGAAACCAAGTGTCAATAAAACATACAAGAAGTGCCTGAAGTTGTACGTGAAGAAATGTAAAATGCATACATATGCTTTTCACAAGGGCCCATATTCCTCTATTTTCTAATCTCTGTTATAATGTTGTTTCCTCATCACAAACATACCTGGAGTTGTGTTTTGTTTCATTCACACATGTTTAACACACAAATTCTGCATATTTAGGCTGAGTTTTTCCCTTAAACAGAAAACACTAGTGGTGTCATGTAGTAATACGTAATCCACTATGTTTTTAAACTCTATACACCTTCACTAGAATCATTTGGATAATATCAGGCCTAAAATTGTCAATCTATAATGAACAAAAGCTAAAAAGTAGCTGCTTCATGATATCACAAGGTGGAAGAGCTTTAGAGATATACACAAACTAATCTCTTAAACACTTTACGTAGCTAGTTCCGGTCTTATCTTGGAACAAGCCAAACCAAAGCATAAAAACACAGCAGTAGCTCATCTACTGTTTCTGTGTCATATCACGCACAAATCCACCCTGAAAATGACCGTTTCCTCTCTTTAGAATCTCCTGTGGAACATCACTGTCTACTTTTACAACTTTATAATAGAATTCAAATGTGTGAGCGGACATGGCTTCTTCATTGAAACAATTGGAGCGGGGACATAAGGGTGACCATATGGGGAAGATGAAATGCAGGTCCCCACTTGTTTGGTAGAATCTGCATTAAATTAGTCTATAGGGCGCACATCAGGGGGGCTTTGATCCTCTACTTCATAAAGCAGTAGATGCTAAAAGGCACATACAATACAAGGATTTAAAAATATATATTCTAGCTACAAACTTAATGTAGTTGTCATACTTAAACTGTTAAAGGTACAGTATGTAGCTTTTTAGAAGGTCAATTATCAACTTTTTTCCATGCAGATGCAATTGTCTTGCCTTAAAGGTCCTATATTGACAAAATTGACTGAGCTTTAAACCATTTTAGAATATTGTTACCCCATCAAAAACATACTTGGAGTTGTGTTTTGTTTCATTCACACATGTCCGAGTAATCCTTTAGTATTAGTCTGTCTACATCTCCTCAAAATTCTGAAAAGGCTGAAATGATCTAAATGATTCTAGTTTTGAATGGAGTTTAAAACTTCCTGTATTACCACATGACATCACAAGGTGGAACGGAGCATATGCAGGATTTGTGTGTTAAACTTGTGGATAAAACAATGGTATGTTTGTGATGAGGAAACAACATTATAACACAGATCAGAAAATAGCGCAATATGGGCCATTTAAACAGTATGGCATTAAACATGTCTATCTTCATGGAAGTAAGCAGGCACTTCCACCAAGTCAGCTTACAAGTCAGATCTGTTGAGAAGCAACTCCGCCCACAGTAAGAATATGCGTTTTCCAAGATATTTTCAGCAATAAAAACACCGGTAATTGAATGGATGCAAGATAGGTACTATATTAGGTAAAGCAATAACAAAGCATGTGGCGAACCCCCAACCGAAAAGTAACACAGTGCACTTTTAAATAACATGGGAGCAATCAGGATTGGCATCTTGTGTATAAACTAATACAATTCAATCTACAATACACTCAACAACAGAGTTGTCAGATTTGTAGCAGTGACACTGGGTTTGTAGTAATAAAAGAAAAGCAAGTAAAAAAACATTCTGTAAGTGAATGTATGAAGTGCTGTTTCACGGTCAGACTTCACTAAGTCCTATTTATTTTAAAGCATGAAAAACATTGACATTGTTAGTGTTGTTTGACAAAGGTTTTCATTAAAATACAAAATGTCTTGAATAAAATGCGCCACAAAAGATGAGTCTTTCAATTCATAATGTCTTTTCAGATTTAAGACTTGGCCATGTACTGCAGTGGCAAACAAGTTCTCAGAGAGCCAGGGGTTTAAAGATGGGTCAGATAAAGGGAGTACACTTCACACTGTTAATCAGCCTTAACCCATTATTTATTTGGTACAAAATGAGCCACAGTTGTGAACCATCATGGAGCTGTAGGACTAAATGATCCCAACAGCACTTTTATATCTTTTCAATGATACTAAATCCAAAAAATAACAGGTAAAAACAGTGTCTGAAATCCACAAATTGGTTGAGTCAGTATTTTTGTGTAAGGCTGTAACTTTAATTAAAAATAATATAATTAAAGAGGGGGTATTATGCAAAATTGATTTATTTTTTTACCATGTTATCATGTTTGACCATGTTATAATGTCATTCCCTCATCTAAAACATGCCTGAAGATACATGTTTGCATGTTTAAGTATTTTAGCAATCTCTCCTGGCCCTATTCCTTATGGTCAGCTGTAAGATTCTGTCCTATGCTCAGCTCACAGACCTATGCTCTCACACCACAATTCTCCATAAATATACAAAAACATGAAACAAAACTGTACACAACAACTTGACAAATCTGATGCGATGCACACTGATTGTGTTGTGATAGAGCTCTGAAGGGGGAGTAACTTAACGCGGGGAGCAAAGGAAGAGGAGACTGTGGTAAAAACAAAAGTGAAACTTAATATGTTGTTTTTAGTGATGATAGCATTTTCAAAACAATAAAAGTAACATGGTGATCTATATATGGTATGTGTTAGCAGTTAATACTCCAAGTAAATACCCCCTCTTTAAGTAAACGCTTTCATTTTAGTCTATTTTATCCCTAAAATGTTACACAGTGGGACTTTAAGCACTGCAGTCCTATAGTATGTCCTGATCTAAAATGTAGAGTCTATAGCCTTTATGCTAATGTGTCATGGGAAGGTGGCAGATTCATTGCTTTTCATATTTCCATGCTATGCTCTGGAATTCTCCCATCAGCCTGTCAGACCATCGTCCCCATCCTCTCCCTCTCCATCCCTTCTTTATCACTGCGCCGGACAGATCCATCTCACTCGGCTCCTCTCCTCTGTGACGTCTCTCTCATCGCAGCCTGTCTTTCAGTCCTGGTTACTTCCACCATCTTTCAGGATTACGCTCTTCCCCTTGGCCTCCTTTTCTTTTCCGCGTCATCTATCCTTTTGTTTCTCTATTCTACCTCCGACACATCAACGTCTGGCACATTTTAGCTGTCAGACTTTTTCATGGTGGAATATGTAATCTTTCACACTCGCAAACACAGGCCATAAGTCAAGGAAGAAGCACCACTTTCCTGCCATTGATTTTTATGGAAGATCTAGTACTGTGCCTAAACTTTTCTTACTAAGGAAGAGTTGTCTTTTACTGAAATCACCCAAAGTTAGATCTAAAGTCATCGTCAACTATTGATCAACCAGCGTTTAAAGGTCTCATATTACTCTATTTTCTGATCTGTTATAATGTTGTTTCCTCATCACAAACATATCTGGACTTGTGTTTTGTTTCATTCACACGTGTTTAACACACAAACCCTGCATATTTAGGCTGAGTTCTTCTCTTAAACAGAAAACATTCCTTGTTCAACCTAGTGCTGTCATGTGGTAATACAAGAAGTGCTCCACTGTGTTTTTAAACTCCATGCACCTTCACTAGAATAATTTGGATGATTTCAGACCTGGAACTACCAATCTCTACTGAATAAAACGTAAAAGGCAGCTGTTAACTACTGCTTCATGACATCACAAGGTGGAACAGTGCACCATGAAGGAAACAAAACACAACTCCAAAACTTCTGTATTGTAAAAACAGTGAAACTAAGGTGAGAATGATATAAGCAAAACATGACGAAACATTTTTTATACTTTTTTGAACAAAGGGCTGAGCTGGACAGAACCAAACATACAGGGGATGAAGAGTGGGAGAGACACTCAGAAAAGTACCCTGCAAATGTGCTTCAGACTAAACCATTTAGATTAGAGCTCAGATTCTCAACTTTTTTCTACCAGCAGCTCCTATTTTACCTGTGGATAAGCCTGAGCCACACATCCCGGCTTGTACCTGAGAAGCTACTGTTATTTTATGCGTATTAAATTTGTCATGAAACAGAAATCATTACAGATATAATTCAAGCTCTCTATATATTTGATCATTTTTTAGGGAGCAAAGGGACCTATGAATCGAACGCTGCATTGAGAATCACTGCTTTTGATTATTGCACTACGAATGAAAATTTCATGATTTTAAAGATCTATAATGCACAAAATTGACTCTTGTAAGCTTTAAACCACGTTAGAATGTTGTTATTGCCTCAAAAAACATACCTGGTGTTCTGTTTCATTCACACATGCTTGAGTAACCCTTTATTATTAGTCTATCTGCATATCCATTGTTAAAAATGCTCATATAGCGGTAGATTTCAGTCAATACCTACTTTTTATCTTTACTTAAGTACTGATTGGCAATTCCAGGGCTGAAATCATCCAAATGATTCTAGTGAAGATGTATGGAGTTTAAAAACACAGTGGATCACTTCCTATATTACTACATGACATCACAATGTGGAACGAAGTGTTTTCAATTTGAAAGAAGAACTCAGCCTAAATATGCAGGTTTATGTGTTAAAGATGTGTGAATGAAACAAAACACAACTCCTGGTATGTTTTTAATAAAGAAATAACATTATAACACTGATCAGAAATATAGTGTAATATGGGTCCTTTAAAGTACATTAAGATTAAGAACACGTCAGCTGATCAAATCCATATTCTTATCATCAAAACAACTCAGAAGGACCCATGTCACAGATGGCGAAGCTTTAACCTGCGATATGTATTTTCGCCTAAATAGTCCATACAGTATCCATTTTCAGTAGAATGTAGGTGATAAAAGAAGATCTCTTGTAAATACCATCCGCATACAAACAGTTATAGTCCTTTATAGTTACACAAAAGAGCCAGACGAGTATTCTGCCACACTCACAGCACAGGTCCTCTCTGCTGCTCACTTCACTCAGTCTTAAACAACAATGCAGCTCCACTTCAGCACAGATGATTTATGTGCTTGTGTACAATCAGAATAAACAGTGCCGTGAGAGGGATGTGATGGCTGTCTATGTCAAACTATGCCAATAAATCCTTCATCTTTTGAGTGATGCTTGATCGCTAGAACTTCCGGATCTCTCTGTCTACAGCACAATAATGTTAATACAGCTAATTAAAAAAATGTTACACGGATACTGTGCATGTAAGACAGTAGTGGAACGTAACAAAGTAAAAGTACTTAAAATACTGTACTGTACTTCGTCTTTTGAGTTATGCTTGAATCGCAGTTCCGGATCTCTATAAAGCTCTTACCTATATATCTACAGCACAATAACGGTAATGCAACTAATTAAAAACAATGTAACATGGCCAATACATAAACAGCACACACATTATTTGATCCAAACACACTTGGAGTTGTGTTTTGTTTCATTCACAAAGGTTTAACACACAAACCCTGCATATTTAGGGTGAATTCTTCTCTCAAACTGAAAACACTCACTGTTCCACCTTGTGATGTCATGTGGCAATGCAGGTAGTACTCCACTTTGTTTTTAAACTCCATACACCTTCACAAGAATCATTTGGATTATTTCAGCCCTGGAATTGCCCATCTCTACTTAACAAAAAGGAAAAAGGTAGCTGTTAACTTGAAAACTACCACTACACATTACATCACAAGGTGGAACAGAGTATTTTAAGCTTTGGAGATGTGAACAGCCTGGTAACGCAGGATTATTCAAACATGTGTGAATGAAACAAAACACAACTCCAGTTATGTTTTTGAGGAGGTAACAACATTCCATCATGGCTTGAATTTGTGTAATATAGGGCCTTTGAGGTTAGGGGACACTTGTCTCTGAAGCAAAATCTGTCCTCTGAATTTGATCCATCTACAGTATTTCAGTTATTGTCCATGATTTGAGTTGATGGGGGAAATCGTAGTGCCTGGAGGAAACTCACCCAGACACAAGGAGAAAAATGCAAACCCTGCACAGAAATCTGAAATGCCTTTGTGTTGGAAGTGACTAAAAGTGGGTTCACACTTGCACACAGACACAGCATTGAAATTGTGATTAAACTTGGACTAAATCAGATACTACACCTAAACTACAACAACAGGACTACACTAAATACATAAAACCCTAAAATTTTATTTGTAGCATTTGTAAAGGTCCATTACAATCCTCTTTCATTTACATTTGATAGTTAGTCAGTTGGGGTGATAGTACAACAGAAGTGCAGACAGACAGAGAGCATGTTCACAGACACACTCTAAATACAGAGCGGACAGAGCGGTCAGACAGGGCTCGGGATGAAACCTGCTCCCCCCTCTCCTCTCTGTCCTCGCTCTCTCCTTTTTCTTCCTCTTCTCCTGCCTCTCCTCTCTTTGTCTTACTCACTCACACTCTCCCCCTTCTCTCATCTCTAGCTCACTTCCCCCTCATTCTGATCTCTCCCCCTCTCCTACCAATATATCTCATCTCACTTTCTCGCTCCCTCCTCTCTTGCTCCTGTTCTCCATCAAATCCGCCCCTTTCTCTCTCCCCCTGCTCTCTCCCTACCCCCTTGTTTTTTTTCTTTCTATCCGTCTCTCTCCTCTCCCTGCTCTCACTAGCCTTCCTTTCTCTCCCTTCTCCTCTCTCTCTTTCTCTCCCTGCTCTCTCTATCCTTCCTCTTGCTTTCTATTTTTCTTTCCTCTCTCCTTGCTCTCACTATCCTCCCCCTCTCCCTCTCCCTGCTTTCTCTATCCTTCCTCTTTCTATTTTTCTCTCCCCTCTCAGTACCCCTCTCTCCCTCTCTTTCTTGCTCTTCCCTTATTCCATCCCTCTCTCCCCTCTTTCCATTTCCTCTCTCCGCCTCCCCCTCTCTCTGCGCTCTGTGCATGGCTGTTTAATGGCGTCAGGTGCTGCTGTCTGCCATGATTAGTGCAGGTTCTGGAGTAATGGGCTCTGATAACAGTAATGGATGGGCCCACAAACACTTAGCTCGGTTTACTCTCTCTAATGCCCCTCAGGCCCCCGCCACAGCAGCTGTCTGTCCGGCCGTCTGTCCCAACAGGAGGCGCTCATCACAAAAAACACACTTTTACTTCCCCTGGAAATCTCACACATATTTTTACACCTAACAGCGCAGTCAGAGGTGGAGTACTGGACTGCTTCTCAAACTGTGGGGCAGGAACACATAACAGGATGGTTCACATGTAAGGAGAAGTGTGAGCATACCAAGTTCAAGTTTAGCAATGATAGTGAAGTGGAGTCCTTTATCTGTTAAGTTAGTAAAAGTTTAATTTAAAGAGGGGGGATTACACTTCTATGAGCTATCAACTGGGGTATTAATACATAATTAGATCATCATATTACCTTTTGTTGGTTTGAAAATGCTATATTCACTGAAAACAACATTTTTGGCACCACAAGCTCACTCAACCATGCACAAATGATTCACAAACAAACCACTTCAGGTATGTTTTTGATGAGGGAACAATGTTATAACTCCAAAAAGCGTATTTAGCTTTTTAATCTAGTTAATTCCTGGTTTAGTTATGTTTTAGTTTAATCATATTTACATATTAAAATAGTTATTTTTTTACCCCAGATAATATAGTAAAAGCAGCACAAACAAAATCCAGCCTCTGTACTCTGTCACTGATCGCAAACCTTTACTGTAACCTTTACTTTACTCTAAACATGAATGCTCATATTGATCACAAGCTCCTGAAAGTATATTTTTTAAATCCATTTTTATTTTTATTTTATTTTACTTTATTATTATTATTATTATTATTATTATTATTATTATTATTATTATTATTTCTTTCTTTCTTTATTTTTTTTTTTTCAGACTATCTTCAGCATCATTAGAGATACATGAAGAACACCCCCAGCGTGATGTCAATGCAAAGTATTAATTGGCACAAGTTAGAGTTGTGTGTAACAGTCTAAATACGCATTTCCTCCTTTCACGGTTTGAAAATCAGGTAGCTTAAAGGGGGCACCTGGTTCTTAGTTTATGTCAACTTTTAGAGCTGATTTTTATATCATCTTGGCTTGAATATGTGTTTAGCAGTCTTTAGTTATTCAGGTTAGGTAATTATAGTACAATGTAATCCTTGTTTAGCTGTTTTCTAAATGTTAGTAAAAGTTTAAGAGTGAGTAATACACTTCAGTGGGATATTAATTGCTAACACATGACATATTTAGATCACCATGTTACCTGGTGTGGTTTGAAAATGCTAGTTCAAGTTTTCCGAGTTTTGGAGCTTATTTTTGGTGTCATTTTCATCTTGGCTATGGGTTTAGTAATCCTTGTTTAGCTGTTTTCTAAATGTTAGTAAAAGTTTAAGAGTGAGTAATACACTTCAGTGGGATATTAATTGCTAACACATGACATATTTAGATCACCATGTTACCTGGTGTGGTTTGAAAATGCTAGTTCAAGTTTTCCGAGTTTTGGAGCTTATTTTTGGTGTCATTTTCATCTTGGCTATGGGTTTAGTTATTTAGGTTGGGAATCTGGTTTCCCTTTGGTTGTAGCCTAGATTTATCTGTTAACATGGTACTTGTATAGCCTTATATTTTCTTTATTTCACACTCCAAGACGCTTTAGTGAACAAATATTAAAACAGTCAAATACGAGCAACAAACAAACATGAATGCCCTCCTGAGTAGTTTCCTGATTCATTCTTCATCCCTGGTTTTGTTTCTCCATTCGCCCACAGCACAATATCTTCCACTTTCACAGAATCTATGTATTTTCGTATTGGTGTTAGTCATCATCAACTAACCCTGCCACACTCGCCTCTCTGTAATTCTGCAGGATTCTGATGATAAACGCCCACTCACCAGGTACACTGACTGTGATGTGGCATTTAAACTGTAGGAGGCCATTTTGGAACAAAGAACAGTCTACCTTAATAACTATAGCTTTTGTCTAGAGACTATACAACAAATGTGTATGTGGTACAATGCAAAAAGCAATATATACGTAAGTTACAATAACATATAACTTAAGAACATTTGACTTGATTTGAGTAGATTCAACTTGACAAGTAAAATGATCTAAGTCTCGTTCCATTGGTAGATAATTCTGGTTAGATTTAGCTAGATTTTTGTTTTGGCAGTGTATGAGGTGACAATGTACATTTGCTACATAGAGCCAAGAGCAACCTCATATTTTTGCATTGATTTACTATTACTGATTTACTTGCATGCACACTACAGTTTTAATAGTTAAGTATAAGAAATTACAGTTTTGTCACAAGGTATTTCACATTGTTCAAATTTTATAAAGGTAGTAAATACCAGTACCATGCACAATATGTAACTTTTCTGGTGGAGGATCTACAACATGCTCTGTTTCCATGGAGATGTTATTGCTTTGCCTGATATAGCAAAAGAAAAATTAAATTCTATCAACTGGACAAAGGTTTTCGAGTGAAGACGTTTCACAGCTCATCCAAGTGGCTTTTTCAGTTCTGCTGGACACTGCCTTATACCTGCCTGAAGGGAGGCGCTAACTATGTCTTCACTCTAAAACTAGTTGACAGAATTTAATTTTTCTTTTGCTATGGAACATACCTGGACGACTGAGGGATTACACAGATATCTTTGCCTGATACATGTTCCACAGTATGGCATTTAACTTCTCTATCTCCATGGAGACAAACAGGTGATGCCACGTTACACATCAGATCTGTGGATAGTTGAGGTGAGATTTTTCAGCAATAAAAACATCTGCAATTAAATAAATGCAAGACCGATACATGATGACATACTGAGGAACATTCCAGGCAAAGTAATAGCATTTTCATGAAGACAAAATTCCACCAAAAAGTTCCATAGTACAACTTTAAAGGTGCATTGTGTAACTTTTCTGGTGGAGGTTAGGTCAAATGCTTTTCTCCATGGAGATGTTACTGCTTTGTCTGGAATATTTCACAGTATTGTATTAAACCTGTCTATCATCATGGAGACCAATTCAAACCAAGTTACACATCAGATCTGTGGAGAGGTATTTTTTTTAGCTACAAAACCATTTGTGATTGAATAAAATTGAATAAATGTAATGTAGAGCTGTTTAATGTCATACTGTGGGACATTCCAGGCAGAGCAATGACATATCCATAGAAACAAGCAGGTGACAGACTCTCCACCAGAAAAGTTACACAATGCATCTTTAAGGCCCGTGGTTTCAGTCAGACAAACAAACCAAACAAAATCTTAAGACGTGCAGTTATTAAATATCAAGGCACTAGCCATTTCAGAGATATAGACCACAAATCTCAACAAGCACTTTAAATTACATGAACCAAGCTGGCTGTAAAATGAGTCTACAAACTACTGAATCTGAGACAACATCACTTTTACTTTTTCATCAAAGAACACAAACCTACCTCACCCACTCTCTCCATTACCCATCTGAACTCATCTCTACCTTTCTAGTTTCTCTTTATAATAACCTTTCATGATTACTTCTCTCCGCCTGGACAACCGTTTCACACTTATGTACCTAAACCTCCATCATGGTCGCTGGAACAGGTGGCTGGTGGCAGGCTGGTGCTGTGTTCTGCTTGTAGGTCCATGGGAGGTTTAGCTAGGCCTGGTGTATACTTGTGCATAAAGCATTTGTGTAGATTATGCATGTGGGTGTCTGTCCTGCTCTAACCTATAGTAATATATAGGCATGTAACGATATCCAAAGCTCTGTATTGTATTTTCACGATATGCATCTCACGGTACGATATTTATTCCAATATTTTGTGGAGGCTAACAAAATTGTGAATACGCTACTTTTTCCTCTTAAAATGCCTTAATAATGCCTTAACCCAAAGAACTAAGATTTAAAAGTGCATAGAACAGCTATTTCTTCATGTAGTCTGCACTGAAAGGGAACAAAGCATCATGGTCTATGTAGTTCCCTGTTTTTTTAGCTACTGCTGCACCATAACTATTTAAGTGAAGAGACTTGTAATTTGATATATTGTGATGGTCCATGATATTACTGCGAGACTTTTGATGATACAATATCACAATACACAATTTCAACTTTCTATCTTCATGGAGACCAAACCAGGCCAAGTTACAGGTCAGATCTGTGCAGAGGCAACCTCGTTCACAGAATGAATGCCTGTTTTTCCTGGGTATTTTTGAGCTGTAAAACCACCTGTAATGTAATAAGTACAAGATAGAGCCGTTTAATGTCATACAGTGGAACATTCCAGGCTGAACCAAAAAGTTATTGTGTAACTTTACGTACAGCACTTTACTACTTACTTTCCGTGTGTGGGTACACACGGAGAGGTACTTGGAGGAGGTCTATGTTATGGTGGTTGCTCTAGAGGACAAGGACAGAGCAGGTTTTATGACTTGGGGGATTAACAAGGCGGAGTGGAAAGTTTTCTAAGCGGAGAAAGAAATATATTGCTAAGTGATATGCGCAGTGGCAGGAATGAGCCCGAGCCGGCTTACTGTGCTGGGTAATTGCCTGTGTCCGAATATGTGTGTGGCCATGTTGGAGAGGGCATTGCAAGTGTATACATTTTAACACATATAAATATACAGAAGGTGAAGAAAATTGGAAGAAATATTGTTAAATATTTATCTTACTTACTGTGAATGTAGTGGGACCAGTTTTGTTTGTTATGATCATATGAGCTTAGACATTACTATAAACTGTGCATGTTGGGAAATTTTCCATTACATTGCTATACCACAAACACCTCCAGTTTGGTCTTGGTTGATACTTCTTTCTGGAGAGGTTGTAGGGAGTATTATATTATATTAGATTATCCTTTATTGTTCTTGGCAAAAAAAGGAGAAAATTTAATTTGTCAACTGGACATAGTTTATTTGGTTGAATACGTTTCGCAGCTCATCCAAGCTGCTTCCTCAGTTCTGGTCAGATGCTGGCGGACACTGCTTTATATCTGCCTGAAGGGAGGAGCTAATTACAATGAAAATTACTCTGAGACAACACATATTTAAATACAGTTTCAGTTGATCAGGTGATACAATATGGAGTTGTTAACAGTTTCTGTTAGTCATGTGAGTCTATTCAATATGGATTGGGAGTGGGGGAGTAGTTAACATATCCATTCAGGGCCATGATGGGTGTTTTCACACCTCTGGACCTGACCTGGCTAGTCCCATTGTTGTTTTTTTTTTTTTTTTTTTTTTTTTTTTGCCATGGATTCTACCTGGACGACTGAGGGATTTTACATACATCTTTATTGTTCTTGTTGGACAAGCATTTCTCTATAAAGGAGACAATAAAGGCTAATGTAATCTAATCTAATACTCCCTTCAATGCAATACCACAGTATGTTTAATGTTCATATCTCCTGGTCCTATACTAATAGTAATTAAAGGTCCTATATTACACACAATTGACTCTTGTGAGCTTTAAATCATGTTATAATGTTGTTACCTCATCCAAAACATACCTGGAGTTGTGTTTTGTTGCATTCACACAACCCTTTATTATTAGTCTGTCTACATCTCTAAAGCTCAAAATGCTCTGTTCCACCTTGTGATGCCATGAAGTGGTAATTTTCAAGTTACCAGCTACCTTCTACCTTTAGTTCAGTAGAGATTGGCAATTCCAGGACTGAAATTATGTAAATTATTCTAGTGGGGTATATGGAGTTAAAAAAAACCCCACAGTGGAGCACTTTCTGTATTACCACATGAGATCACAAGATGGAACAGAGTGTTTTTCTATGTCCAAAGAGTCAAAATAAGCTCCCACCTTGCAAAGCCAACCCCTCTGCTGACCCCGTTGGCGTCTCTCAGTATCCTCGTGGAGATCACATGACCCAGAGGCTTCAGCATGTTCTCCAGTTCCTGCTCGTCCATGGACACAGGCAGGTTGGAGATGTACAGGTTGGTGGGGTCCTGTTCTTGTTGCTGTGGAAAAACACAGAAAAATACAAACAGTGTGAATTATGTGTCTATTGATTAGCATTTCAGTGCTAACATGGACTTAATGACATTTCAGTAGATCATAGTGTGAATGTCATTGCTTAAAGTAGGGTAACATATTATACACAATCAGGCAAAACATTGTGGTTATCTTCCAACAACACAGCACTATGCACCATTGCTATCATAGACAAAGAAGTGGACTAAGTGAGTGTGACGTCACCCATAGCGTTCGGCTCCAGTCAAATGAAGCTCATCAAGGCTAGCAGTTATAGGGGCGAATTTGGAGCCAAGTTCCATATTTGGAATTCCGACCACAAGTATAATAGCAACCAAAGACCCAATCTGGAGTGAGGCCACCCACACCGCTGGTTTAGCAGTAATCAAACCTGCTGCTAATGCTAGCGGGAGCGACCTCGGGGAAAGAAGGTACCTGATTTGTCTGTTATTAATGTTTATATCTTGATTTATGGACAAAATAGACCAGGATCATGAAGAGCAAGTTATTTTAAGACCAAAATGACAAGTCAAACAGCAGAAATTACGAAGAGAGGCATGACATTTTTCAGTGCAAAGTGAACTGGAGTCAGAGTTGATGGAGCCGGAAGCGTGCCCATGCTCACTTCCTATTTGGAACATGGTGGCTAAAGGCTTAGTTATGTCAATTTATATATACAGTCTATGGTTGCCATGGTAATTAAAAAATGAAAACAAAATATTATTGTTTCAATAGTCAAATGTCCTCAAAATGTTGCGGATAACAGCTAGCTAGCTTTCACTTCCCATGTACATCACCTGTTGCTGGTTCACTACAACATGCATAGTAGGCTAATCCTCCAGCTAGGTACTCCAGACCAATATCCAAAAAACTGTAAAATAACAAAACAAATACATCATTACTACACCTATTGTGAATACATGCATGATATAGACTGAGCACCTTGTCAACTTGTTCAAATCTGTATATACCAATTTTACGGCTTCTATCACAGCTACTGAAATGTTCACATGCTGTTTAATCTTGGAAACAGATGTCACGATAAAGAGATGTTATGAACTAGCATGAAGTTATGGCTGATCGTAGAGTATTCTTTTACAATTCATTCCTGCTGGCTATGTGCCTTTTTAAACCTGCTGTAACTGTGTTTAAACATACTAAACAGGAGCCGGTAGTATTGAAAGAGAAGTCTTGTAGCGAGGACTGTTCGACAGTGGTTGTTTGTGTAGTGCCCAGGGGCTGCTGTGAGCGAGGAGGAGAGGCACAGCTGGTGTCAGGCACAGCCGGAGGAGCCTGGTCCAATCAGCTCCACTGTACAACATCTGGAGTAGTCTCTGAGCTCACATCTCACCGCTGTACCAACCAACAGGGATCTACTTAGTGATGAGATCAGAAGAAACTTTACTCAAACTGTATGTGTCAATGGAAATAACTGTCTGTCTAACTTCTATATACTGTAATGTTCCTGTGTGTGTCTGTGAGGTTTTCATAAATACCAGCTAGTTCTTTCACATTTATTTCTATGATGGCAACTATTACCAGGGCAGAAGACAAGAGGGGGCAAAGGGATCTGTTGTTCCAGGCCCCAGGGTCTTAGGGGCCTAGAATAGGACCCTCTTCCTATCAGTTTATATTAGATGGGGGCCTCCAAACTGCTGCTGACGGGCCTGACTATTACAACCACAGGAAATACTACTATTACTGCTACTACTTCCATTAAGACAAACATCTACTCCTACTACAACTACTACTACTACTACTACTACAACTACTACTATTGGCATATGTTTGGCTGATATACAGCAGAAGTTGCTGGCTCCTTCAGTCCGGGGCTCAATTTACCATCAAACCACCAACACCAGCAAACTTGCAACACCTGAAAGTATCTCATTACAGTCCACTTTCGTACAAAACTATAGCGTACAATTTCATGTACAGGCAAAATGCATCCATTAAAATGACTCATCTCATTTATTGTTATTTTTTCCAGAAGTCTTGAAACTTTAAAGTGCCATCAGGACACAAAAACACAACGACATCTGGGAAATAAGCCAACAACAAATAAAGACGTCAACTAATATGAGCCCAAACAAGGACCTGCGGGCACACACTCTTCACACTTTATACACAAAACTGTCTCTGCAATAACTGGGAACATTAACAACAGCAAATCCTTTTAAAATAGATAAAATAGATAGTGTATTTGGGAGACCTAATAGGCACTTACAAATGCCATCTTTAAAGGTGCACTATGTAACTTTTATGGTGAGGGGTTTGCCACCTGCTTGTCGTCATGGGGATGAAATTGTAAACCCTTGAATGTACAGTATGGCATTAGACTAGTTAGCATGTATTCAGTTAGGCAAATGTATTTGTATAGATCAGTTCATACATTAAATTATTCGAAGTGCAATGACTACAAAAGACTGTTGTAATCTTAACTTAGCTTCACTACCAAGGGACCACGCCATGACAACAAAATACGATAAATACGATATTTATTGACGGTGGGTAGATGTGATGGCTGGGGGGAGACTCAGGGTGGGGGCTCCGTCTCCAATCCAAAATGGTCACCCAGGTGATTCGGAACCCCCCGTCCTTAAAGATGATGTCTTCAGGCTGAAGGATGGACGAGAGACACGGGGTGGGAGAGAGGGGGTCGAGAGAGCTGACATGGACAGTGATGTCGGGATAGGCTGTATAAATAGGGCTTCTGGGTAATTGAAGGCGTGGTTGAGATGAGCTGTGCTTAGCTGGCGAGGAGGTTGAGGCGTGGAATCATATTAACTCCACATAAGGACACAACAGCTGAATTGCACCATCCACCGTCAGTGGATCTGACCGTTCAGCCAGTGATGTTTATGTCGAGAGCGGGATTTGAACCGCCAACCTTCGGGTAAAGTTAAAGCCGAGTAAAGCTAAATCATCATGCATTGGGAGACAAGCGCAACCCTCCTACAGAAAAGTTACATTGTGTAGCTTTAAATAATAGATTACAATTTAAAATGTCAGAATGCACATATTGTCTCACAGTACTCTTTTGAAGGTTGGGGTCTCAACCAGCTATATATAACATGTCTGAGTTTGTGCTCATGTGTGGATCAAACTGGTTACTCTCTGGTTTATTGGTGAATGCCTAATCAACTGCACCACTGTCTGTCCTAAAGTAAACTCTATAAAAAAAAATCCTACATCCAATTACTGCCTAAAATACAGTTTATATAAAATGAGCTTGCTCCTGTAGAGTTGACTGGGGCAGGAGTTTGTGTCTTCTCAGTTGGAGCTTTGGGGAGACACTTTCCTTGCTACAGTTCATGTAAACAGCGTCTTTAGACTCTTTATAGACTGTGTGACTTGCCAGGGGCGGATCTTGTCTCCCTGTCTCATGTCTCTGGGTTTGTTGTTGTTGGGAGTTGATGTAGAAGGAAGAGGTGGAAGAGGAGGAGGAGGTAGAGAGGAAGTGACTCTCCCTCTCTCCGTCTGCCTGAGGAGAGCCAGTTCTCTCCTCTGATTAATTAGTCATCTTATCTGACAGGACACGTTTGATCTGATTAAAGGCTGTGCTCACAACGCTGCCACCGTCTCCTTCGCTAATCTAAAAGCAGCAAAACTCCAGCTCTTTTTCAGTTAACCATTTACTCATCGTAGTAGCAGATAACTAAAGATTTCCAATTTGGTTGTTTTAGGGTTAGCTTTATTTCTCTGTTGCAATTATAATGATGATTGCTTATGTATCTCTCTTATCCTAGTGTAAAATTGGCAGAGATGACACCTATTGATGTTGCAGTGACATCATGCTGGGGGTGTTCTACTTATCTTATATACTGGTGGAATGTTCATCATTTACCATGGTGACACAATCCACAAAGACAGACAAAAAAGTTTTAGGTTTTAAAAACTCAAGAAAGAAAAAAATACAAAATGGTTTTACACAGCACATTTTTCAGGAGCCTGTAATCAATACGAGTGTTTATTGTTCTGTTTAGGAGTTTGATTTTCTACAAAAACAGTGAGAGTGACTAACTGAAAACCTTCTGGCTAATTGTGACCTCACCTATTGTAGTTCCAGCCAAGTCAGCTCTTTCTGGTCAGATTGTGTTAAAATACAGCTCAGATTAAATTCTAACCCACCCAGTGACAATAATTCACTATGCAATACAATTTCACTGATACACCCATCTGTGTACATGGACACAAACAGGACATGCAGGCTTAACTCAAAGAAACTGTAGTCAATGAAAAGCTGTTACAGAAATACTATGATCATCTAGCATGTAATGACTATATGATAAAAGGCCCATATTACACTATTTTCTGATCTATGTTATAATGTTGTTTCCTCATCAATTACATACCTGGACTTGTTTGTTTCATTCACTCATGTTTAATACTCAAATCCTGCATATTTAGGCTGAGTTCTTCTCAGAAAATACTCTGTTCCACCTTGTGATGTCATGTGGTAATACAGGATGCACTCTGGTGTTTTTTCATACACCTTCACTAGAATCATTTGAATAATTTCAGCCCTGGGATTGCCAGTCTCTACTGAACAAAAGGTAAAAGGTAGCTGTTAACTTGAAACTACCACTACATGACATAACAAGGTGGAACAGAGCATTTTGAGCTTTGGAGATGTAGACACACTAATAATAAAGGGTTATTCAAACATGTGTGAATGAAACCTAAAGCTCACAAGAGTCGCGTTTCGTGTAATATAGGAACTTTAACTGTCAAAAAAGAATCCATGTGGAAAATTCTATAAGAGCATTAGTCCAATAGCTACTGTATACCAACACAAGTTCACATAATCTTTTTCCAATGTAAATCCATGAACAGGTTTGAAATATTCACATATAAAATCCATATACCTGAGATTAGCATAAGTGGCTCTGTGACCAAATGCCTCTATCGCGTGTACTGAGGACTGAAGGTAGGCTGTCGCTCCATTGAGAAAGCTCAGTAGAGTTTGTATAACACAGGATTTGGCAGTGAATGAGGCTTAATTAAATCTGCGTACATGTGTCAGCGGCGTCGTAAGTCCCTTTTGGTGCGTGGAGACTTGCAGCTGTGACTTCCTTTTGAGTTTCATTGGATGCGCGAAGAGCCCGTGTTTTTCAGGATTATGTCAAAATAGGCTTCTCCCAAAGGACAGATCAAAGCGCTGGTGCCGACTGACTCACTCACTCATTCGAAAATGCGTGAGAGGAGAGAGGAATATGGGGGTTAATGTATGAATGGGGGAGGTCTTCAGTTTGCAGGGGAATTATGGGTAGTATATGCTAGGTTTTTGCTTTGATGGTTCCACGCACCACAAAGCTCTAAATACTCTGATGAAAAGGTTAGCGAGGAGCAGTGGAGAGAGATACGGATAGTTCAACCAGATTTAATTTTGTGTAATGTCATCTTTAGGCTGTCAGGCTGTGAAGGAAACCATAACTGAGGCGATACCTGGGCATATTCTCCATTTTAGCAGAATTACACTGATGATAATAGAACTGCAGGATTGTGCCATTTTGCTTTTATAGATGCCAATTGTTATAAATCATGAAGGGAGATAGATACTAGGCTCCTAATTGTCACAGTTCCAAAATTTCAAACTTGATTTCAATATTAAGGACGAATAGGCTTGATACCACAATGATAATAACAGAATTGAGTGTAATTTTCAACGGAGAATAGTTGTTTTTTTAATATGACTGTGTGGTCTCTTAGTTCAATACTAAACTCTATTTTGGATACCAGTTTTAGTATTGATTTTTTTTACAACCCTATTCTTTACTGTTATTGTGTCTCATATCATAGGGTAAAGGCTATAATATACACTCATCTTGCTTTGTTTTAATGTGTGTAATTGTGTGAATATGTTTTTTAGAATGGCTGCCACATCTCTAGTACTCGAGTCTGCCCAGGGCATTTATGACTGTAAAAGTGGCTTGATACGAGCAGTAAAATGCTGACCATATAGGATGACCACCTCAGATTGTAGAAAAAGAGGGACACGTGGTTGAAAGGAACAGACTTGGGAAATTTGCCATATTATTTTTAGTTTTTATCAATTGTGACACCGAGAGACTGAAATAGAAGGTGGAGAGGGTGCCCACATAATTACTAATTAGGTAATTTGGTTTCAGATACAAAATATACATTGAAACCAAGAATGACAAGGCTTGATTAAAAGCATCCATACTTTTTGAATTGCACTGAATAATGGATGTTTTGGCTATAACAAAAACTAGAGTTGAATGGCTATCAGGCTTAAATCTCCAGCACAGGCCGATACTGTGGTCAGTAACTGCACAAAACATGACAAGACTGCTCTCTTGTAGGATTATGATTGGAAAAAGGGCTGTGGGTGAATTTGTAGTAAAGGGGAAAATGATCAAAATAGTCAGACCTTATCGGCCATTGGTTGAATTCAAAATTATCGGTACCAGCCATGAAAAACCCCATATCGGCCAGTCGCTAACAAAACCTATAGCACTGTAGCTGTTCTCTGATATTTGCTGTAGCGATCGCTCACAACACTGACCACGGTTGAGCAAGGTTAACGCAACAGCTCGCAGCATCACTGGCCTTTCAGCGGGTGTCATTTCTTCACCTTACCACCAGGAGGACAGGAGACACCCAACAGTGCGCGTGACAGCTCTGAAGCAGGGTGCTGTGGCGTCTCCTCTGACAGATGGCCCTGGTGCTGGAGCTGACAGGCTCGTAGCTGCTTTTTCATTTCCACACCTTGCTCTGTTTACCTCACTGTAATTTCGGAGAACATTACCATGCCAGAAAGGGGGACGCGAGCAGGGTTACGAGGCAGAGATTAGGAGCCGGAGAAGGAGAGGAGGTAAAAATGAGAAGAAAGCACACACTGACAGAGAGCTGTGGTAAGTACAATATGTTACAGGAAGAATAGGACATAACTATTTGACAATGCTTGAGACAGTGTTCTTACAACAAATGTGTGAATTTATAAACCACAATTAAATCTTCTGTTATTTTTTGATTGCCGTAAACAGGGATATGGGCATCTTCAAATATGAGTATAGGTGAGTATAGATTACCTTTAGAGAATAGTGCTGAATTCCCAGTATAACTAAATTATATGAAGATATGAACTTCAAAATGTTCACCTTGTGTATAGAAATAATAAAAAAGAAAGCAATGTATTAGGTAACATTTTTCTGAATGTTTGCATATTTAGTTACATCTGACTTGTAACTTGGCTTACTAGATTACATGCTTGTCTCCATGGAGATAGATACATTAAAGGGCATAGTGCGGAACATTACAGGTAAAGCTATAAAATCTTCATGCAAGACATACTGGTGGCGGCCCTCCAAAAGAAAAGTTATATAGTGTCCCTTTAAAGGTCCTGTATGACGCTGTTTTCTGATCTATGTTATAATGTTGTTTCCTCATCACAAACAAACCTGGAGTTGTGTTTTGTTTGATTTTGTTTAACACACAAACCCTGCATATTTAAGCTGAATTCTTCTCTCACACTGAAAACACTCTATTCCACCTTGTGATGTCATGTGGTAATACAAGTGCTCAACTGTGTTTTTAAAGTCCATACACCTTCACTAGAGTCATTTGGATCATTTCAGACCTGGAATTGCCAATCTCTACTAAACAAAAGGTAAAATAATTTCCCTTGTGGATCAATAAAGTTTGTCTAAGTCTAAATCTAAAAGGAGCTGTTAACTAAAAAACTACTGCTTCATGACATCACAAGGAGGAACAGAGCATTTATATATAATATAATAAAGTGTGTGAATTAAACAAAATGCAACTCCAGGTAAGTTTTTGATGAGGCAACATGGTTTAAATGCATTTTGTGTAATATAGGCCCTTTAAAGTAGGTAACTATGAAGATGATCTGATTGACTGACTGACGACTGAAAACCAATATGCCACATTAACACAGATAGACCTACCAATGTCTCACATATTTAGAAATGATACGCATGAACAGCCGTTATTTGCCGCTATTGTGGATGACATCTTCATTTGGGGTTAAAAGGTAACAATGAAGAGAAAGCGCAGATTGGCGGGGAGTCAGATCTGAAGCCGTCGACATGACAGGCAGATAGAGCACATTAAAGCTGAACACACTGGTTTGACAATGCTGCAGGGAACACAGACATCAGTGTTACAAGTCTCAGGTTCAGCCCAGGGGGACCTCCAGGCTCCATTCATTTAACTGATATAAGCTACGCACTGATATGAGCCGTAACCGCGGGCAACGCATCACATGCCTCTATGAAACTTAAATGCAAATGCGGGGTCACAGTCCGGCGGTAATGATTAGGATATCATGGTTTTAGAGTTAGCTAAAGACAATATGGTACATTTTGTATGGTTTACAGATAAAATATGTGTTTATGACTACTGCAAATGTTACAGATGTTATATTTTGCTGTTGAGTGTCTGGTTTGTTTTACAAACTTCACAATAAAAATACATGTTTAAATTAAATGGTTACATTTTTATATAGTACTTTTCCACCTTCAAGGCGCTCAAAGTGCTTTACAACAAGGAACCACTCACACATTCATACACCAGTGTACGCAGAAACTGGGGACGAGGTGGGTTAAGTGTTTTGCCCAAGGACACAATGACAGCATTCATCTGTGGGAGCTGGAATCACACCGCCTGGAATCACACCTGTGGGTCAATGGATCTGACTGCTCACCAATGATGTTTATGTCGAGAGCAGGATTCGAACCGCCAACCTTCAGATCAGTGGACAAACAATCACACAGATGTATTATTTTGTTAATTCAGTATCTAAAATATTTGATGAACTCTGTCTTAAATGTTTATTTATTTATTTTTTTCCCCAAGTACTTTTGTTGCAGAGCGGAAAGATGGTCTTTGTGAACACACAGCAAAATGGCAAAAGAAATGTTCTGCTTGTAAATTTTAGTTTGATAAAAAAAAATGTTGAGAATTTTGTTTATAAAAAATCTAATAATCTCATAAAATTGTGATTTCTGTGGAACTACAGGCTCCTTTTCTTCTGCAAGGAAAACATGGGTCCTTGTGCAAGTTTGTATTCAACCAATTACTTTATTAGGTTATAAGAAGTCAGCTGACCAGCATAAGACAGTTTGAGATCATCTTTGCAAGTTTAAAATGTATTGGTGTATTTCTTTTTGTTTTAAACATGCTGCTCAAAATAATGTCTATATCTACCAAAAGTGGTGCAAAACTTCCCATACAGTAGGTGGTGTTGATCCATAAAGTTGCTCACATGATTGACTGTGAGTTGGAGACCTCTGTAACAGTGAGGGACTGGAGGACACTGGACAAACTGCTCTCCATCATGGACACTCCTGCTCACCCACTGCACCAGACTATAGAGGGACAGAGGAGCTCATTCTCCAAAAGACTCCTACAGCTCAGCTTAAACAGTGAGAGATACAGGACTACATTCATATCATACTCCATACAACTGTACAATGACTCACCCTTATGTAATAGATCATCTTCTGTCATATCAATCACTATTTCATCTTTGGACCGTTTCTCCTTCGGACCTCTTGTATATAGCCCAGATATATCTGTATTACCATATTTCTATATTTTACTTTTACTTGTACATATACATTTGTATAATTACACCTCATCTGACACCAGTCTCTTGCTATTTTTGCTACTTATTTTGACTTTATCATTATTGCGCTTTGTTATTATATTATATTGTGATGTGTGAGCTACTGTGTCCAAATCATTTCCCTTGTGGATCAATAAAGTTTATCTTAGAAGGGCAATACTTGCTGACTTAGTTTACCCAATGGTCAAAAGAAACACAATTACAGAGAAAGACAATAGACTAGTATTGTCGCTTGGTCCGGTAGCATCTTGTAGTGAAGAGATGCATTTGACAAGATTGTATGTACACTATACCCATTGTCTCCTATACACAATGTTGTGTATCTTGAGGTTTTGCTGTGGCAAGCCTGAGTTGGCCAAAAGCAGCAGTCCAACCAAGTGGAAACAAGATGAAGGTGGGAGAGGAGCTTATGGGCGCATCAACTCACTTCAAACAGAAGATTTTAATTTGTCAGGAGGCAGACGGGAAGGTATAGCTGTACAAAGGAGCTATCATCCTGTCAGGAGTACAGTCAGCTGGTCGAAGACAGCAGGCTCAGTCACCCAGCCAACGCACCAGGGCTTTGATGAGGGCTTTGCGAAGAGGGGATGGGGGATCGCTACATGCTGGTCTATGGAGAGGCTCTTGTCAAATGTTTCCTCAACACTTCTGTCTACTGTCTGTTATCAAGTGGCACTTTGACTGCCGACTTCATCCTTTTATCATATCCAGCGCCATGGAGAACAGACTGTCCCTGTGCTCGTGGGTTGGGTCTGACTAGCTGTCCATTTCAGAACCATGGAGATGTTTTATACACAGTAGAAGTAGTCAAAGAAGTTGAGAGTTGTCACAATAGTAAAATTTCAAACTTAATTTCAAAACTAAGAGGAGAGAGACTGATACTTGATACAGATTTCCAAGCCATTATGATGATACAAAATATTATTTTTTGGATGGCAAGGCAAGTTTATTTGTATAGTACAATTCAAACACAGTAATTCAAAGTGCTTTTCGGAATAAGAAAGACATTAAAATCTGAATACTAAAATGATCATTAAAAGAAATGAGGAGTTCAATGTCTCCGCCGTCTCCGGACGCCTCAAACCAACCCTGTCGGAGAGTTTGGTCTCAACCCAAACTAAGACAAACAAACAACTCTTAGTGGTGGATCATTCGGCTCGTGCGTCGATGAAGAACCCAGCTAGCTGCGAGAACTAATGCAGGACACATTGGTCATCGACACTTCGAACACACCTTGTGGCCCTGGGTTCCTCCCAGGGCAACGCCTGTCTGAGGGTCGCTTTGCCATCAATCAGGAGCCCCTTGCTCCCGTGGTTGGGGTTTGTCGCAGCGCAGGCCTGCCCGCCTTCGTCCCCCCAAACTGCAGATTTGGTTCTTTGCAGCTGTGAAAGCACACTGGAGTGTGTAAGCTACATAATAACAATTTTATTGCCTGTTGCGAACCAAATAATCAAACTAGCGGTGTGACAGCGCCCTTAGTGTAAGATCACAGGGATCCTGATATAGATCAAGCCAATTCTTTAACTATTCTGAAAAGGTAAAATTTGTCCTATTTATGTATTTTTTCTGTGTCGGTACTTTGATACCAGTTTTAGTATTGATTTGAATCAGTTTTTTTTTTGTTTTTTGACCCCAACTAAAAGTAGTACTGTATATGATTACACAGTGAGCAGAGAGGAACTAAACACATGGAATGTTCAAACTTCAAATTGTCTGTAGTTTTAGAATAAATCCTCTTTTTATTGCATACTACATCAAATATAGCTTTTATGTCCCTAATACACATCTGTCCTAAATCTAAAAAAAAAAAAAAAGAACATGAGTTATTTTTTACCATTACATTCTAGAGTCATCCAACTAAAACACCAAGAATTCAACCCTAATATTTACAGCAGAATCCTTCCAAAAATCACTTGTGAATCGGCGAAATTTTATCTTTATCTGATGGTGATGCCAATAAGAAAGAAAAACAGCTGTGTAGCCTGTATTAGGATCCTCTAAATCAAAGCACACAACCAGATGGCCCTTTGTAATCACTGTTGTCTCTCTACATCAGATACACATAAAAACACACATTATAAAACATATGCACAAACACTTCTGACCCAGACAATCTTGATCACACAACCACATGAACAATGAAAGAGACACTGTGGTCCATATGCTGCTAGCTGCGAGCTAACCAAATCTACTTTCCCCATGCAAACCGTCTGTCTTGAACAAAGCAGTGTCAATTAGGTATGTGGCATCACCTCGGGTGGCCATTCTGTGTCCAATTAGCATATTATATTTAAACAAACAGCCAGAAACACCTGCCAGTTCTACGTGATATCAACCGTGAGGCAATGAGAGGCAGCAGAACTGTTTGGCAAGCAGTATTTTTGAAGTTTTTAAATACTGCAAATACTACTACAACTACTAATTCTAGACTTAAAAAAACAAACATTTTTATTGGTTTTAATATTTAACCAAAAGAATAACAAAAAAAAATGACAAAGATAAAAAAGAAAACACTTCCACGCCCCATCCCTCTCTCCACAAGCTCTAACACAAAATTCTGACAGTCCTAATTCTAGACTTTGGTGTAAAAAATACCATTTTTGTCTTGGAAACTGCTCAACTGCATGAAAGAAAGTCCAGAATAAAGGCAGACCACATGAACGTTTTCAATGGCCGTATATCTATCTGTTCTTTGTAACAAGGGACTTCAACTCATTAAAAAACATATTGTGCTTGAGACGGTTATATAGTTATAATCTATGACACCGGTGGATCATTACACAATAATTTGCACATTTTAAATTGCAATATTCATCTAAAACGACTTAATAAAAGAAACAAGCCCACTGACTTCTGTGTTAGAAAACTACAGTGTCCAGTGGGAGCTGATGTCGTCATAAACGTCATCACAGCAAAGAGCCATGTAGCTGTTCATCTCCTATGGAGAGCTGCACATCATGCTAGAGAGTACCAGATTGTTTTCATTTAGACCAAAATGACTATGTGACACTGCCAAATCCTACGCATATCAATTCAATTCAATTCAATTCAATTTATTTTTGTATAGCTATATATCAACGATTAAGAAAATAAAATTTAAGAACGAAGTACAAAGCACTAATCACTCCAAAAACAACTTCAAGAGGGTAAATGAGAAACAAGTTTTTGACCATATATAAGCTATATATTGACCATGCATTGATTAAAGGTGCACAAACTTTTCTGATGGACAGTCTGCTGCCTACTTGCCTCCATGGAGATGTTATTGCCTAGAATGTTCCACAATATACAATACAATACAATATAATATATATAACAGAAGAGAGATACGTGTAGGAGGGAATCTAAACAAACTCTAGGCAATACGTCTAACCTCTGTTTTGGTTTATGACTTTTTAACAATTTGAATATTATGCCACATTTATATGCTGGATGGCCAGAGGAAAAAACAAAAAAAATAAAATAAAATAAAATAAAAAAACATAAACAGTACTGCAATTTCACTTGGTTTAAGCTTTTGGGAATCCACTGAATAAAGATATGCCATCAAAAAATTTGCCTGACCAGCCGTCTCCTACATTCTGTTCAAGTGTTGCCACAACCGCAGCTGCTAATTTATAGCGAAAAGACCATATATTAGGTTGTACTTGTGAAAACACAAATGGACTAAGGGAGTGTGAAGTCGCCCATAGCTCCGGCTCCAGTCAAATGAAGCTCACAATGCTAGCAGTTAAAGGGTCAAATTTGGAGCCAAGTTTCATATTAGGAATAGGAATTTACAGACAAAATAAAAACACCAGAATTGTGTAGAGCAGGTTAATACGAACATTTTAAGACCAAAAGGACGAGGCTCATTGCAGCACTTACAGAGAGAGGGGCAACATTTTTTTTTTAAATGTAAAGTCGGTTGAAGCCAGTGTCGATGGAGCCGGAAGTGTCTCCCTGCTCACTTCCTATTTGGAACACGGCGGCTAGCGGGTTAGCTATGCCCATTTATTTATACAGTCTATGTGTGAAACGTTTAGCAACCACTGGCTTAGTTTGTCCTTATGTTATATCCGGATGAGACTCATTAGTTGCTGCAAACTGACTCTACATCAAAATTCTCAATACTAAGCGTATCCAAACATTTACTAATTTTATTGCATTGAAGCAGAGCTGATGCCTGACTCTTAGTTAATGAATGCAATCACCTGAGCCCAGAAACACATAAAAATTCTCAAAATAAATCTGCCGGCACAAAGGTTACTCCAAAACATCATCACTCAAGAGTCCTGCTGCCAACACCAACAACGAAGATTCCATTTTGCACAAGTCGACTGATCACCGTGCCTCATCTTTTATGGATAGCTCTCGTCAACAGATGGCGGCTTATAATATCTCCATTAATTAACCTCCCCGTAGCATTTTTCCAAACTAAGAACTTACTCCCGAGTTTCTCCAAAGGCACACGGGCTGAGTTATGAAGATATAAAGAGTACAGAGGAGCGAGTAGGTGCACAGATTACAGTTTAAATGGTTGGTGCCGTGTTCAATTTGGCCTGAGTCTGGTCTGGTATGATTAAATAAAAAACATACAAATTACCATTACCCAAAGCAGAGTTTAATATAACAGTGTGCAAAAGTCTTAAAGGGCCAATTTTATGTTTTCTGATTTCTCTTAAAGTGCTGTTTCCTCATCACGAACATACCTGCAGTTGCGTTTTGTTTCATTCACACATGTTTAACACAAATTCTGCGTATTAGACTGAGTTCTTCTCTTAAACAGATTCCACCTTGTGCTGTCATGTGGTAATACAGGAAGTGCTCCACTGTGTTTTTAAACTCCATACACCTTCACTAGAATCATTTGGATGAATTCAGACTTGGACTTGCCAATCTTTAGTGAACAAAATGTAGCTGTTAACTTGAAAACTACCACTCCATGACATCACAAGGTGGAACCATAGACTGTATAAAGAAGTGGACTAAGGGAGTATGACATCACCCGTAGCGTTTGGCTCGATATTATAAATAGGATTTTTTTAACAAACAAAAACAACTTCAGGATCATGTAGAGCGGGTTAATATGAACATTTTAAGACAGCAGCAGTTACAGAGAGGGGAACAATATTACAATTTAAGTCAATGTGAGCCAGGGTCAGAAGGAGCTGGAAGCGCCTGCATGTTCACTTCCTACTTGGAATACGGTGGCTAGCGCTTTAGGTCTGTCCATTTATATATACAGTTTATGGGTGGAACAGAGCATTTTGAGTTTTGGAGATGGAGACTAATAATTCAGGATTACTCAAACATGTGTGAATCAAACAAAACACAACTCCAGTTATGTTTTTGATGAGGTAACACCATTATAACACGGCTTAAAGCTCACAAGAGTCCATTATGTATAATAGCTAAGCTGTTTAAGCAGTTTTTTTTTTTTTTTTAATGTATGAATAAGGAGTATAACATGCAAAAATACACACTAAATGAAGGCAGAAAACTGGAGCGAGAAGGCCTCCACTAAGGCACTGGTCTCCCTCTCTTCCTAACGCCATATAAAAATATGTTACAAAAACAAGGAGTGAGAGATTCAGGGGATTTTTTTCTTCGTAAAAGTCCAAATCAGGTGCTCTTCAAGGACAAACTGAAGATGACTATGCTATAAAAACTTACTTGTGATAGAGTAAAAAAGTGGTAGGTAAGCAATGTTATATTTTGCTTTCTAAATGGTTAAATAAAATAACACCCCAGGCAAGAATAAACTGGTTTGAAATGAATGTATGTTTCAGTCTTTTACTGACTTCTCTTCAAAACAAAACATACATTCTGTTAAGTTCAGTGGTCTACTTGGTTTACAAAGGTAGCCCATCACTGTAACATTATTAAGCTACAACAAATACTTCCCTTGACTCCAAGCCAAGTCAATGACAATTAAGTGCATCCTATAATAGCCCAGAGGCACTACTTTATTTGCTTTCCCACTAAACAACACAACAAAAAAGCCTTAAATCCACGCAAACATCAATCAATCTCTGTCCGGTTGTGTTGAATGGCGTGCTTGCCTGCATTAGTCTGAAATGATAGATGCGGCGTAAGAACAAAAGTGGTGCTGTGATGTATTGTTGAGGTTGGTGGATATGCTAACGCAGCAGTGGGCCTTTGTTTTCACGCTCACGGCTGTTCTCTGGTCTCTGCTGCTGGACCTGGTGAAATATTCATTGAGCATAAGGCATCACTCAGTCCTCTGGCTTTCAGTGCAGGTTTGAGATGTGGCATTTAGCGATGAAGAAAGAGAGGGAACTTAGTGATGTATACGAGGATGCTAAGGTGACGCAGTTTTGTTTACAATTATCCTTTTTTACTCGTCTTAATTTTTCTTTTGTTCAACGTGCGTTCTGCAACTTTTCTGGTGGAGCATTCGCCACCTGCTTGCCTTCATGGTGAGGTATTTCTTTACCTGAAATATTAATTTGAGCTTTAAGCCATGTTATATTGTTGTGACCTTGTCAAAAACATACCTGGAGTTGTGTTTTGTTTCTTTCACATGTATATGAGTAAACCTGGTTTATTAGTCTCATCTCCAAAGACTATTAGTTTACATCTCCAAAGTTCAAAATGCTCCACCTTATGATGTCATGCAGTGGTAGTTTTCAAGTTAACACCAACCTTTAGCTTTAGTTCAGAATGGACTGGCAATTTCAGGGCTGAAATCATCCAAATTATTCTAGTGAAGATGTATGGAGGTTTTTTTGTTTGTTTTTTTAGCACAGTAGAGCACTTCCTGTATTACCACATGACATCACAAGGTGGAACAAAGTGTAAATAAATATGTGAATGAAACAAAACAAAACTCCAGGCATGTTTTTGATGAGGAAACAACATTATGACATAGATCAGAAAAGTGTGTAATATGGTAACTTTAAATTTATCTACACCTGCTTGATTTTATTACTCACAGTATGGCATTAAACATACCTTGTATTCATCAAATCACTGGATTTTTATTGCTAAAAATACCTTGACATAGCCACTTTTTACTTTGTTGGTGCTCACTTCTCCACAAATGTGACCCATAACCTGGCCTTTTGCAGTCTCCATAGAGATAGTGGATAACCCCAATGCCATACTGTGTAACACAAACAGACATAGACATGAAAGTAGCCTAATTAACATGCAGGTAGCATGTCTTTCCTCATAAAACAACACCAGACAATACATTTTTCGATACAGTGAGCTTTCAATACAATTTGATACAATTTGATACAGTTTGATGCAGTTCAGTAAAAAACAAAGGCTAAATCATGGTTGTGTTGCTAAAAGTCTTTGTTAAACCACTAAGTCTGTGCAAAGTTAATATGAAAAACACCCATTATATTCATCAAAACAGTGAAAATGTATTGCATTAAGTTTCCTTTACCCAAACAAGCAACACAAATGTAGCTCTTTCATAAAATTATTTTGTAAACAAAAAAAAATTCTACACAGTATATTGATACAGCAGCCCACAATATCGATACTGTATCATCAAATTAAACTAAACATCGATATTTCAATATTTTTGCACACCCCTAACCAGACATATTAAGAGTTGATTTGACTCCAGGTGCTGTGTGCAGAGAGACCACGCCTTAACTTCACAAACACAATAGCTCTAAAGTATGTGTGTGTGCTATCACTGTCACGGCTCATACATTTTGATGGTGGGTTAATGTGAATTTAAATAGGTCGATACGCACTTCACCCGCTTAATCACGACCCCTGATTTGATTTTGTATCTCCTCTCAGTGAGCTAATATTCAAGAGATTAAAATTTCATGTGGAGCTCATATCAAAAATCCATTATTAACATAGAAGACACACATACGGCCTTAGCTTGACAAAAATAAGGCAACTTGTACCATAACAACACTTAAGAAGAGCATTTAAGGTGGACTTTTTTAATAATCCAAGGTTAAGTCCTCTGACGGAGCTTTAAGGTGGGACAACCTTCATACCGGTGCATTGCGTGTTTGGTAATATATTTTCATCAGGCTAACCTTCATATTTTTCCATTAGGGTGTTTGCTACAACAGCTCATTGTGTTGTCGCCAGGGTAAATGCGTTTTCCCTTCTTATGCATCATTCATGATATCATTTCCGAGATTGAATTCCTCCTGGCTGACATCAAGCGGAGGCGAGCTACACTGGCAAGGCAAGAAGTGAAATTTGTACCAAGAAAAAGTACTGGTATTTCAAAGTTAATGGGGGCACCACTACTGCAGGTACTTCTGCTATTGCTATTCTAGTACCCATGCTAATGATTCTGCTATAAATATTACTACTACTACTACTACTGTTATTATTCTACTTGCTTACCAAAACTACACTACCACTATTTCTACTTCTACTACTACAACCAACAGGAATGTCTGTAATTAAATTCATCTTAGACTTAGACTTAAACAGACTTTATTGATCCACAAGGGATATTACTTGGACACAGTAGCTCACACATCCCATTATAAAAACAAAGAAAAAATATACATGGTAATGATAAATTCTAAATAAGTAGCAAAAAGACTGGTGTCAAATGTATATGTACATATGTATCTATCCTCAAGGAGACAAGCAGGTGTGCACTACACCAAGTTACAGGTCAGATTCATGGAGTGGAAAGCCCGCTTACATAAGCTATTTCTGAACAATATAAACACTGCAAATAAAGAGATTTAAGATAACTTCAATACATTTAAGGCCATACTGTGGAATATTCTTGTAAAAACGCATGAGTCGCGTGGTCCGCTGTGTCTTTTATTTATTTAAAATTTATTTTATTGGTTTTATTTATTGCTATTTTATGGTTTTGCTCTCATTTGATTTTAAAGGTTTTATTATTTTAAGACTAGTATAATTAAATCTGAGCGCTTATTTTATTATACTATTGCTGTTGTTACTGTATATTTGTGCAGCACTTTGGAAACTGTGCTCTTTACATAAAGTGGATTGGATATTCCAGGCAAAGCAAAAACATCTCAGCACTTGGTGAACTCCCCTCATCAGAAAAGCTACATATGTATGTTGTATGTACGTATATCTATATACTGTATGTACCGGTATTCAACACCATGGACACACGTTGTAGTGGTATGAACAAAAGCACTAATTCTTCTGTGGCTTGTAAAAAGGCATCTAAACAAAACATTATTACACCAATATAGCACCCCTTTCACCGACTTAACAACCATTTGCCTTTTCCATATCAATTCATTTCTACAACTGTCCACTTCACACACCACATTCACTCGGGTCAAGCTCTGTTGCAGGCATACAAGTACCCCAGTTAAAATAAACAGTGTGCATCAAGTGCTTATCTGCAAACAAATCAATGAAAAAGAACAAGGGTAATTTGGTAATGCTGCTTTTGTTTAGCGGCAAACTACAATGAGATGCTAGCGATTGGCCTGTTTGATTGCAGCCAGTGAAGCAGTACGGCCGTTACCTCAACAAAGCAGCCAGCATGTGCAAAAGGTTATCCACATTCACATTTCCTTCCTGCTTTTCTTCTTCTGCTTTTTTCACTAACCTGCACACTTAAAAGGGAAAATATGCCCATGTGTTCTCAACATGCCAGTCAATGTCAAAAGGAGGGATACAATGCAAAAAAGAATTGAAAAACATGGCGATTTAGATTTACCTTGTTGTTCTAATTAAGTGCAATCAGTTTATTTATTCTTGTAATGATTTGTTTGTTTTTGTATTTGAAGTAAAAATATATGCCATACTTGTACTCATTAAGTCAACTTGATGTTACCCCAAGGTCCAGTAGGTTTGCTTGGGATAGATGGATAAATAAACAAATAAACAAACAAACAAATAAATAAATAATATTCTGGTCTTCCGTCACTTGATTTTATTGCTTTTATGTAATGTTCCATAGTATGGCATTACCCTTATTTTTCCCCATGGAGAGAAAAATGGTACAGGTTAACATTTACAATTATTAATGTTATTCAATGTATTTTTGTTGGCAATAAAACCACCTGAAACTGACTTGAAACCAACAACTGATCCAGGGAGACAAGCAGTGTGGTCACCCCAATAGAAAAAGTACACATATTTTAAGCAAGTAAAACCTACTAAGTATGAAATAAATAAAAAATAGATAGCAATAAAAGTACTCAAACTAAATTCATATTTCAAATTTAAGTAAAAAAATTTAAGTTTTTTTTTTTTTTGGCAGGTGGTCACCCCAATAAAAAAAAGTCCAGAAAAAAACATGAAGTAAGAAATAAACTCAACTCATAAATAATAAATAATAATAAACTCAAACTAGATCCATATTCTAAATTCATGTCAACTTTTTATATTTTTTTCTCAGTACACATAGCTGTGTACATAGCTGTTAGAGTGCATATCTGGAACGGTCGGAGAGGCTAGCCGCTCCATAAAACGGTCATGCATGTTAACTGGACTGTACATGGGAGAAATGGGCCGTGGAGGCGGATGTTACGTGACTTCAAAAGACCTGAGCGCTTTCCCCTTTGGACGGAGCAGGTGGGAGCGGAATGTTCCCTCACAGTTTAGGGACCAAGATTAGCCTCAGAACAAGTGATAAAACCTGCCTCACTGTGAGCACATATGAAGCCTGCCAGGTCAAAATCTGGACAAAGAAGATGTGTGTGAGAGAAGTTTGGATTTACAGTTGTATAGTGAAAACACATGGACTGACAAAACATAAGCTATAGGTTTGTCTAGATTTAAAGGTGCATTGTGCAACTTTTCTGGAGGAGGGTCCGTCAAATGCTTGTCTCCGTGGAGATGTTATCGCTTTGTCTGGAACGTTTCACAGTAAGGTGTTAAAATTTTCTTTCTTCATGGAGACTAAACCAGACCAAGTTACAGGTCAGATCTGTGGAGAGGCAACCGCTCACAGTCAGAATGTCTGTTTCTCTAGGTATTTTTGAGCTATACACCCGTAATTGAATAGACGTAAGGCAGAGCTGTTTAATGTCATACTGTGGAATATTCGAGGCAGAGCAATGACATACTGTATCTATAGAAACAAGCAGGTGATGGACCCGTCAAAATTACACAATGCACCTTTAACCATATTTTAGTGAAATGAGTAGTCTAACCTGTCACAGGCACTTTAAAAGACAGGGCTACACTCCACTCTTTATGTCTCATTCTTCAAGCACAGACTTCACCACATATTCGCTCACTGTGCTTTTACCGCAGACAGCAGCCATATGTTGACATGTGGGCCTAAGCGTTAAGATGGCAGGAAGGATGTGTGAGCACGGCGCCATCATCAGAAACGTCGCCGTGACAACCGCTTTGTTCACCCGCTCACTCCATCACCTGCTCGAAAAAGGAGATGCAATACAATTTTCGCTTATGAATCTACTGCAAAAGCAAACAGCACGCACTCCCCAAACACACGCAGGATAACTAGCTCAGGTCATGGACTCATTTGTTATTCCTTAATGTACCACAAGTCACTAGGGAACACTGGTGGCGTCCATATAAAACTGCCAAACAAGAATACAGTGTCATATGTCTAAGTACTACTGAAATACGCACCCAGTTTTAGCATTGCCACGTACAAAATGACAACAATAGTAGGTGGTAGAAATATTGAAATATATATTAAAGAATTATTTCTCGATGGAAAACAGCAACAACAAAAGTAATAAAAAAGCAATATTGGAAGCGAGGAAAGCCACTCAGAACAAATCAACATTTATGTGACACGACTCAGGTTCAGCCATGGAAAAAATGTGACAATATTCAATTACCATGGAGATGCAGGGTATTAGTTTCCATTTCAAGCGGAAAACTAGAGCCACAATATGCACATTTTATTATATCTGATCAGTGATCACTTATTGAAAAAGATATGCCTTTCATATAGGACATGCAGTGAATAGAGAAAACTATTACAATGTTTTTAAAGACACTAGTTCAGTAATGCTAAATGAATACAGCATAACCAGACTTATGCTGATGATAAGTTGAACCACCTAAGTATACGTCAACACAATAGACACAACAAATAGATAATAATAACAACCCTGAATACAATTATTAACAATGAGTTTAAGTTTGACCTTTTAGTAACTGCCACTTAGTCCTTTGTGCACTCTTATATTGTACCATGACAAAGTTGTGGAAGTTGTTTCCACAGGGTTCTCATCCAGCATATGTATGCTTGAAAAAAATGCCATTGTTTATTCTATATGGTTCTCGTCTGTGAGTATCCAAAAAAAAAGCGCTATATAAAACTGATCCATTATTATTATTCTCACCCAACAAAAGATTATATTATTTTGTCTTTGGTCATTAAGGCCTATATTACGCTACTTTCTAATCTAATCTAACATATATAATGTTGTTTCCTTTTGTTTCATTCACACATGTTTAACACACAAACCCTGCATATTTTAGGTTCTTCTCACAAACTCTGATCCACCTTGTGATGTCATGTGATAATAAAGGAAATGCTCCACTATGTTTTTAAACTGCATACACCATCACTAGAATCATTTGAATGATTTCAGTCCTCTCTACTGATCTAAAGGTAAAAGGAGCTGTTAACTTGAAAACTGCCACTTCATGGCATCACAAGGTGGAACAGAGCATTTGAGCTTTGGACAGACTGGTAATAAAGGGTTACTCAAACATGTGTGAATGGAACAAAACACAACTATGGGCATGTCTTTGAGGAGGTAACAACATTCTAATATGGCTTCAAGCTCACAAAAGTCAATTTTGCGTAATATAGGACCTTTAATCATATTTCTTGAATTTATCATAAGATTAAATGTACTAGGTTCCTGTTTTTCAAACCACATTAGCAATACTGAACATAAGGATATGCATATTAAATAAAAAGTAATCACTTCATGATAAAGATATACACTTCTTTTACATTCTATACTACACTAAAGCATAACACACCTGACGAACTGCCTTATACTGTGATTAAGTATGACATGTTTGTTTTTCTTACATCAACAGCTGTTTCTGAATAATATGCAGACATTTACTTGCATACCATGGTTCCATTTAAATACGCTGTATGCAGGGCTGTATGTTAATGGCTTCATAATTCGTCCAATATGACAACCATTTATGGAATGCTATAGGAAGAAAATATTGTGGAACCTACTTTCATCTTGATACATATTAAAGCAGACCTATTTACAATAGCAAAGGAAACGCCTTGAAAATCATGAATTCTTACTGTGTGCAGGGTTACCTCTCCACAGATCTGACCTGTAACATGGACTAAACCAAGACTAGACATTTGGTTACACTTCACACAATTTAAAATTGTCTCTAGCTGCAAATGAAAAAAGCACACTATATCTTGAAATCCTTTGCTTTATTTTTTTGCTCCATGAATAAACTAAAACAAATTTCCTAAGGGATTCTGCTGACCACTTGAAATCCGTTTTTAAAAATAACTGGCCAGAAGTTTCCCAAACCAAGCCAAATGTTGTTGGTGAGAGCATCATTAGAGGCAGATGACCTATATAGAGTGTCCGGCTGCTTGTTACAGTCTAATTATCACTCTAAATGGGCTGGAAGAGGTCTGGTGCAGCAGGAGCTAATGTGTTTGTTATGGACACTAATGATAGAGAGGAGGCAAGCTAACGACCCGCACTGGAGTCCCACTGAGTTCAGCCGCAACAGCTTTTCCATTCACTCCCATTTATTCCTATTCACTTCTATTCAGTCCTATTCACTCCCTATTAACTTGCATTCACTGTGATTTGCTTCCCATTCACTCCTATTAACTCCCTATTAACTACCATTCACTCCCATTCATCGTACTGACTCCATATTCACTCCTATTCACTCCTATTAACTCCTATTAACTCCCAGTCACTCCCATTAACTCCCTATTCACTCCCTGTTAATTCCTATTCACTCCTAACAATTCCTATTCACTCCCTGTTAATTCCTATTCACTCCTAATAATTCCTATTCACTCCCACTGACTCTATTAACTCCTTATTAATTCCTGTTCATTCCCCATCCACTCCTATTCAGTGCATATTAACTCCCTACCCTCCCATTAACTCTCATTCACTCCTATTCACTTCCTATTCATTCCACATTTACTTCCACTCAATCCTTTTCACTCCCCATTGGTGGTTTTCAGATTCCAGAATGTGTTGAGGGGAGCCAGTTTTTCCTTTCCATATGTTTCAGAGTGATGAAAAATGAAATCTTTTGTCATAGTGATTGTCAATTTAAAAGAAATAATAATATCTTTTGAATTGGATAAAATCCTCAAAAGGGACCACAAGAGCCACTGCAGATGATCTCAGGAACGTATGTGACTGTTTTATGACTTGTTTTATTTTTACTAGATTTAGAATAAAAGAAAGCAGAACATTTAGCCAGTCCTTCTTTCACACGTCAGGGTAAACTCTGAACACCATGTATTAACAGTGCTTAGTGCTTCACCCAGTGATTCTACAGAAGTCTGCAATGTTTCTCAGTCATCTGTTATATTTATTTTCTTCATATTTTTACATGTAAGCCTAGAACTATCATGATAACAAATTTTGAAGTACGATATATTGCTGAAGTAAATATAGAGGATAAACAATAATACTGAAAGCAAACCATAAAGCAGAATTATCCCCCAAAAAGGATTCTTAATGTACAATATTGTTAAAAAAAACAAACAAAAAAACATGTGCTGCAAAACAAACATAGTGAAATACAACAAGTTTCAACCTTCTGGAGCTAAAATCTTATCAAATTGCCCAAATCAAGCACACCCATCTGAACATGGGAGATAAAACTGGGTACCAGACTACACAGAAAAATAAATAAATAAACAGGATGTAGCCTTGACTGACCAGGCTAGAAAGGGGTTGCCTTAAAGGGCCCATATTACTCGAAACTGACTCTTGTTATAATGTTGTTACCTCCTCAAAAACATACCTGGAGTTGCGTTTTGTTTCATTCACACGTTTATTATTAGTCTGTTTATATCTCCAAAGCTCCAAATGCTCTGTTCCACCTTGTGATGTCATGGAGCGGTGGTTTTCAAGTTAAAAGCTACCCCTTTTAGCTTTAGTTCAGTAAAGATAGGAAATTCCAGGGCTGAAATGATCCAAATGATTCTAGTGAAGGTGTGAGGAGTTTAAAAACACAGTGGAGCACTTCCTGTATTACCACATGACATCACAAAGTGGAGTGTTTTCTGTTTGAGAGAAGAACTTGTGTGAATGAAACACAACTCCAGATATGTTATGCATGGAACAGAAAATAGCATAATATTGGCCCTTTAAATAAAAAAAAAATAAATTAAAAAAACAGAATTTAGCCTTGACTGACCAGGCTGGAAAAGTGTTACCTTAAAGTTAAAAAGCGCCTTCAGTGCCTTCTGTACCTACATCCTCTTTACTCCGGTCTACAGTTAGAGTGTTGGAGCAGCAGAGCAAGTGGAGCTCAGTAATCAGAAGTGACTAGTGATAAGGACGGCGGGATACAGGCCTGTGGTTGCTAGGTGATACGTGGGGGAAGCCTCTTGTTTGTACCCCATCAACGCAGAGCCAATCCAACATATGTCACCGCGCGCTGTCACCACTGTCCTGCTGATGGAGTGAGGGCGCTCTGGGGAAAACTCACTCGTAAAACCAGTTAGAGAAGAAAATGGTCGCTTTAACCCCAGTGTCAGCAAAGGTCAGAACTCATATATGTGGCCAATTTGGATAAACACAGCTCCTCATCTGCTTTCTGTTAGTGATGTAACTATATCTAAATCTCTCGATACGATATTTTCATGATATCCAACCCAACTTTATTTGTATAGCACATTTTACCAGCACAAATTCTCCAAAGGCACAATATAAATAAAATAAAGCATATCATACAAAAAATAAAGCATATCATACAAAAATTGTATGCTAACAGTGTGAATAAGCTATTTTTCCGTCATAATGCAAATAATTAAATGTAGAAATATTTAATACCAGTTATTTCATCATGTAGATTGGACAGAAAGAGGGCAGAGGATCATGGTATATGTAGTTCTCTCTGTTTTTTTAGCTGTTGCTGCACCATAATGAATTTAAGCAGAGAAAATTGTAATTTGATATATTGTGATGGCCCACGATATTACTGTGAGACTTTTGACAATATGATATCACGGTATTTTGGCTATTGTTACATCCCTGCTTCCTGTCTCCTATAATTAAGTGTGGCACGTCTCTATAGGCTCTCCCATTTACATAACAATACTGTCATTTATCATTGCCATTCTAAAGGACATCGTCATGGTTGTGCCCGTGTGCTACGCATGTAAAAATAAAAAAAATATATATATAAAAACACCCACTCCATTCATTTGAACACCAAAAGACAAGTGTGAGCCTTCAGGAAGCAATAGCAAGGCCCATTGCACAAGACTGCACAATAAACACTGCCGTATAAAGAGTGTGGCTGGCTGTATAAATCCTTCAGTAGAGCACTGGGCCCATCAAAACGTGATCTGGAGAAAACTAATGAGCGATCCATTTAAGCATCATTAACAACGCACTGTGTTTGAAGTGGCAGCTTTCAAATGAGGCTTTCAAGTCGCCAATAAGATCATAAGGAATTAAGGAATTAAGTGTTGGGGATTGTAAGGAGTACGCGGCCATACAAAATCCTTGCTGTATTTTTGAGTTAATGAGTAGACAACAGTGTCCGATGTAACTTCACAAATTAAGGGGTAGTTTTACGTTTCATATGAAGGAGGTTTTAAACAAAAGCCACAATTTAAACGTTCCCAATTAGTTAATGGGGGGAAAAAATCAAGAAATGTGGTTATTTCTATAGTGAACACTGTGAATATTGTGAATACTAATAGAGCAAGCCACAATTTGAATGCTCACAAATATTGAATTGAAAAATAACCCCAAGAAATCTCGTCTTTAGAGAATACAATACATTCCCTCTATATAGGGCTCAAAACCTGCTATGCCTGCACTGCAAAAAGCAATATTTAGGTAAGTTAAAATGACTTAAATTAAGAACATTTTACTTAGATCTTGTTTCTTATTTTAAGTGCAGAGACTTGTTTTTTCTTATCTTAAGTAGTTCATATTTTAAGCACAAAATGTCTTGTTCCATTGGTAGATCATTTTACTTGTCAAGTGAAATTTACTCAAATCATGATAAAACTTTAATTCAAGTCATCTTAACTTGGCTAGATTTGAGTTTTTGCACTGTGTAGTTTAGACCTCTTCAAACATGCATCTTGTAGTAGTTTAGCTGTTTAACTTTGCAACCTTGATTTCAAAGAATAAATTGCAAGCTTTATTGATTGCAATACTTGGCAAAAAAATTTAATATTTTCCAAAAATGTTCTGTTGTGAGAATATTCTTTGAGGCATCATTACATAATCTCTCAGAGAAGAATTTGCAATTTTTCATGCAACTCACAGTCTGTTTCTGGTGAATTGATGTATAAAAATGACTATGATAAATTTAAAAGTTGTTGGTGTTTACGTTCTGTGACCAACTGGCGACAGTCCAGGACATGGCCATAGCTTAAAGGTGCATTGTGCAACTTTTCTGATCGATGGTCTGTCAAATTGAGATCAAATTGCTTTGTCTGGAATGTTTCACAGTATGGTATTAAACCTTTCTATTTTCATGGAGATCACACCAGACCATGTTTCAGGTCAGATCTGTGGAGAGGCAACCCCGCTCACAGTCAGAATGCCTGTTTTTCTAGGTATTTTTGAGCTATAAACCTACCTGTAATTCAATAAATGTAAGGTAGTGCTGTTTAATGTCATACTGTGGAATATTTAAAGACAGAGCTATGGCATGTCCATAGATGGTGACAGATCCTTACACAATCCACCTTTAATGACACTTCACCTTGGCACCTAAAGAGGGTGTGGTTCCGACCAGCCAGAACCACACGCGTCTTAACAAAACTACAAAGATGAGTGAATCTGGAGCCATATGTCTCCTTGATTTCAGAGGTCAGATTATCCAATCAGAGAGACGCATGCGCCGTTTGCGGAAAAAAATAAACATGGAGTTTTACACACGAAAATTGGGAAAAAAACAACATAAAGGACTGAGAAACAACGCTGACAGAGACAATACAGTAGACCTTAACCTTCACCTCATTTAATTTCTTCCTCATTTTGGCCCGTCTATCAAAGTACTCACATGTTAGACTTGACTTGGGGTATTTGCACTATGGTGTTCTTTTATTAGACAAACCAAGGTAAGCCATAACGTTACACTCTTGTATTAAGTGACCTTGCCAATGAAATCCACTTTCACTGCAAAAGGGGAGCACTTCGTAGAACTTAAGTCTACTCTTTCTCTGTCTTTCTCCCTCTCTCTGCCCCCTTTCAGTCTGTCTCTTTCTCCCTGTCTCCTTCTATCTCTCTCTCTCTCTCTATGTGTGTGTTGTTGGTTACTGTTGTTGTTTCCCAGTGGTGTGACCTTAAGCCGATCTCACTCGCCCAAGTGTGAAGCCTCGTATAGTCGTCATTGTGAACTGTTCCTCCCGCTCCGCTCACATCTCTCACTGCTATAATTAGAGTCATTGGAATCAGATGATGGCGGCTTAATTGGGAAGGAATGCAGACGGGGCTACGGGGCTTTTACGCACGGGAAAATCAGCTGGAAGAGGAACACGAGACAGAGAGAAAGAGAGAGGGAGGGAAGGAGAGAAGTAAATCAGAGTCACATTTTTGGATGGGTAAGAGCTGAAGTAAGCGTTTTGTATTTTTGTTAAATTAGTTCAGCAATGGGGACTTCAAAACAACGCACTAGTTTTGCAACACTTAAGGAATACATGTTTTTGGTGCCCTGTCATCACTTTATCTCATCAAATTATACAAAGAATTTCTGCCAGAGAGAGTGCGGAACCTCTCTGATGGGGGTCCGTTATCTGTATTGCATTAGTCAATTATGGGTGTTTTTGTTGATAAAAAGTACCTTGAAAAACATGTATTCTAACTGTGTGTGGGCTTGCCTCTCCACAGATGTGATGTGTAACTTCAGCTTGTCTCCATGGAGATAGATAGGCTTTATGCCTTACTCTTGAGGATTCCAGGCAAAATAACCCTTTACCCAAAAGGTTACGTGCATCTTTAAGCAAGGGGTTTCTCTAAATTACGTGGTACGATGCAGCTGCTAAAAATATAATAATATTATATAAATGCTTGTCCAATAGTAAAGAATCATTTCAATGTAAATTTTGAACAATATTAGGTTAATTGTTCGCACAAATTAGTGATATAGCATTATAAATATCATGATAACTGAGTTTAGAAAGTACATCTAAATCATAGAACCAAATTTTTTTGCTAAGTTAAGTAAAAGTCAGTGTCCAGTCCTCCTATATCTGACCGTAGCTCTGAATGGAAGTATAAGGCCCTTGTGGAGCAGGGCCATAACAATACAATATGTATGATGAAAGTGGGATATACACTTGCCAACAAAGGGCCAGAATATTAAAGGTTAGAATCTGTCGGCAAGAGGGCAAGTTTCATTTAAACTGTGCCAGGAGCAGATTTCCCTTTCTGTGCTGTAATAGAGAGAGGTGGAGCAGCTGAGAGAGGGAGAGAGCAGAGAGAATTAGAAAGGAATGGGGAGAGAGGTGGAGGGGGCGAGGGGAGGAAGAAATGAACAGAGATTGAAGGGAAAGAGAAGAAGAGAGATATACAGAGATATATAGAGAAAGGGGGGAAGAGAAGAGAAGAAAAGAGAAGAGGGGGGTGATGAGAGAGGACAGAGAAGGAGAAAGGGAGAGAGAAAGGGGTGAGAAAGAGATGTGGAGGGAAAGAGAAGGAGAGAAAGAAGGAGAGAGGGGGAAGTGAATGGGAGGGGGAGGGAGAAAGATGAGAAAAACGGGAGAGAGAAGGAGATAAAGAAGGAGAGCAAAGGAAAAAGAGGGAATGGGACATAGAGAGAAAGAAAGCTAAAGAGAGAAAAGGATTGGGAGAGAGGAAGAGAGAGGGGGGCAGAGAAAGGGAGAGAGAAAATAATAGGGGCGTAGAATGAGAGAGAAAGAGAGGAAAGGAGGGAGAGGGTGAGAAGGAGAGTTGGAGGGAGACAGTGTTTTTTCAAAGTCACAGTTGAAAGTTGAGAGTTGTTTGCTCTTTGCTGTGTGTGTCCAGTGATGTGTGGGAGTGGAGCAGGATTCCCCTCAGGCTCTGGCAGTCTAATGAACAAGACACAAGAGCGGGGACTTCCTCTTCCATTCTCCACATTTACACGTGTGTTTGGCCTCCGCGTCTGAAGAGGGCAGCATTTCAAGTGTTTCAACCACTAAGATTCATGTGATTATCCAGCAAATGAGCAGAACAAAGATTGATTTAATTAGTCTGACAGGCTCACAGTCTGCAGTAGTAATTATGAGGCAGTAAGCCGGAGTGAGTAAATACACTGTTGTCTATCAAATGCAACTTAGTTTGGCTGAAGTCAGTGGGGAATTACATATGCATAAGTAATCTAAGAAAAATGCTGATCTAACAGTCTTTCAGTTAGATGCTTTTTTGTTTTGTATTGTAGGGCTATTGTTATACCTGTCCAAATATCAGTGGTCTCAGATACAAATAAAAAAGTACCCTTTAAAAAGCAGAGAGTAAAAAGTAAAAGTTTGTGCAGATTTTGAGGTCTAATAAAGCTTCAGATGTAGTGATTTTAAAGGCGTGTGCTGAATTTTGTACAACAAAAACAACAGAATTGATATTTTTTTCCTAGCTGTTTTTATTTGTATATTTTTGTTGGCTCAAACTACAAATGTATGTGTTCAAAATAAACTTTCCAGTCTTTTCAGCAGTTCTCAGACAGTAATGAAAAATACTTTTGCTTTTCAGTCCAGTTAAAAAAATGTAGTCCAGTTTAATCCAGTTTAAAAATCTATTTAAGTAAAGTACTGATACCTCAAATTTTACTTTGTTACGTTCCACCACTGATTAAATAATACAAGCTATAATTTACTTCATGTCATTGCCCTCCTTGTCTGTAGAGGGCACTCTTTCCCCCCGGACCTCCATTTATTCATCTGCTGCTACAGAGACAAACAGCATAGTGGTGGATTTAATTACCTTGACAAATACAGTCTACAAAACTCATTTTCCGCCAGTGAGTTTGTGTCTGGCGCGCCTAATGGAGAGGCTGTTTGTCAGCTTGGAGTTATATCTCATTACCTTTTAAATGTGGGCTCTAATCAGTGCGACAACAGAGGGAGCAGGTTTCAATCTTTGTCAAAACTGTATTCAAATGTATCCACGCAACTCTTTCATCCTTAAGCCTGTCTCGATAATTACTATATCAATTTATATATAATATTTTTTTGGGTTCAGTATTTATTTGTTGTGTACATTTTCTTTGCACTATACTTTTTTTTATTTCTAAAGTATTTCTTTTTTAACAGTATTGTACATTTAGGATGTTTTTTGTGATTTAAAGGTATTTTGTGTAACTTTTCTAGTGGTGGGTCCATGAAATGCTTTTCTCCATAGTAATGTTATTGCTTTGGAATGTTTCACAATGGTATTAAACCTTTGTATCTTCATGAAGACCAAACCAGACCAAGTTACAGGTCAGATCTGTGGAGAGGTGATCACAGTCAAAATGTTTTTCTAGGTATGTCTGAGCTATAAAACCACCTGTAATTGAATAAATAGAGTTGTTTAATGTCATACTGTGGAACATTCCAGGCAGACCAGTGACATAGAAATCCATAGAAACAAGCAGGTGACGGACCCCCAACCAAAAACTTACATAGTGCACCTTTAAATCTGCTTTAGGGTTATTGTGTCAGTGGCATAAATTAGTTTCAATATATATGATTTGGCGTCTATAATTACTTCAGCAATATATTACATTTCATTTGTTATAGTGACTTACTCATCCTCTCCTTTTTTGCCTTTTGCATTTTGTCTTCCTTTGCTGCTCCCCAGATCTCAGTTTGTATACAGAGCATAATTAGCATGGCGTGAACTGGCTCCCAAGTTGACACACAAAACTCATTAAATTCCACTATAGCCTGTGTTTTTTTTGGTTTTTTTTTGCTGGCATGATTTCCTGTTCCATATTAATCTTACATCCGACCCAAACTGTGATTCAGTTGGAAAAATTTTAGCGCTTCCATCTTCACACGCAATAGTGGTAAGCATGTTTATTGTTTTGTATTTGGACTTTTAAACAGAGCTGAGCTTGGAGGTCAAAGATAATTAGATGCAAGATGTCGCAGAGCAGAGAGTCTTGAATGTGCCACACAAGTACAAGCTCAGACGAGATTTGGTTTTCAAATGTTTTATGAATAAATCTGGACTAAACTACACTGCACAAATAGTGAATTTCAACCAATCACCACAGGGTAAATAGAACTAAACCGGGACAGAAGTCCATATGAAATTAGGACAAAACCTGAAAACCACAAATCCAGGACTATGTAACTCAAAACCACCACAATAATTATGAAACAAGATTTGACAACAAAACAAAACAAAAAAACTGCTTGAAATTCAGCTAAAATAATTTGGGACTTCTAAGTAGAGACACACTGATCCAATTTTTTCAGTATTATCCAATACCAGTGCATGGACTGAAAATGTACATGACATGTTCTTAAAAAACATTACCCCACAGCAAAACAAGTCTTATTGTGTTATGTAACTGTTATATAGCTTTGTATAGTAGAAAATGTAACATTATGAGATGTTCTTGTATAGTTTCAACCATAGACTGTCTATATAAATGGACATAGCTAATCCGCTAGCTGCCGTGTTCCAAACAGGAAGTGTTAACGGTCCCTAGGAGCTTCCGGTTCCACCAACTCCAATTGACTTTACATTGGAAAATTGTCACTCCTCTCTCTGTATCTGCTGCAGTGAACCTCATCATTTTGGGCTTAAAATGTTCATATTAACCTGCTTTACGTGCTCCATATTCGCTCCTATAACCATTAGCATCATGAGCTTCATTTAACTGGAGCCGAACGCTATGGGTGACATCACACTCCCTCAGTCCACTTCTTCATACAGTCTATGGCTTCAACCCATACTCAATACCAGCATTTTTTTTTTTTTTTTCTTGATCAGCGTCAGTATCCAGTATCAGTAATGGGCCATCATTCTTTATGATGGAGTATGAGACACATGCACCACATCTATGCATGCCCCACAAACTGCTAGCATAACAGTTTCTTAAGGTGTTCACTTGGTTAAACATGACACAATTGCTTTTCTCTGCCCATCCCTGTCTCTGTTTTCGCCTGCAGACAATGTCCAGATGTATTCCCAAACTCCCCTTCCCACAATGCATTTCTCTCAGCGCGCTAACAGGGCTGCAATAACAAGGTCACGGATTCACCGACAAGAGGAGGAAGACGTATCATTTGCAGAGGAGATGGATGAGAGGCTTTTATTTTGACCATTTTGAGTATGACCGCTCCACCCCTCTAATTGAACAATGAAGTTAAAGACAACTGCCACTTGAGCTGCCAGTCGAGATAGCACTTCAGAATGGAGAGAATACACAAAGATCTGTGTGGAGACAGGTAAATGCGCTGACAGCCCAGCCTTGAAGGGCAGAGGACAGATTGAGCAAATTGGAAAATTGCATCCTTGACGAACCATCTGGCAGTGGGGAGGGAGGACTAACACTGACGGAAAGTTGAGGAAGTTTGTTACGGGTCAAGATCATTCAAACAGTGCATCACAATCTTTACAGTTGGTTGTCATGGGAACAAAGTAGATATATACATCAGATTTGCTAGGTCTTTTGGCTTGAATATAACATTTATATACAGATTTTTGGTGATCTGTTTTAATAAAATACATCAAATACATATATTCAGTCCAGTTGCCTTTAGGCTAGCTGCATCTTTCAACAAATTAATTTAACTTTATGCTTAAGTCTTCACTTTAGTCCAACCCTAGGCCAAAAACGTAGCATTTGGGACAACATCCGTTTTTATTCTGCTATTCTATTCAATTCCTCAATGTATAGGGAAAAAAAAAAAAAGATGGACGCAGTAGTATTCAGAAAAAATGTCTTGAAGAATAAAAGTTAATCCAAATTCTCCTTTCCCCTAAAAAAAAAAAACAAAAAAACAAAACAGATACTAGATACTCAGTGCTAACTAGTGTCAAAACTAGATCATTAAATAATAATAATAAAAAGTACTCCCTTCTACATTCTGTTTGAAACCAGAAGGGACTGGACACAAACAATAGAGCGTGAAAATACTCCGCCTAAACTTGAGATGACCCAACCACAGCCACTAATTTGTATCAAGTGTCTCTTAAAAGTTCTTGTAACATTCAGAACAAGATATATACTGGTAGTTTCTTGTACCTGAAATAAATAGTAGTGTGGTGCTTTGATGGTTGATCCTGTAAAAATCCCCACTGTTTCTCAGTCCCTTTTTACATGTAAGCAGCCATGTTTGTTTTTGATGCAAACAGACCATGCATCTCTCTGATTGATTAATCTGCCTGTCAATCATGCCTCTGAAATCAGGAAGACAGGATATGGCTCCAGATCCACTCGTCTTTGTACAGTTTTATCAAAGCGTGTAGTAACACCATTTCCTGAATAGTGGATGCCCCATTTTACTGTGACATTTATTCCTGGTCAAATATAAGCATTTTTCTACATGCATACATACTGCATACTGATATTATAAATCACTTACTATAACAGCTCAATTTTCCATGGTGCAGTCTGTCAAATGAATGAGATCTCCCAGTGTAAGAGTGCAGAGGACAGCGACCCAGTCAAGTACACTGCGTTCCTCTGACTTTGAGCTTTTAGTGTGAGGCAGCGGTGAGCAGGAGCAGTCTGACAGCTCCTGCAGGGCATCAGGGTCAAACGAGTGCAGCCAGGAGCTCCCGTGGGCCCAGCACCTGCCAGATGTATCAGGATGTGCTCCATGACGATGGGGGACTGGTGCCCTTGTGGCCTGCGCGGACGTCCCAGAAAGTGAAACCTCAGTGGGGCTGGCAGAGAGACAGCTACCGCCAGCACTTCCACACCAGCGCTAGCAGCTAATGGAACAGGCCTGACAGCTGACCGCCTGGATTAGACTCATGTTTTCCTGTGCAAGAGTTTGAGAATAATATAAGGACATTAGCAAAACTCTTTGTATTTGCAATTTAGACTTGGACTTCCTCAGATATACTGTATTGATCCACAAGGGAAATTATTTGGACACAGTAGCTTACACATCAAAATAAAATATAATAACAAAGACCCAAAATATAAATGGCTAAACAGGCTCAGTAAACGCCATAGTGTAAAGCATGACACAGTATTTTTTGAGTTACAAATGCAGAGCTAAAAAATGTAATAATGATTTTGTGTTGACAGTATCACACTAGAAAATGAAAGCAACATGAAGCAGATTTGGGATGTATGAAGCAACACTGTGACACCTGACTGCAGAGATAGAACAGCTTACTTTGGAACGTTCTCCATAGAGACAAGTCAGTTTTATGCCATACTGTGGCATACAGTAGCTAAATCATCGTCATTTCCATTAAGACAAGCAGGTGGAGGTCCTTCTGCATGCCAAGAGTCAGGTTTGTAGAGATGTAAGCCTGCTTAGAGTCGTATATCCTTCTAAAGTGAAGTGGATATAAGCACATGAGCACAACTCTTTTTGTATTTGCATTTTAGACTTAGACAAATTTTATTGTTCCACAAGGGAAATGATTTGAACACAGTAGCTCACACATCACAATATATTATAATAACAAAGAGCAAAAATATAAATGGTATCAATAAATTCAAAACAAGTAGCAAAAATAACAAGAGACTGGTGTCAGATATGGCATAATTATACGGTTTGCATAAACTTCCTTATATGCCACTCTTTGGTTTTGTTGTGTTGTCTCAGCTGACCCGTGGCTATAAAGTCGTTGATCCTTTGAAACATTTCTTTTGGGACTAGAAACGTTATCCTGTTTAGTAAGCTATCTATTTCAAATTTTAAGTTTTCAATGTCATAATTGAGACGACTGATTCTAAGGCTGAGCATCCCTCTCAGGTAACGCTGGGTTAACCTGGCTGCCCTATGCCCTGGTTCCGGTGCTTTCTTCTGCAAAGCCTTGGGAATAAGTTGCTTCTGTCAAGATCTAAGGTTAAAGCGTTAATGATTCCTCTTCTCTGCTAATCTTTTAGTGTCCTTTTCCAGCTTTCTTACCAGTCCAACGATGGATGGCTCGTAGTTGTTCTTAAAATGTATATAGAATCTCTGTCGTCCAGGTAGAATCCATAGCAAAAGGAGAAATTCAATTTGTCAACTGGACAAAAGTTTATTTGGTGTAATACGTTTCGCAGCTCATCCAAGCTGCTTCTTCAGTTCTGGTCAGATGCTGGTGGACACTGCTTTATATCTATCTGAAGGGAGGAGCTAATTACAATTAAATTACTCTGAGACTACCACACCTATTTGTTTACAGTTTCTGTTATTTAGGTAGGCCTATTAAATATAAAGTGGGAGTGGGGTGTGGGGTCTTGTTAGCATAACCATTCAGAGCCATAATGGGTGTTTTCACACCTCTGGACCTGACCTGGCTAGTCCTATTGTTTTCTTTATTTGTTTTGATTTAGGTTTAAGGATAGAGTTATAAATGGGAGACAAATGATGTCTGAGACCTCCATTTCTGTTCAAGGAAGGTTTCTCTTTCTTGACAAAAATAGCCTCTTTCACTCCCCTCTCAAACCAGTTCTTTTCTCTGGCCAAGATCTGGACCTCACTGTCCTCAAAGGAGTGGCCTGTGGCTTTTAGGTGGAGATGTACGGCAGACTGAGGTCCACTCTGGCTTTCTCGTCTGTGTTGGTACATCCTCTTGTGAAGTGGCTGTTTTGTTTTTCCAATGTAGAGCTCACTGCAGTCTTCACTACACTGAATGGAGTAGACCACATTGCTTTGTTTGTGGCTCGGTATTTTGTCCTTAGGGTGGACCAGTTTCTGTCTTAAAGTGTTTGTGGGTTTGAAATAGACTGGGATTTCATGTTGTCTGAAGATCCTCCGTAGTTTTTCAGAAATGCCAGCCAGGTAAGGAATAGTTACAGCCTTTCTCCTGGGCTCTGATTCTCTGTTGTCTTGTTTCTTGGCTCTCTTAGTTTTATTGAAAGCTCATTTAGGATATCCACAAACGGAGAGGGCTTTCTGCACGTGTTGTTCTTCTTTCTCCTTTCCCTCTGTGCTTGTAGGAACCACTTGGGCCCTGTGTTGTAATGTCCGAATGACTCCAAGTTTGTGCTGCAGTGGGTGGTGTGAATCAAAAAGCAGGTAATGGTCAGTGTGTGTGGGCTTCCTGAAGACCTCTACCTGGAGTCGCCGGTCTTCTCCTATTGTTACTGCACAATCTAAGAAGGCCAATGTGTTGTCCTTGGTATTTTCACGAGTGAATTTGATGTTCAGATCTACAGAATTGATATGTGCAGTAAAAGGTTCCAAATCTTGAATTTTGATTTTTGAAAAATTATCATCCACAAAGCGATACCAGTGCGTGGGTGGAGTGCCTGGATATGAGGCCAAGGTACTCTGTTCAAATTGTTCCATGTATAAGTTTGCAATGATAGGGGAGACCGGTGAGCCCTTTACACAACCGTGGATTTGCCTGTAGAAGTTTCCTCTGAACTGGAAATAGGTGGTATTTAAACAAATTTCCAGCAGTTGGCAGATTTGGTAGGGTGCTATGGAACTATAGTAATCCAAAATACACTTTATTACCAAAAGTTTTCACTCACCCATCCAAATAATCAAAATCAGATGTTCCAATCACTTCCATGGCCACAGGTCTATAAAATCAAGCACCTAGGCCTGCTTCTGTTTCTACAAACATTTGTCAAAGAATGGGTCGCTCTCAGGAGCTCAGTGAATTCCAGCGTGGTACTGTGATAGGATGCCACCTGTGCAACAAGTCCAGTCGTGAAATTTCCTCGCTCCTAAATATTCCACAGTCAACTGTCAGTGGTATTATAACAAAATGGAAGTGATTGAGAATGACAGCAACTCAGTCATGAAGTGGTAGGCCACGTAAACTGACGGGGCGGGGTCAGCAGATGCTGAGGTGCATAGTGCGCAGAGGTTGCCAACTTTCTGCAGAGTCAAGCTACAGACCTCCAAACTTCATGGGGCCTTCAGGTGAGCTCAATAACAGTGTGTAGAGAGCTTCATGGAATGGGTTTCCATGGCCGTGCAGCGGCATCTAAGCCATACATCACCAAATGCAATGCAAAGCATTGGATGTAGTGGTGTAAAACACGGCACCACTGGACTCTAGAGCAGTGATTGTCTGGAGTGACGAATTGTGCTTCTCCATCTGGCAATATGATGGACGAGTCTGGGTTTGGCGGTTGCCAGGAGAACGGTACTTGTCTGACTGCAATGTGCCAAGTGTAAAGTTTGGTGGAGGGAGGATTATGGTGTGGGGTTGTTTTTCAGGAGCTGGGCTTTGCCCCTTAGGTCCAGTGAAAGGAACTCTGAATTCTTCAACATACCAAGAGATTTTAGACAATTCCATGCTCCCAACTTTGTGGGAACAGTTTGAAGGCCCCTTCCTTTTCAACATGACTGTGCACAAAGCAAGGCCTGTACAGAGTCCTGACCTCAACCTGATAGAACACCTTGAATTAGAGCGGAGACTGAGAGCCAGGCCTGCTAATCCAACATCAGTGTGTGACCTCAGAAATGCGCTTCTAGAAGAGTGGTCAAAAATTCCCATAAACACACTCCTAAACCTTGTGGACAGCCTTCCCAGAAGAGTTGAAGCTGTTATAGCTGCAAAGGGTGGACCGACGTCATATTAAACCTTATGGATTAAGAATGGGATGTCACTTAAGTTCATATGCGAGTCAAGGCAGGTGAGCAAATAATTTCGGCAATGTAGTGTATGTATCTCGGCTATATACAAGAGGTCATAAGAAGAAAAATGCAAAGATGAAATAGTGATTGACATGACAGAAGGTTTTCTGTATAACTCATACTTAAGTTTTAATAAGTCATTAAAATATGACTCTAATGGGAGGTGACCTTGAAGGGACAGGAGCAGAATTTGTCAAATGGGAGTTAATGAGCAAAAGTTTGATTTGTTGTTGAAAAAGTTTGGCATTAAATGTATCTGTCCCCATGGAGAGAAGCTGTAATTCTATTCTGAGGAACATTCTAGGCAAAGAATTAACATCTCCATGGAGAAAAGTAGGTGTCTGAGGCATCTATATAAAAAGTTATATAGTGTACCGTGAATCTCATTTTGGACTTGATTTAGCCCCAATTTAGAGTTGATTAAGTCAGGTTTAGTTCTAGTCAGAAAGCCAAATATGGTCTTAGTTCATAGACTGTATAGAGAAGTGAGAAGTGGACTAAGGGAGTGTGACGTTCCCCTAAGCGTTTGGCTTCAGTCATATGAAACTCACCAAGGCTAGCAGTTACAGGGGTGAATTTGGATTTCGAGTTCCATATTAGGAATAGGAACTGATTTACAGACAAAATAGTGAAATAAAAACAGCAGAATAATGTAGAGCGGGTTAATATTAACATTTAAAGATCAAAATGACGAGACTTACAGCAGCAGTTACAGAGAGAGGAGCGACATTGTTTCAATACAAAGTGAATTGGAGCTCAAAGTCGATGGAGCCAGAAGCGCGCCCTTGCTCACTTCCTATTAGGACCACGGCACCTAGCGGGTTATCTATGTCCATTTATATATACAGTCGATGTCTTAGTTAATATTTGGTGTGAAAAGTTTGAGAACCACTGCAATAGCAGTCATACAATTATCATTAGCTCACTCGGTTACTTTTACTTGAAGAGTGTCATCATAATAATTGTAGTAAAAGTAGTAGTACCAAAAAAAAAATAATATTTTTTATATATTTTTACTATGCTGCATATTTTATATGCAGCATAGTAACAACTAGGGATGCACCCTAGTTGTTACCGATTCTGATCAGTTCCGATACCGATACTTTGACTTTAAGTATCTGCTGATACTCAGTATTAACCAATACCAGTGTAGGAACGTAAAATTACACTTATTTCCTTAAAACACTATTAACTTATTACACATGAGCTCCAATAGTGTTATGTAACTGTTATTTATCCATCAAATGACTACTGAACAGTTTTGTATGAATAAAAGTTCAAACAATATCAGACATTTTAGGTCAAAATCAACCTGTAAATAATCTTATTATATGCAATTAAAGGCCCATCCAAGATATCCAGCTAATTGTTCCGTATCGCCGCCAATATCCAATACCAGTATCGGTATTGGTGCACCCCCAGTAACAACACTCATTAGCATGAAATTAACATGGTTTTCTTTTAGGTCACTTGACCTTGAACAGGCAAGAGCAGCTTATTTCGTCAGCCTATTGAAAAACAGCTCTTAGGTTAACTGTAACTTAAAAAGAGCTTTACACACTCGACAAAATGCTTTAGCTGCAGTCTATTATTGACTTAGTCCGCAATAAGTGAGACATCAAAGCAACACCTTTCTTCAATAAGGTCCACACTTGAGAACTTGGACTCCCTGGACTCCTGTTCTCAGCTCAAAATACACTTACACCCATTAGCAGACTGCAGGTTTTGCTAATGCTAAAACACTACACGGACAGGTAGTGGACGCTTATGTTAATGTTTTCGCGCTAACTCTTTGAAGCGCCAGTATCCGTATTGGCGTCTGAAAAGCGTGATTGTGGGGTGTAACTCTCCAGGGACTCATTAAAGCAGAGGAGAGCTATTTGAAGAAGGTCGGTGAGGAGGAAGAGAAGGCTGTTTTGGTGAGTGTCTTTACTTTAGTGCTTAACTCTGGTCTGGAAAAAAAAAAAAAGAAAAACTAACAGTGGAGATGTAAGAGGGCGGATAGGGACAAACACATACTTAGATCACTGCAAGGTAACAAGATGGACTGAGGAAGTACTACAAGTTTCACACAGATGTAAATAGGAAAGGCTAAAACAGGAACAGTAAAACCTAGGGATGCACAGATCCAGGTTTTACATTTCCCACACCACTATGGACTATGTCTTTAAATACCTGCCAATATTCAATATTAACCGATGCCAGAGAGTGAGACTGAAAATGGCATGATGTTCTCTCAAATTACAGTTGACTTATTACAGAAATGATGTTATATAACTGTTACGTATCCTGCAAGTAACTCCTGAACAGCTCTGTATGAATTAAAGTTCAAATATCATGAGACATCCTGGGCCTACATCAGTCAGTAAAGAGTCCAACCAGGATATCGACTGAACCGATATCATGGAACAGATACCCGATACTGCACATTTCCTTCCTAGTAAAACTCCAAAGTGTAAAGCATGACACAGTGTTTTTGAATTACAAATGCAGGGCTAAAAAATGTAACAATGTCATGATTTTGCGTTGACAATATCACACTAGAAAATTAAAGCAATATGAATCATATTTAGGATATATAAAGCAACACTGTAATTTTCTGGAGGTGACACCTGACAGTAAAGATAGAAAAATACTAGAAAATACAAAAATAAAATACTTTGACAGACAGATCAGTTTTATGCCATATTGTGGACTATTAAAGCTAGGAACATCAACATTTCCATGGAGACAAGCAGGTGGAGGCCCTTCTGCTTGCCAAGAGTCAGGTTTGTGGAGATACAAGCCTGCTCAGAGTTGTATATCTTTCTAAACTTTTAGTGTAATTAAAAAAAAACCTGCCTAAATAAATAATTAAATCAATCAATCAATCAATCAATCAAATCTACTTTTTTGCCTAAATTATAACTGCTTAAACTATAATTACTAGGGCATTAAGGCAACCATTAAAAAAAACCTTAAAGGTGCATTATGCAACTTTCTGGTTGGGGGTCACCTGCTTGTTTCTATGGATATGTCATTGCTCTGTCTGGAATGATCCACAGTATGACACTAAAACAGTTCTACCTTACATTTATTCAATTACAGGTGGTTTTGTAGCTCAAAAATACCTAAAACACCTGGTTTGGTCTCCATGAAAATAGAAAGGTTTAATACCATACTATGAAACATTCCAGACAAAGCAATAACATCTCCATGGCGAAAATCATTTGATGGGCCCTCCACCAGAAAAGTTACGCAATGCACCTTTAAGGTAAATTGACTGGTGGTGAACAAAAACATCTAAAAGTCTGAATATAATGGAGATTAAGACATTTGTGTCTCGGAACCATAACATGCACTATAGATAAACAGGCTTGATGACATCAAACTTGGTCCAAATTGCTTCACCCTTTGCTATCATCCACATTGACAGACACAAAACTTCAGAACTGAAACTTGGTGCTTATGCAATCATATCAGTCTATGCACAATATCCTCCAGGAAATGTCAGTCTAATTACACATAATACTCTATAATGAAGCCATTACGCACTTGCTCTGGCTCCTTCCTCCCCTGCTGTAACAAGCTACATAAGGATTGCTATAAAATCAACACACTGTTTTAGCTTCTGTGAGTGTCACAATATTTCATCAACTTCAATTGACCCAAATCCATGGAAAATTCCTTCAAATCAAAATTTCATTCCTGTTTTGTCACACTGAGGGGGAAGAAAACAGCCTAGAAGCGGAGTAGCATGACTGAGTGAGGTGTTCGTTAACTTGGTGAAATCTTCCTTTTGAGAGACCCATAGTATTTACATTCACCCTAAACCCCTTTGCCTTTTATGCCAGGCCTGCTTTCAATATCAAAGCCTCCTCTCAGTGCCTCTGGTTGAAAGATAACACAGCGAAGGGGACTTTAGTGAAAATGTAAGATCTTGAAAAGAGAGAGAGGAGGAGAGAGGAGAGGGAGACAGAGAGAGCGAGGGAGTAGACGGCGTATCAATCCGTACTTTAAATGACAAGCGTTTTCAAGCAAGGTGGATTTTTGTGTCTTTCTCTTTTTTTGTGCAGAAATCTTTTTAAGCATGCCGCTAACTGTGAACACGATGCCTGGAGTGTGATAAAACATCATTAGACGAGCATGAAAAAGGCTGCAGGATCTTTTGGTGACAAAGGTTTCTTTAGATATGGATTACACACAAGCAAAAGGGGGAATCATTTGTTAAAGTGGAACTGTCACATTTTACAACTGTCATCTCAGGTGCACTAACAACCAACTCTATTACCGAGTGTGCTTTAAACTTCAAATAAAACGTGTATGTCATCAAATTGAAAGCTACAATTCCAAGATTGCCAGTTAGATACCAGCCCTGCTGTTCAGTTGCCAGTTTCAATGCTGAATTCCAGTTGGTTTAAACACAAAAAGACTCTCTGTTCTGATTCCTCACTAAACGCCAGCATCTGCAGTCATAATTAATAAGTGCATTAATAAGTGCTAGTGCAGCCTCTGCAGCTCACTAGTGAATTCTGGAGGTTCTGAGCTTTTGCATGAGGCATGGCCTATTGGGAATGAGAATAACATGTAATCATAAAAATTACATTAATCCAATTTATATTTTCTTTTTAGCACTGCCCCTCTCCATGTTACAGTGTAAGTCACTATACAAAACCAGTCTGCTTTTTTTTACTGTAGTGGGCCAACAAAGAGACAAACCCCACACAACCTTATGACATTCATTTTGTAATTTACAGAATAATACCCTGATTCCTTATTTCTGACAATTTGAAGAATAATTAGAGGTCTTAGAAAATATTTGTCCACGTAACATGCATGTGTGAGAGGGGGGGCAGTGGGACTGTACTATATATATGTGTGTGTGTTTGTGTGTGTGTGTGTATGTGCGTGCATACATGTACGTACATGTGTGTGTATGCGTGTGTGTGTGTGTGTGTGTGTGTGTGTGGTAGTGTCCGTGCGCTCACCTGAAGCTGACACAGAGCAGACCTGGTGCAGACTTGCCTGAGCGCTCATGCCAGTCGTGCACATGTGTGCACACTTGTTACGTGTGCGTGTGTGGTCTGTACTTTTCTGTTTATTTTTGTTACAAGAGGCTGGGACAGATGCATACAGGACCATATCAGGTTGACTTGATGGTGTAAACAAGAAAATAATCAAAATGTTTGTTATTATAAACACAATTATATGTTATTGTAAACACAATTAGCAGTACAAAGCTCAGTAACAAGGTCAAAGTATTAGTATGTGTAGTTTTCTTTTCAGTTAAAGGTGTACTTCTGGTGGAGGGTCTACTACCTATTTGTCTCAAACTTTCTCATGTATGCATGCTGTCTCATGTATTCTTCTGTGAGCCGGGTCACCTCTGCATAGATCTGACTTGTAACTTGGCCAAGTGACAGAACCTGTGTGTGTTCATGGACATAGCTACATTTAATGCTGTACGGTGGAACATTTCTGACAAAAGTAAATATCTCCATGGAGACAAGCAGGTGGCAGACCGTCCACCAGAGAAGTTACATAGTGCAGCTTTATATTTAACATTTTCCTAGAAGTATGTTTTTTATTGGTGGATGGGTTTGAGAATGCACATATCCAATTGTCCTATATACACTGAGCTATGTCACAATGTTAATCCCAAATCGAAAAGAAATCTTTCTTTAAACATTGGCGAAGAGTGCATGCCGACTTTCATCTTATTATTAACTCTGCATGGTATTATGTGTCAGTAGGGGGCGCTGGAGAGAGCCTGTGCTCCCCTCTGTTTCTCCTCTGTGTCTCCTCATCACTCACTCCCACACTGTAAACAACACTTCAGGGTGTGACAATGATGAGGCCCACACCAAACTGTGACCACAGAGAGTACTACTGCTAAAAACACATATGCTCTTTTCCATTTGGATCAGTCTTTTCTCCTATTTGTGTTACTGTGCAGACATTTCAAATTAAATGTTAGAAAAAGGCAAACAAGTACATAAAGAACTACTGTATATAGTATCAAGGATGCTATACAACTTTAAAGATGTGGTATTTTACTTCTGTGGGGTATTAACTGCTATCACATAACATATTTGGATCACCATTTTACCTTTTATTGTTTTGAAAATGTTATATTCGCCGAAAACATAAACATGTTTTATAAGTTTCCCTTTTGTTTTGAGTCTCCCCTCCCTTTGCTCTCCGCTTTAAGTCACTCCCCCTTGAGAGCGCTATCACAACACAATCAGCACATATCCCGCTAATGAAACTACTGCACATTGTATCAAGTTTAAGTTGCTGTGTACAGTTTTGTATGATGTTTTTGTATATTTATGGAGAACTGTCATGTGGGAGCATCGGTGGCGTAGGCTTTTGGGCTGATCACTGGACAGAATCTTACAGCTAACCATAAGGAGGGTTTGAATAGGGCTTGAGAGAGAGCGCTAAATTACTCAAACATGCATAGACGACATCTACAGCATCTTCAGGCATGCTTTTGATAAGGGAACAATGTTATAACAAAGACAAAAAGCTAAAGGAAAAATGGCCTCTTCAAGGAAAATGTATCTATATTGTGTCAAAGTTGTCACTGGTATCAGAAAAATAAACTTTTGTGGGTTTCTTTAATAAAACAATTTGCGCTCTTTGCTTGAAAATTGTTATTGTTTATAGAGAGAATTTAAACAAAAATCTAATTTGTTCACATTGTTGATTATCTTGAATTAATACTGGTTGTGGGAAAATAGATTATCCCACATAGTTTTAATGTTTTTTTTTTTCCATTATTTAAAGATGAATTGCGCAACTTTTCTAGGGGAAGGTCCATCACCTGCTTGTCTTCATGGACATATTATTGCTTTGTCTAGAATGTGACGGACCCCCAACCAAAAAGTTATAATACTGCACCTTTAAATCCAAATTAGTACACTGAACATTAAACTTAGACTACATGTAAGCGCACCAGGCATTTCAACACTTGGACTGTTCTATTTACACAAAGTAGTATATTTTGTTAGCAGCTGAGCTAACACCAAATCCCACCAAATCCCCCCATCCCTTGTGCAGATTCTCACACAGGACAGCACAGGTAATGACTTCTCCTGCTCTGGCCCCCTTTGAGGTGTTTTGACCCCACACACTCACTGGGCGGTGGGGCAATTCTAGGAAAAGCCCTGGATCTCTGTTAAAGGGGTAGCTAGGTCTTCCATCAAAGTCTGTTCTTTACACCAAATACAGGGAGATAGCATCTGTAGCTATTACAGAATGCAGGCAAATCTCCTCTGTGTCCTCCACTACTTCAAACACACTTATCGCCTAGTTCTTTGGTCACTTTCTTTTTTTCTTGCCGTATATTTTAACATCTCACCCTCAGTCCTTCTGTTATTTCAACCGTGCAAGAGATTACGATAATGCTTTAGGACTCAAGACGCATTAGCAGTGCAGGAAATATCTCTTTTTTGGGCTCAAATGGGCTAATATAGACTGAAAACAAGGGATATATAGATTTCATATTTGTGAATCAAAATAAGGACTTCAAGGATTAAAACAAGCTAATGTTGACCTAACCAAGAACAATACAATACTAAAAGGTGCACTGTGTAAGTTTTCTAGTGGAGCGTCCGCCAACTGCTTGTCTCTATGAAGCTGTTATTGCTTTGTCTGGAATGTTCCACAGTAAAGCATTAAACTCATCTATCTCCATGAAGATGAGTAAAACAAAACTAGGCCAAGATACAGGTCACATCTATGGAGAGGCACCTGTAATGGAATAAATACAAAATAGACAAGTTGAATAGTTTAACGGTACTGAGGAACATTCCAGGCAAAACAATCACATCCCCATGGAGACAAGCAGGAAGTGGATGCTCTACCTGGAAAGTTACACAGTGCACCTTATATATGGAGACAGATTTAATGCCATTCTGTGAAACATGCAGGCAAAACAACATCATCTCCATGGAGACAAATAAGTGCCAGGCCCTCTAGCAGAAAAATGTACACCTACCTTTAAAAGGGCCTATTGTATACTATTTTCTGATCTATGTTATCATGTCGTTACATCATCACAAACATATCTAGAGGTGTTTTTGGTTTCATTTAGACAGGTTTAACATACAAACCCTGCATTTTTAGACTTTTGTAGGAGGAGATGTAGATAAGTAGACAAACTAATAATAAGGGATTACTCAAACATGTGTGAATGAAACAGAACACAACTCTAGATATTATTTTGATGAGGTAATAGCATTATGACATGACTTAGAGATTACAAGACTAAACCTGGACCAAGGACTAAAACAGGACTAAACCAGATCAACCATAGGATCAAAATTTCAAAATCAGTACTGCAAAGAGCTCCCTATGCTTAATATATAATTCATAATATCTGATTTTGAGCTTCGTATATCTGCACTTCTAATACCACAAATGCTCCAAGAATAGGTCTACTGCAGATCCCTCCTTCCCCCCGAAACATAAATAACAAACACAGTATGAGAATCCAGTACCTCCTGCAGCCACGAAACAGCAATTTTCTGTCTTTTGTGTTTTCTGACAGGCTGTATTCTCCAGAGAAAGTCAAAATGTGAGCTTTGCCTTTTTGTGAGGGACTTAACTACACACTGAAGGCTTCTTAAATAGAGTGGAAGTTTGGCATGTGCAACGGTAAACAAGCTCAGATGCTGTTGGAAAGTTATGGAAAGATGGGCGCTTTGTAAGGCAAGAGACGGGAGTGTCGTGCCGAGGCGGAAGACATATTTATTTTTTATATTTCTTACTGTTTTTCACTGTTCTAAGTTGACGTATTTGACTTGTCAGTTTGTCTATATAGCGTCAAATCAGTTCTTAGTCTAGTTCTTAGTCTAGTTCTCACTGTGGAAAGAAATGCCTGCTAAAAAATTGCAGCACCATATATTTTGACGGCTCTTCTGCTGTGAAATTGAGAGGTAGAGTTAGGTATATTATCAACCTATTGTTAGTTTGTAGAGACATCAGATAGGGGATGTTCCACATGTAGCTCAGTGTGTTCAGCAGTTACCATGGTGACACAATGCACACATTAGCAAACACTGTCAAAAAGATGAAACAATACAAAATTGATTTAAACAACACATTGTTTGGTTAGATTGTACTAAAATAATGCACAGATTAAAGTCTATCTTGAGCATCAGACAGAGCAGAGCCTACAGTTAGCATCACATCCCTAGGGAATGTTGATGATGATCAGTTGCAGCAAAGTAGCAGTTATTACAAAGTATTACCCTTTTAACCACTAATACTAATTTCATTTGAACCTTTCTTAAGTCTCTAAAAAGTGTGTAGAATCCCTCAGTCGTCCAGGTAAAATCCATGGCACAAGGAGAAATTCAATTTGTCAACTGGACAAAAGTTTATTTGGTCAAATACGTTTCGCAGCTCATCCAAGCTGCTTCTTCAGTTCTTCAGAACTGAAATGTATGTTAATATTAATATGTTTTTCCTATCGCTAAAATCATTTTAATTTGGCGTGCACTTCCATTGTTCTCCATGTAATTAAAAGCTTTGGTGACGACTGCAGGAAGACTATTGGTCATTAAATGGGCAGCTAATAGGGATCATAACAAAAGAAAAGACAATGCAATTTAGTTGGAGTTAAAAAGCTAATTAAGCAATCAAAAATGAAATTAAGCCTGCAAATCATCTTTTTTTTTTTTTTTAAGAAATTTAATATTACCTCACCATTGCAAAGGCTATCTAGTATCATCTTTTAAATCACATCAGTATCATCCTCACTTCTTAAAACTCATTTTTATTCCTTATTTATTTAGATAAGAATATACACACACACACACACACACACATTATATATATATATATATACATACATACATTACACACACATAAATTACTACATAGTAGTAGTAAATCTCCAAATCAAGACAGCTATGGAAAAATCTGTTAAACTCCATTTGATAAAGCTGAATTCTCATTTGATCTGGCTTGGCTCCTTTCGTGGACATAGCTAACCTGCTAGCCGCCGCGTTCCAAATAGGAAAAGAGCATGGGGTTACTTCAGGCTCCATCGACTCTGGCTCCAATTGACTTTATATTGAAAAACGTAGCCACTCTCTTTGTAACTGCTGCTACGAGCCTCATCATTTCGATCTTAAAATGTTCGTATTAACCTGCTCTACATGATCCTGGTGTTTTTATTTGGCTATTTTGTCCATAAATAAATTCTTGTTCCTAACATGGATCTGGCTCCAAATTAACTCCTACAACCATTAGCATTATGAGTTTAATTTGAGTGGAACTGAACACTATGGGTGACGTCACACTCCCTTAGTCCACCCTCTTTATACAGTCTGTGCATACAACATATACTCTTTCAAACATGATGTCTGCGACCCACAAAGAAGCTGTCTGCTGTCCCTCAATGTGGTTCACAGATTTGATTAGACTCAGTCACAGCCCTCTGGACGAAGAACACAGACCACTGCTGGAGCCAAAATGGCGCCTGGACAGTTCCCTCTCCCATCTTGAAACTAGGAAAAAATATACATTCGTCATTTTTAGTTCACGCAATATGTTTATGTGTATCTGTGTAGCTCTAATTCAATCCTAAATATCGACCTGGTTGGTTCAGACATGGTTTAGACTTGTCTTATACATATTTTGTCCTGATTATGTGCGAGCCTGGTTTAGTCCTTCTAGTTTTAAGGTGCACTCTGTAAAACTTCAAGTGGAGGGTGTGTTACCTGCTTGTCTACATGGAGATGTTAATGCTTTGCTTGGAATGTTCCAGAATATGGCATTATCCATCTTGCATGTATTCATTTACAGGTGTTTGTATTGTCTTGAAACACTGTGTGCGGAGGCTCCTCTTCAAAGATCTAAAACTTGGTCTGTTACATAGTGTTTCCATTCTGGTCTTGTATCAGCGCTGATACTGAAAAATTTGCTGTACTGGATATCAGTTTCCAAATATTGGTCAGTGATATCCTGTTTTGACATATACATTGATGTAATAAATTTTTATTTATACAAAGTTGTTCTGTGGTTACATGAGAGATAAATAGCAGCTCCATAACACATTTGAATCAGTTTTGTCTTATTTTATTTTTGTTTAAAAGGAAATACATGCTGTTTGCAGTATTGAAATTGGTATCAGAACCAGACCTACCTAAAGACTTTAGATTAGTATAGGTTTCAAAACATATCAAGATGCTTTGAGATCATTCTTAGAACACTCTTGGGCGATTACAACTGCTATATATATTAATATTGCTTGGATATTTATCCATATTTAAATGTATGTCCATGTTACTAAAGCACATGGAATTCAACACTGCTATACCATATTGCTTTTCTAATATAGTGAAGTTCTGCCAGTTAAACCCAGGACTATCAAACCGTGAAAAGACAGCACAAACAACAGCGTCTGTCTGGTCCTGCCTCCAGATGTGTCTTTATAACTCCCTCTCTCTCTGCAGACGATTCACACACACTCACTGTTGGATATTGCTTTCAGAGTGGCTTTGGTAAAGTTGATCTTTTATGCATGTGCAGTGTTGCATTTGGGACACATGCATAATGGCTGCTTAGTATACAGTAGGGTGAGGGTTTTGCATGGATTAGCACATATATCAGTGGTAAAATGGTAAATAACACCAAAACTCCCAAAGTGGCATGCATTCAAGTGGGTTAGGCCATTTGGGCAAACATCCATAAATGAAAATATAGTGAAGAACAGAAGAGGACAGCTGGAATTTCTTGATTAGTTCATTATAGAATATATTATATAGATTGACCACAGACTGTATAAAAAAGTGGACTGAGTGTGACGTCACCCATAGCGTTTGGCTCCAGTCAAATGAAGCTCATGATGCTAGCAGTTATAAGAGTGAATTTGGAGCCAGGTCCAAATTAGGAATAATTTAATTACAGACAAAATAGTAAAATAAAAAGCCCAGGATCATGAAGAGTGGGTTAATATGAACATTTTAAGAACAAAATGACCAGGCTCACTGCAGCAGTTACAGAGAAATCAATGAGTCAATGAAGCCAGAAGTGCACCTATGCTCACTTCCTATTTGGAAATTAGTGGCTAGCGGGTTAGCTATGTCCATTTACATATACAGTCTATGAGATCGACAGAGTGATTTCAGTGTATTTCAGGCATTTCTGACAACACTGCCACAAAAAGACTGCATCAAACAGCAACAAAGTCTCTGTTATACTAAATCCATTGGAGACTGCCAACAATTCAAGGCAGTACCTGTAGAAAAATATTCAGACACTAAAATGTAATGAATGTATTCACCAGTAGTCACCCACCAAAAATGCCTATATCACACAATTTTCGGATCTATGTTTATAATGTTGTCATAAAAAAACAAAATACTTGTTTCATTCACACAAATCCTGCAAACACTCCACTGTGTTTTTAAACTCCATACACCTCTATTAGAATCTTTTGGATGATTTCTGCCCTGGAATTTTCAATCTCTGTAGACAGACTAATAATAAAGGATTACTCAAACATGTGTGAATGAAATAAAACTCAACTCCAGGTATGTTTTTGAGGAGGTAACAACATTCTAACATGGCTTAAAGCTCACAAGAGACAATTTTGCGTACTATAGGACCTTTATAGGCTCTTTTGGTTGTTTATCAAATACATTTTGACTCATGATTATCTATGGACATTATCTATTTTGACCTTTAATTAGGGCCCATATATAGGCCTATAATGACTAAAATCATTATTATACTATTTTATAAATTGTAAAACATAAGTGAAATAAGTAAAAACAGTGTATGCAACGTGTACCCTTCTATAATCCAATCTGGATATTTACTTCACATGTAATAGCACTAAATGAGCGAGTTAGCAAGGGCACAAATTGAACTGCTAAAATACAAAGACCACGAACCACAGAAATCCTGTGTAAATCAGCCGCCACAGCAGTTTGGACGATCTCACCATCTTTCCTGTGTTTACTCCTCCTCTGCTCCCCTTTAAGTCATTCAAGCACATTTCCTGGGACATGCCACAGACAGACGGCCCTTTAAATCTCCTATAGACCCACATGCACTGCTCCCTACACAAAACACGCACAACTCAAACACCCAAATTAGATTTAAGCATGCCTCTCTCTGCTCTGGTTCAGCCCCACATCCCTCGACTGAGAATTCACGTAAACTTTGGGCTTGTGAAATCTACACAGACCACTGAACATATTAACAACAGGCGCCCATTAATCATCTGGGCTTCTGCAGTTGGATTGGGTTAGCGGGGGATTAAAATACATCATTTTGGTAATTAAAATAGCAGATGTTTCCAGGGCAATGGAAAGGCACACTAGCACGGATTAGCTTAGCGTTGGCTGGGTGGAAGTGCGGGGCAAGGTCAACCTGCCACGCAATGTGATATTTGGTCTTGACAGCACATGAGGCACACTGAGCTGCTGGAGAGGAGGAGGAGGACTGGGCAAGGATTTAAATATACACTCATGTTATTTCCTATCGAAGTGTTACTAATTGAAAATGTATGTGTTGCATTTTTTCTCTATTTAATCTTCTGTGTACTTGTCAAGATAAGCAATGATAAAAATAAAACTAAATAAACGCACATTATTATTTATTTTAAAAGTTTAGGGAAAATCAAGAAGAACAATTATGTTAATGTTAATAATTATGTTTGCATATTTAAAGGACCTATATTACACACAATGGAATCAAAAATAGACCTGGAGTTTTGTTTTGTTTCATTCACACGTCTGAATAATCCTTTATTTATTATTAGTCTGTCTACATCTCCAAAGCTCAAAATGCTCTGTTCCATCTTGTGATGTCATGAAACACTAGTTTTTAAGTTAACAGCTACCTTTGATTTGCAATTCCAGGGCTGAAATGAGCCAAATGATTCTAGTGAAGGTATAAGGAGTTAAAAAAAACACAGTGGAGCTGTATTACCACATGACATCACAAGGTGGAACATATTGTTTTCAGTTTGAGAGAAGAACACAGCCTAAATATGGGGTCACACAACATAGGGTTTCTGTGTTGTGTTAATAAAACAAAACACAACTCCAGGTATATTTGTGATGAGGAAGCAACCTAATAACATAGATCAGAAAATAGCATAATATAGGCCCTTTAAGAAGATGCTAGAATTATATAGACAAAATAAGAAAAATCAAGTAAAATAACATTATGCAAGGTTATGCACAGTAGTTTAAATCTATAGTCTAGATGTTGCTCTGGTTTAAATCTGTTTAAATATCCAAATTCTTACACAATAAAATAAACAAGCAAATATATTAGCAAAAAAAAAGTGACTGACATTAAAATTTATAATAATTTGTATGTATATTATTTATTTTTCTGTGGATCTTCATGCTGAAAAAACAAGGTCTACTACTTGCAGCCATGATGCACTTATCAGGGGACTTCAGTGTGAGTTCACAGTTCAATAGCAGTATAAGGCCGTAGTATCGGGGGGAGGGGGTGTTGTGAGAGCTCTCATGGACAAGGCCGGTGATGTCCAGGGCCACTGTGTGATAATAGAGACATAGATGAATGGAAACATCAAATGAACAAACCTGTTTTACACTGCCCACAATCACAGCGCTGTGCAAACATGATTCATATTCCAGATGAGAGTCAGATAAGTGTCAATACTATTTTGTGTTATCAAAGCAATCAGGCTCTATTAAGGCCTGAGGCATCGTCACAGCCCATTGGTGTGAGGCTCCATTGGTTTGATTTAAATTGAATAGAGAAAGGCTTTTATCTTACATCTCTATTAGCTTCACTCTTTACATTGGACAGATACAAGTTAATTTAGCTCTAATAAATAGAATGATCCAGTGCTCTGGCATATTATCTATATTTACCAAAGCAATTAATCAGACTTGTTTGTGCGGGGGTTTTGATTGCGGCTCTTGTTGTGAAAGTGAATAGATTTAATAGCTCTAACCTGACAGTCTGATCTACCACTGAGACAAAGACAGAAAGATAGTACCAGAGCGGCGGCCATCTTGGACCTGCCCGCCGGCCTTATAATTGACTGGGCATGATGGAGAGAGCAGCCCCTGCCAGTCTGCCCATGATGAGGTCATGGGACTGGGGAGCCGCTGGCCAGTGGCTCAGTTATGATCTTGGCCCATCCGTCAGAGTGGGTAAAGGCATAAATCTAAAGTGACAGCCTTCACAGCCCGGCCAGAGCAGTGTCAGGGTGACCATTATGGCTCCAGCAATAAGGTGTACACTGTGCTTTAGAGTACTATAGTGTGCTTTAGAGTACTATAGTGTGCTTTAGAGTACTGTAGTGCACTTTAGAGTACTGTAGTGTGCTGTCAGCTTCAGGGTTGATTTTAAGATTCTGTTGATGGTTTTTAAATGTCTAAATGCCCCTCCCTATCTCTCTGAGCTTCTGTCTATATTCCCAGTAGAACCTTGAGATCAGCAGACCAGATGATTTTAGATGTTGCAAGGTCCAGGCTAAAAACTAGAGAAGACCGGGCTTTCGCTGTAGCTGGTCCCTGACTCTGGAATAGTCTTCATCTAGGTATTAGAACAGCCCAATTAAATATTTTAAATCTCTGTTGAAAACTCATTTGCATGCACTGGCTTTTAACACATGCTGAGCGAGACATTTGCATTGTACTGTTTTACTGCATTTTTGTATTGCACTTTGTATTGACTTTGTAGTACTATTATACAGCATTTTGAGCAGCTGTGGATGTTTTTAAATGTGCTTTATAAATAAACTTGACTTGACTTTAGAGTACTACAGTGCGCTTTAGAGTATTACAGTGTGCTTTAGAGTACTACAGTGTCCTTTAGAGTATTACAATGTGCTTTAGAGTACTACAGTGTGCTTTAGTGTACTATAATGTGCTTTAGAGTACTACAGTGTGCTTTAGTGTACTATAATGTGCTTTAGAGTACTACAGTGTGCTTTAGTGTACTATAGTGTGCTTTAGAGTACTGCAGTGTGCTTTAGAGTATTATAATGTGTACTACAGTGTGCTTTAGAGTACTATAGTGTATTTCAGTGTGCTTAATGCTCCACTGGCCCAGGAGCAGGCTGGCCTGCCACTGTTGGTTTTTATATAGGGGTAATTCCACCTAATGGCACACATTAAGATTGTGTTTATTTGCTGGGAAACAAAACAATTAATAAAAGCATGTTGCAGCTTTCTCTTTTTATAGGATTTCCCCATCTGTCTCCTTCTATACCCATATCTGTCCTGCTTTTCTTTCTTGCTCTGATTTTGCATAAACTTTCTTCCCAATAAAAGCCACAAGCTAAACTTACACGGTTGCCTAACCTTCAAATTATAAATCTCTAAGCAGCCTGATTTGATCAACTTCAGGCAATACAAATGAAGTACAGTTCTTCCTCTGTGTAAACTTCCCCAACTACATCTCAGTCTAAACAACACTGATGCCATCTCCGACTCCTAAAGGCCACATCAACAACAAGAGTCATCCTTCGCCAACGACTGTCTCAAAAGGTTGACATCTTTATCAGCACAAAGCAGGTCCAGGGGAATTGCACCCTCAACCTCCTCTGTTAATCTGTGAAGTATGTATTGCAGCGACTGAAGCACATCGCTGACGAAAAAATGTCACCGTGGCCTTTCCTCTCCCATTTGGGTCCTGCGTCCCTCATTAATTACTGCTCCCTGTCCCACGTAGAGACCAGGGGGGACTGTGAGCGCCCCCTGTGGGAGGACATGAGAAATGACAAAACGCCGTGTCTAGTTATAAGGTCAGGTCAGAGACAAGCATCAGCTCTTTATTGTCATGACAGGAAGACAAGTAACAAACAAGTACACTAAGTAAGGTACATGAAGTTCAGAAACTAATAATAAACTCTTCTACAGAAAATACAGCAGCTATCTTAAAAGGTCTGGTACCTTTTGTTGCTTTTTTAATTCTTCAAGTTCAGGTCACTGCATTTCACTCCAGGCAGTGTAATGTAAAAGCGGCTACTTGAGAAAGAAAATGAGAATGAAGAATATTACCTATGGAATTTAAAATATTTATTATGAGTGAGAACAAACAGAGAAACTGCCAGAACACCTTTTTGTGCAAATGAATCTTACGGCTTTTGAGAGAAGGTTGGTGCTACCAGCTTTAAGCAAGGCATACTGTTGTTGTGTCATTGGGCAAGATAGTTCAACTACCTGAATGTGTAAATGTTGAGGATTGATTGGTTGGGTGAACATAGCTGCAGATCCAGGGTTAGGCCTGCCATGATTATTACTATATTGACTTATCGTTCAATATGTCAAAGATGGAACAATCATTTTTGGGGTCAATATTTATCCTGGGTAGTTTTAATTTGTATCACTGGGGGAGTTTTTGTTATTTTTATGTACTAAGATTTCAGCTACAGAGGGATGAATAAATAAGTTCTATGTATCCTAACTACTTTCTATATTGTACATTTAGAATTTTTTTTGGAGGGGCTGGGGGTAATTATTTGTTTCAATATTATCATTTATCATCTATAGTTTTGTCAGAATGTGAGATTAGTTGCTGATATAAAAAGATAAATTATTTGATTTACTTTGGTTTGTGCAACTTTGAGTTCCACCAGAGCTTGACTTGTATTTCTAAAGACTCTGAAACCACAGTTCAGATGAATAAACTCATCAGAGTAAAACATCTCTCTTGCTCTGATATCTTCATTTAATCATTGGGCTTAAAGGGGATACTTGTAATTAACCAGTGGATATTGCACAAATGACAGAGTGGAGGAATCATATTTAATGATTTTATCCAGCTACTTATTCACACTGTATTGCAGCAACATTATGCAACAGAAGTCAGTTTTCTTCCAGTACTGCTAGTTTACTTATTCCAATATATATACAGTAGTTACATATTCTTAAAGGTTCTATATTATGCAAAGTTGACTGTTGTGAGCTTTTAGCCATGTTAGTATGCTGTTACCTCATCAAAAACATATGTGGAGTTATTTCATTCACACAAGTTTGAGTAACCATCCATTATTAGTCTGTCTACATCTCCAAAGCTCAAAATGCTCCATTCCATCTTGTGATGTCACGAAGCAGTAGTTTTCAAGTTTACAGCTACCTTTTACCTTTAGTTTAGTAGAGAATGGTAATTTCAGGGCTGAAATTATCCAAATGATTCTAGTGAAGCTGTATGGAGTTTAAAAACACAGTGGAGCACTATATTACTGCACGACATCACAGTGTGGAACAGAGTTTTTTTCTGTTTGAGAGAAAAACCTAAATATACAGGGTTTGTGTGTTAAACATGTGTGAATGAAACGGTATAACTCCAGGTATGTTTTTGATGAGGAAACAAGATTATAACATAGATCAGAATGTAGTGAAATACAGGCCCTTTAAACCTATAGGCCTGCATTAAAATGACCATATATGAGCACCTTAACCCCTCCTGTGCACTGTAATTAAAAGGTGAACAGCAGGAGCGGATAGCGTGGCGTCTACACCTGCCTGTGCCTCCTCTTCTGGCAGCAGTATCCAGTCATCAGCAGATATCAGCCTATGTGGACAGAGCGCTTCATTAGCACAAACACGCTAACACAGCTAACGCGGCACAATTTTACACCCCCGCTCCACCGCCACCCCTCCAAGCACCGCCGCCAGTGTCACAGTGCAACGTATTATAAGCACCTTTTGTTTACTCTGTGTATGCACTGCCAAACTCTATAAATCAGCCCCGTGTACCTTTTCTGGTGGAGGGTCAGCCAAACGCTTATGTCAATGAATATTGTGCTACCTGGAACGTTGCACAGTGTGGTATTTAACCTACCCAACTCCAAGGAGACAAGCAGATCTGATCGTATTTGTATCGTGTAAGCAACCTTGCACAACAAGAATGCACTGAATATTTGAAGTGAATAAATGTAAAGCCATATTGTGGAACATTCCCAGCAATGGAGTAACATCTCCATGGACACAAGCAGGTGACAGACACTCCACCAGAAAAGTTAGATCTCGAAAATAATGACAGGATTTGCAAGTATTGATAAATGAATTAGTGGGAGAATAAAATAAAGATGAAAAAAGTAAAAGATACAATGAGTCTTGCCTAAATTGGGACTAAACCAGGACTATATCATATTTAAACCAGGATTAAATTAGGACTAAATCAACTTGACTAGGGCCAACACTAAAGCATTACAAAGCCCAGCCTAAACCATGCCTAAACTAACCAAATTAGTACACCAACTCCAAATGACTGCACAGTAAACACTGTCGCCATATACCTCAATCATACCCGCAGCTGTAGGAGCGAATTTGGAGCCGAGTTCTATATAATAGAAATTAATTTACGGACAAAATGGCGAAATAAAAACTCCAAGATCATGTAGAGCGGGTTAATATGAAGATTTTGAGACCAAAACGATGAGCCTGACAGCAGCAATTACAGAGAGAAATACAAAGTGAATTGGAGCCAGTGCATATACAGTCTATGACCACAACAAATAACACCACTATCCACTATCCATTCAAACTCTTACATGCTTTTCCATTGACCCAGTGTTTCACCATGACGCTCCTACCCTGACATGTCCAGATATACAGCACACTATACGCCATTCGGGTTGGCAGGAAGAGGTGATTTAGGAGTGTTTGTGTTGGTGCGTTGCACTTGGGGGGAGGAGAATCAGAGTCAGCAAATCCTGGCTGTGGTTCCCTGTGTCCCTGTATTTAATGGGCACTCCACACATCCAGCCTCCCCAGTGAGACGAAAGCTAATTACTGTCCATAACACACACCTTTGTTACACCAGCCAAGCACTTATAATACTAACTGCGTATTCTAATAGGCTCACAAACAGTGTATAAAGATGTACCTTTGATTTGCTATATAGCGTGTATTAATTAAAACATGGAGGAGTCTCGCTGGCATACACCGCAAAAATCTGCAATATCTAGGGAAGTGAAAATGACTTAAAGACTATTTTCTGATCTATGTTATAATGTTGTTTCCTTATCACAAACATACCATAAAAACATGTTTTGTTTCATTCACACTTGTTTAACACACAAACCCTGCAAACCATCTTCTCTCAAACAGAAAACACTCCATACACCTTCACTTGAATCATTTGGATGATTTCAGTCCTGGAATTGCCAGTCTCTACTGAACTTAAGGTAAAGGGTAGCTGTTAACTTAAAAATGATCAATTCATAATATCGCAGGATGGAATAGAGCATTTTGAGGAGGTAACAACATTATAACATTGCTTAAAGCTCACAAGAGTAAATTTTTCATAATATATGACCCTTAAATAAAGAACATTTTACTTTATTTGAGTAGATTTCTGCAATTTCCCCATTGTGGGACAAATAAAGGATTATCTTATCTTATCTTATCTTATCTTATCTTATCTTATCGTATCTTATCTTAGATTCAGCTTGACAAATGATCTACTAATGGAATAAGTGTGTTTTATTAATTTAAGCAAGATTAGATTTTGTTTCCTATTTTAATATGCATTTCCATATTTTAAATACAAAAGGTCTTGTTCCATTGGTAGATATTTTACTTGTCAAGTGAAATTTACTCATATGATGATAAAACGTTCTAATTCAAGTAATCTTAATTGGGCTAGACTTTAGTTTTTGCAGTGTATAGCTGGTCTACTGTAATGATTATCCAGCTGCCAGGCCAACACCGCAGTACATGAGGTAGCAGGAGCAGCCATAAGTTTATTTACAGGTCAGTAATAAAAAGTGAGATTTTGACACTGTAACTTTGGAGGTCAGTGTAGCTTGAGGTCACACAGAAGAGCAAGGAGCTAACATAGAAAGCTGTAATGGTGTACATAGCCTTAAGCAACAAGAATATGAAGCATACTGCTAGAGCTGGAAGTGACCATATTTGGACAAAAAGAAAGGTAAAAAGAAAGGAGTTATGTAGATTAATTATACATGAACTATAATAGATGCAACCTTTCTTGATTAGAATAAGCACAAATATTATATCATTGTTAGAAGAATAAGTCATTGCAAAAAGTAGTTTACTTTGCATCGAAAATGATTTATGAAATTATGTAATGATTTGTAATGACATGTGACATGTCATATTACATGGAGTAAAAAAAATGGCAACAAGTAAGCTGCTTGCTTAATTTAATTTGGTTAACTATAACATAGGGCTGGTCGTTGAAAAAAATATATAAATTCCTATTTCCTCATGTAGATTGATCATAATTGTTGATTATATTTTAATTTGTGACATACTTACAATATTACTTTTATAAATATAGACAATACAGACTTTTAATCATTGCCATTTAACACAAACATAGCTAAATTTCTTCTTCTGAATTCTGCTCCAAACCACATGCTTTGATTACAAATACTTCCATATCATTGACAATTATATGACCGAATTTTTTAAATCCCTCTTTAACATGACAATGCGTTACTTAAATTTGTTTTGTATAAGAGTTCATTCTACTCACTTTGCCAGAATAAGGAGTTGCCAGAATAAACGCTCCAACTTTATCTAAGTTTTTCCTCTACATTTTAATTTTTGCATGATCTAACTTTAAGGTGCATTGTATAACTTTTGGTGGAGGGCCTGTGAAATGCTTGTCTCCATGGAAATATTATTGCTTTGTCTGGAATGTTTCACAGTATGGTATGGCACCAGTAAAAGGGACATTGGGCAGATCGACAAACTGATCCGTAAAGCTGGTCACATGATCGGCTGTGAGCTGGAGACATTTGTCACAGTGAGGGACAGGAGGACACTGGACAAACTGCTCTCCATCATGGACACTCCTGCTCACCCACTGCACCAGACTATAGAGGGGCAGAGGAGATAATACTCCCTACAACTGTACAACAACTCATCCACTGCACCAGACTATAGAGGGACAGAGGAGATAATACTCCCTACAACTGTACAACAACTCACCCACTGCACCAGACTAGGGACAGAGGAGCTCATTCTCCAACAGGCTCCTACAGCTCCGCTCAAACAGTGAGAGATACAGGACTACATTCATACCATACGCCATACAGTTGTATAACGACTCACCCTTGTGTAACAGATAATACTCCCTACAACTGTACAACAACTCAATCTTATGTAACAGATAACCTTATGTCCTTTCAATCATCATATCATTGCACTGCCTTTTGTTGTCTCTTGTATATAGCTGTGATTTTATATTATTATTACTTTTTCTATTTTATTTTGACTTGTATATATACACTTATATAATTATGCCTTATTTGACACCTGTCTCTTGCTATCTTTTTTGTTACTTATTTAGAATTTATTATTATCATTTATTTTTTACTCTGTTATCATATTATACTGTGATGAGTGAGCTACTGTGTCCAAATAATTCCCTTATGGATCAATAAAATTTGTCTAAGTCTAAGTTAAACCTTTCTATCATTACTGAGACCAAACCAGACCAAGTTACAAGTCAGATCTGTGGAGAGGCAACCCCACTCACAATCAGAATGCCTGTTTTTATAGGTATTTTTTGAGACATAAAACTACCTGTAATTAAATAAATGTAAGGTAGAGCTGTTTAATGTCATACTGTGGAACATTCCAGGCAGAGCAATGACATATCCACAGAGAAAAGCATTTGACGGACTCTCCACCAGAAAAGTTACATAGTGCACCTTTAAAGACCTGTCACAACATTTATAGTTTCTTTGGTCCTCTTATAAACCTGGTATTTCCTATTTAAACATATTTCTACCCATATATTCAATACACATACCTAAACCATCTGTATTTTATCTCTCTATTTTTCTTGTCTTGAAAACTTCACTGACCACTGACCTGTAGTTGGGATAACAGTCAATCTTGCTTTGTTCATTTTGCACCTTGGACACTCCAGTGCCCAGAAATGTAAAGAAATATGCAGCCACAAGCAAATACAGCCCCTCTGCAAACTACAATAGCATTTCCTGGGTCAGTATTCATAAACACACCACACACGCGTAGCACCAAACAAGAATGGAGTCAGCAGTTTTCAGTCTACAGCCCACGTATTCATTTTAACACACTCCCATGTTTGCTATTTGAGCTTTTAATATGCTTTTGCTTCATCTCTATCTTCCTCTTCCTTCATATTTGTTCCCACTCCCACCAGTTTCCCAGCAGCTCTCCTAGATGTGACCTCTGACCCTGTGGTTGGCCTGAGCGGCTGACAGGGCTTCCAAGATTAGTGGAGCTCACAGGTCAGAATCAGCATTGATCCAAGAAGACACATCGACAGCTTAGTGGAAGATTCCCCACTCTGACTTAGCCTTGACTTTGAGCAGTGTCCATTAAAAAGCTATTCTCAGAGATATACAGAAGCAGGTGTATGTGTGTGAATGTGATGGAGAAAGGAGAGGAGTGACAAATACAGTGCAATGATCAAAAGAAAAGTAAAACATCTAAATTAAGACCAGTACTGTTATCTAGTTCAGTTTCAGTCTATGGGCAATTTATTAAAATGTATTTACAATATGCTCCACCATATGAAATCTAAACTGCACTGATAAAACATGTTAAAAGGTCCTTTATTACGCAAAATTGAAGCCATATTGTTACCTTGTCAAAAATATAAGTTGTGTCTTGTTTCTTTCACACGTGTTTGAGTAATGCTGCATTATTAGTCTGTCTACGTTTCCAAAACTCAAAATGGTTTGTTCCACCTTATGATGTCGTGAAGTGGTAGTTATCAAGTTAACAGCTACTTTTTAGCTTTTGTTCAGTAGGAATTGGCAATTCACATGCTGAAATCATCCAAATTATTGCATGAATGAAACAAAATGCAACTCCAGTTATGTTTGCGGTGAGGAAACAACAAAGATTAGAAAATAGTGTTTCGGGGAGAGCTAATTGTGTGGCTTATAACTGCTGTGACCGCCAGGGGGCATCGGTAAGAATGTATGATGAGAGATGATGATTTATATGATTTATTTTTTTTAAAAGCTTCATCATCTTTTATTAAAAACGTAGAACTTTGTGTGGGAGTCTGTGTGTGTGTGTGTGTGTGTGTGGTTCTGAAACATACAAACAAAGGAAAAAAATATAAATTATAATATACTCTATAAATACAGCTAAACAAACATGTCGGACACAAGCGATGATAGCTCCATGATAATAGCGGACTGTTAGCTGGCACTTAGCATCTAACACTTAGCATTTCACAGTATTACAAATAAACATCTAATTGGCCCTTAAACCTACATTTTCATGTGCCTTTTTTAAACCACTACCACTACTCATTTCTTTATTACGCACACGAGACTTGCACCCACGAGCTCCGCACAACGCACTGAACTAAAACATGTAGTGCTGTCAACCTGACTGGAAAACGATAGCATCTGATTGGTTACAATGTCTGTCAATCAAACACCCGGAAGAAATAGATTGTCCTTTGTCACAAATACGGACCCTTTACAAACATCAAAAACATTATTTTTTTTATTCACTTGAGAATCAGTGAATGACATGGATGAACACTAATCAAAGCTTCCCGAGACAAGAAAGCATCTCTCAGCATCACCAATAACACAAACTCATGTACTCATATACAGTACCACAGCTGTTGAAGTGTCTTGCTCAAAGGTATGAAAAACGATTTTATGGACACCACTTCTTTGTTCCTTTGTTATTTCAACCTGGAGACACTCGGATAAATACAAAGAGAAAGTATTTGTAAGCTTTATTGAATGAGTCATATCTGCTACTCACCCTGGCAGAAGACAAAGCGATGAAGGCCGCAGACTGGTGAGGCCAATCTGAGCCACCAATCACTGGCTCACACAGAACCTTCATACTAGGACAAAGCTGCACAACAGGACACAACAACAGAACTGGTTTGTGCACAGGAGCTGTAACCAATGAGCCGCAGTCACCCCTCACTTAAAGGTGCATTATGTAACTTTTCTAGTGGAGATGTTATTGTTTTGTTTGAAATGTTTCATAGTATGGCATTAAAACTCTCTACCATCATGGAGACCAAACCAGGCCAAGTTACAAGTCAGATCTGTGGACAGGCAACTCCACTCAGTCAGGATATCTGTTTTTGAGCTATAAAACCACCTGTAATTGCATACATATAAGGTAGATCATATTGTGGAACATTTGAAGCAGAGCAATGGCATATCCATGGAAACCAGAAGGGGACGGACCTTCAGTCGAAAGGTTACATAGTGTACCTTTAACTATAGGATGCCATGCTCACTCACAGTACATTTATGGTTGGTAATGCTTTACAGTGAAAAACCATGGAAATCTTTTTACATTAAATTACTTAAGAGATGACTGAAGATTTACATTACATAAAATGCTTGACTCCAGGATGAGCGCGAGACCTTTAAAAAGTGCATTAAAAATAATTCTCGAGATCAGCCTTAAGTACCCTATCCCTAATACTTGTGTGACAGTCTGTGCACACGCATATCATAAGGACATTTGAGTGGATATTGTGTGGGTCAGTGGATGGGACTGGCTGGGACTAATAGGATGCAAAGAGCAGCGTGGTTCGTAAAGAGGAGAGATACGGGTGAGCTGTGAGCCGGCCACCACTGCAATCAATTACAAAGCATTGGGGCTGCCTGTTCTAATCAGAGGCATAAATGTCAGCCGCTCTCTACCGCACACGCATCCATTTGCATCCATTAAAGAAGAGGGGGGAGAGAGAAAGAGGAGAGGGAGGGAGAGAGAGAGAGGTGTGATGGGTAGAGATAGAGAGGTTGTGATGAGAGAGGAAAAAGAATGCGGTGATGTGTGAGAGAGAGAGAGATAGGGGAGAGAGAGTGAGAGAGAAACAGGTGATGGGCAGAGAGAGAGGGAGAGAGAGAGAGAGAGAGAAAGAGTGAGAGGAGTGAAGTAGAGAGGAAAGATGGAAAGAGATACCGAGATGGGTGATGAGAGAGGAAAGGGAATGTGTCTGAGAGAGAGAGAGAGAGAGGGAGGATATAGAAGAGGGTGAGAGAGGGAGGAGAGATGGCCAGAGAAGAGGTGATGGGCAGAGAGAGATGGCGAGAGGAGAGGGAAGGGAGGAAAAAGAGACAGAGAGAGAGAGGAGAGAAAGAGGTGATGGGTGGAGAGAGGACAGGGAGCATGAGAGAGGTGTGAGAGAAAGCAAAAGAGGAAGAGAGAGAGGAGTGAGGTAAAACAGGAAAGATGGAAAGAGAGAGGTGGTGATTAGAGAGGGAAGGGAATGAGTTGATGTGTGTGAGAGAGAGAGAGCGAGAAAAAGCGAAAGATGTGTTTGAGTGAGGGAGAAAGAGGGAGAGAGAGAGAGCGAGAGAGAAAGAGGTGAGAGAAAGGTGGTTGTGAGGAAAAAACAGAACTGGCAGTGATTAGCTGTCAGTGGAGTCAGGGTTTGTCTAGATATGGTTCAGGGGTTACAGAGAAGTGGGTGTGGAGCTCAAAGCTATGTAGCTAGGGAGAGACTGGTTGGAAGCCATGTTTTATTACATTATCATATTTTCAGTAATTATACTTAACAAACAACAATTTATGAGTAGAGGAGGCAGTTAATATGGTAGACAGAAGTAGTCATACCGTTTACTTTTACTGTTCATTTTGAAGATTGACAGTATAAATTAGCAGTCTTCCATACGCCTACCTTTATTTAAAAACCAGTACATGTGAATTATCAAAGTAAAATAGAAAGCCATCTATAAACTATAGCCCAAAATTTGTATTAGTCGACTAATATTTCATTCATAGATTATAAGTATTTATATGGGAGAAAGGGACGTTGAGTGATTGCGTTATTTTAAGATTTTGTATTTTTTGGTAAAAAGCAAATTAACCTCATGATTCACAAATTTAATCTGTTTTGACAAATACTTTGTGTCCTAGTACTTTTTATGTATAAATAGTTGTTTTTGCATGAAATCGCGTGCAGCTGTAGTCTTGTGAGTGCAGTCTGGATCATATATACAGAAATGCGTAATAGTTTCGAGAGCTTTTGCCATGCCCCCCTTTTGAATCGACTAATTAATCGACAATGACTGTATTTTTCCAATCACAAAAAGGATAATCCAGCAGGACACAGCACTAAAACTGAACACATGGATATAACTGTTTTTGTCTAAGGTTTCCTCTTTCCTGAATCTCTGTGGAGGGTGCCAGAGTACCTGAACAGACAGAGATGGAGCTGTGGCTGTGATAATAATTAAAATGGTTATTTATGTCTTATACATGTCTTCACTGGAAGAGCAGGCCACAGCTTCTGAAGAGAGTCCAACAAAATATTTCAATCCATCTACTCCTTACTTCCTTTTTCCTCTTTACAAACTGAACCTTTTACCACTGCTACTCTTGTAAACTCATATCTATGACTATACAGTGCAAAGAAAAGGTTTCCACGGTGCTAGTAAACAAACTGTGGAAGAAAAGTGGTGGTTCACTGGATTCCTGGTCATTTTGTAGTTCAGCTGTGAATTCAGTAGTTCAGAGCTTGTTGGATGGTAGCCTTGGTTCAGACCCAGTTTAGACCTTGTCAAGTTCTGCATAGACCAAGGCTTAAATCCTGCTTTAATCCTGGTTTATTAAGTATTACTGATACTGGTACAGACCTAATCTTGGTATGACCTTGCGTTGCACCTAGTTTAGTCCTCATTATGACACATTTTATACTTGGTTTGGTCCAAGTTTAATCCTGGTTTAGACTTTGTACCGTCCTGGTTTAGTCCTGATCTAGAACTGGTTTAGACCTTGTTTAATAGTGGTGTAGTCCTGGTTTAGACCTTGTTTAGTCCCGGTGTAGTCCTGCTTTAGTCCTTATTTAGTCTTGGTTTAGTCCTGGTTTAGTCTTGGTTTAGTGTTTGTTTAGTCCTGGTTTAGTCCTTATTTAGTCCTTATTTGTTCCTGGTTTAGTCCCAGCTTAGTCCTGGTTTAATCGATCGTACATTTGTGGGATAATTGATGGTGCCTTCACTCAAACACGCTTCACTGCTAAACGCATCAATTAGAACAACATCCCATAGCCAAGGGGTATGAATTCTGTCAGTACTTAAACATTCAGTTTTCCCTGCAATTACCTTGTATTATTCTTTTATGGGTTTAATGGGAACATGATGGCACAGTATGGCCGAATTAAACAGACTATTGTGTTTTTAAAGAAGCAATCAAATGAATCCATAAATGCTTGAAGGAGACAAAGGAAATCCTGGTACAATACAGATGTTATTATTCAGGCTACACAAAGGCACTACCTCCCGCTGACTGACAGGCACATTCACACATGCTCCTTGTTTGCAGGCGTTTGATTGAAAGGCCATATGTTTTATGAGAGGGGGTTATTGGTAGGTTGCGGTGTTAACCAGGAACAATGTTGAAGCTGTCACTTCCTCTTCATTTGACGAGCGTGATTAGAGGAAGGAGACAGGACGCGGATTATGTGGGACCCCATTGGCTTTGGATGAGCTTGTTACATTTGCTAAACTCGTGTGCAGGGATTAAGTGTATGGTATAGACCAGTGATAATAGGTGCTGCTTTGTGTTAGGAAAAAAAAAAAAAATCAGCCTGCAAGAGCTAAATTTGCTCCCGTCTACCTCACTGCTTCTCCAGAGTTTACCTGCTTCTCAGCCTTCATCACCTCACTCCTCATCCTCTCACCATCCCATTCAAAAACAAAGTCAAATTAATTGAATAATGAAATATGCATCATGGGTAACTTCAGTTTATATGCATGCGCTGTAATTGGATTCTCTTAACACAGTTGTGGTAGCCGAGTTCTCCTTTTAAAATAAACAGTTATTGCACAGTTTTAATGGTTATGGGGAGAAATATACTGAGAAATAAAATCAAAGTTCATCCATCATTCACTAGCTCCTTTTGGGGACTGTGGACAGTTAGAACATGTACTAAAACCCTGAGTCATAACAGAGAAAGTGAGAGACAGCCTTTCAGTTTTACATTCTTTTACAGAAGACAGTTACATACACAGTTTCTCTATTACAATTATTTAGTAAAGAATTTAGTCAAGAATTTTTGTGGAAAAAAAAGAAAAAAAAGAAAAGAAAGTGAAATAAAACTATACTAAAAAAAAATGTCAACAAAGCAAAAGGTGGGTAATTTGAGAATTTGGTTATAAAATATAAAACATAAAATAGAGAGAGAGAGGGAAATTCAAGTTTTGCAGCAACATTTACACTGCGCTTCTAAGTCGCCTTTGTGTTTCAGTCAAAGGTCTCAGTGCAGTTTAACAGAGGGACGCCATAATCTTGAGTAAATTCAGTAGAAAATATGTGACGAGATAGAGTGTTGTCCTGGTGAGCGGGCAGCACGTGGCTTAAGTTGGTGCACATTGGCTGAACATAAGCCTGTTGGCACAATGGCTTTACAGACGCGCTGTGATGGAATCAGATTTGTTCCTGGGAATAACTGAGTGGGAGAACAGGGACACATGCCACAATATTGTGTGGAGGCAGATTGCCAGCTTGGAAACAGCCCGATTGCTCACTTATGGATACTCGCTGTGGTGTCACAACAATGCATGCCTTTTCACAGAACTGAATGTTAGCCACAAATAAGCATATGGCATAAATGAGAGATGATTTCAGCTCACAAAAGCGCAGTCACACGCACATGCTGTTGTTTTTGTCATTGTGCTGCATGAACACTATTGTTGAATTAACCACAGAATGGGAGAGTAGTAGGCCAAGTAAAAAAAAGCCAAAAGCACAAAGCTCCTCTTGGCAGTGGATGGACACGCAGTATTTCCCCAAACCGATTACCTTCCTCTCGTTCTCACTTTCCCTGAGACAAGCTGTTCCCGTGGCAGCTGTCTCCATGGCGAGGCCCATAGCGCAGAGGGTGGCTTTTACTGTAATAAGTGTGTGATGGGATCGCAAACCCGCTCGTGCAAATGTGCCACAGACATGCCAGGCCCTGAGAGCACCACAGCACTCAGCACCAGTGTCAGATGCACAAACCCACAGCTCTCTATGGGGCCGGCTCTGGTTGGCCAACCTTCTGTTCACTGGCATGTTTTTACAGGTGCTACCACTCCTCTTAAGCTGCCACAGTGTTTTTTAATGTCCCATTCATTTGCTCTGAAACAAATCACTACAACAGTTAAGCAATCATGTTTCTGCTTATTCAGTTATTCTTTTGTCTGCAACTATACACCTTAAAGGGCCCATATTATGATATTTTCTGATCTACTAGTATGTTATAATGTTGTTTCCACATCACAAACATACCTGGAGTTGTGTTTTGTTTCATTCACACATGTTTAACACACAAACTCTGCATATTTAGGCTGAGTTCTTCTCTCAAACGTAAAAAACCTTGTGATGTCATGAGGTAATACAGGAAGTGCTCCATTGTGTTTTTAAAATCCATACACCTTCACTAGAATCATTTGCATGATTTCAGACCTGAAATCATGTTAAATTGTTAAACTGAAAACTACCTCTTTATGACATCACATGGTGGAACAGAGCATTTTGAGCTTTGAAAATGTAGACAAATTAATAATAAAGGATTGTGTGAATGAAACAAAACACAACTCCAGGTATATTTTTGAACACTGCCCCATATTATACCATTTTGTGGAACATACCAGACTAAAACAACATCTTATGGAGAAAAAAAAAATATATGCCCCAGATTATGTGTCTTTGTTGTGAAATGCACCAACTGGAAATACACAACCTAACTGCCATGTAGAGGTGGTGCCCACTCTGCCACTAAAGATCCTGGGAGAGTGGAGCATTCATGTTCACATTGTACAATATCATCTCATTTACATAAACAAGATCTGTTTACCAAATGCTGGATTTTGGGCCATAATACTTGTATGGAGAAGCAGCTCCAGAGGCAAAAGTCTAATGTCATTTTAAGTAGACAGACAGGTTGGTGCTATGGCAGTGTACGCCATCGTACCCTACATAAGGACTAGTCAGACGCCTATGGGCAGGACACAACACATCATCAGCCTCTTCTGTAATTGGCCAAATGAGAGACAATCGAGCAGATGGTGCAGAGAGGGACATGAACTTTCTTCGTTTTCCCAGTTTCCGCTCAGCTCCAAATCTACTGAGGCAGGCACCCATCGGACAACCCCGAGCCACTGTCTGCTGTACATTGCGAAATGACACCTCTCCAGCACCAGGGAGTCTCCCGTCTGTCATGAAAGCACCTCCTCACAGCAGACCCCCGCTGGGCGCACTGGATAAGAGATGTCCTCAGAGCCCCTAATGTACAGAAAACCAGATTAGGCCTGCCAGTGTACGCTTTGAATTACTCTCCATATGACTTGATTGGACAATAATTAGATTGCAGTCACATCTCAGCTTCCCCTGGTTCCTCGGATCACGTCTTCGACATTAGTCTTTCAGCTCGTCTTCCCATGCATTCCCCAGTGGTGAGGCAACACATCTGGCTATCATCTTCAGGAAAAGGTTCAATATAAGGATGTCTTGTGAGAGATGTTAGGCCCATTACAATCTATTGATATCACCAGCCCTCGAGTACTGAACCTCTTCTCTTACATTGCTGCACAAAACTCAGCACTATCAACTAGCTTTCGGTAATATTAGGAAACTTTATTTTTTAAAAACAAGATTCTGGGCACACCTTATCCTGTGGTGCAAGACACAAACCCCAGAACAACCAATAAAAAACAAACCACTAAAGATGATCTTATTTATATGCTACGTTGACTTTAGTTAGTTACTTTAGTTCTGATAAAGAAGACTACTACTATTACTACTACTACTACAATTAGAATCTGGATATGGATAATAAAAGGGTTATAAGGGTTACTCAAACATGTGTTAATGAAACAACTCCCGGTATGTTTCTGATGAGGTAACAATATTATAACATGACTGATGAAAAGTGCATTGTGTAACTTTTCTGGTGGAGGGTCCGTCAAATGCTTTTCTCCATGGAGATGTTATTGCTTTGTCTGGAATGTTTCACAGTGTGGTATTAAACGTTTCTATCTTCATGGTGACCATACCAGACCAAGTTACAGGTCAGATCTGTGGAGAAGCAACCTCATTCACAGTCAGAATGCTTGTATTTATAGGTATTTTTGAGCTATAAAACCAATTAATTGAATTAATTGAATAAATGTAAGGTAGAGCTGTTTAGTGGCATACTGTGGAACATTCAAGGCAGAGCAGTGACAAATCCATAGATACAAGCATTAGTGTACCTTTAAAGCTCCCAAGGGTCAATTTTGCATAACATAGGGCCTTTAATGGGTAAAAGGTAACCCATTTGTCCAATAGCAGTGCTTATTTTCTTGGCAAACAGTAGTAATAGATCTGATATATCTTCTCAGTAAAGCATATTACACAACACACCTTTAAATCAAGAACATCTCTCTCTGCCACAAGCAGATCCAAATGTTCCTGATCCATTACAGTGAATTCCATTTTATTGCATGCTCCGCAGTTTGCAGTATGACTCCAGCTGGTTCAAATCAGTGAGTCCAGATAGGCAGTGACGTGATATACTGGACACAAGCTCTCTTACATGTTCACCTAATCTCCAGGAAAGTCTTGGCCCAATCACACCATTATTCACAATGGCAGCAGCGCCGTGTGAGTTTGCCGCCCATGACTTGTCTTTTCCTCTTTTTGACAGTTATGAGGTGCACACAGCCAGTTAATCAGCCTGGATGCCGAGGCTTGGCTGGTGCTATGGCAGTTGCTCTATCGTGACCTGTAATGGAGATATGGAGATATGTGGCATACAAATCTCCTTGTACGTTCTCGGGGTGGATAAGCAAAAGCTGATGAGGTCAAAGGATCGTTTTTTTAAAGAGTCCATATGCTAGTTTCTGATCTATGTTATAACATTGTTTCCTCGTCACAAAAATACCCTATTTAGGCTGAGTTCTTCTCTCAAACAGAAAACACTCTGTTCCACCTTGTGATGTCATGTGGTAATACAGGAACGTGCTACACTGTGTTTTCAAACACCACATATCTTCACTAGAATCATTTGAGTTATTTCAGCCCTGGAATTGCCAATCTCTAATGAACAAAAGGTAAAAGGTATCTGTCACTTTAAAAACTATTACTACATGACATCACAAAGTAGAACTGAGCATTCTGAGCTCTGGAGAAATACACAAGCTATTGTGACTAAAAGCTCACAGGAGTAAATGTTGCCTAGTATAGGACCTTTAAGTAAAACTCCAATAAGTTTTATTGTATTTCTAACATGTAAAATGTAACAAAGCAGAATGTACACTTATTTTTAAAAATGATTTCAAAAACATAGTTGCAGCAGTAAAGGCTTTTTTTTTTTTTTTTTTTTTTTTTTTTTTAAGATTTGGAGATGTTATTAAAAGGTGATCTATGTGGCTTTTCTGGTGGAGCTGCTCTAACAGAATTTTCTACAGTATGGCATTAAAAGTATCTATCTCCATGGTGACAAGCTAGCCACCATGCCAAGTTGCAGTTCAGATCTGAGAAGATATAACCCCTGCTCACAGTAAAGTTCCCTGTTCTTTCCCTCTTTTGTGTTTTTTAGTAGTAAAACAAACAAAGCCACATTACTTTAATGTATTTTCGTGGACCATTCCAAGCAAAGCACCAGAAAAAGTGTAATAATGCACCTTTTAACTGTCCAAAAAATGTTAAATGAATTTGGAAAACGTAAGTGAAACATCAACAAAAATATAGAAATAAAAGGAAAGGAATAGACATTAGAACATAGTGTGAAGTGTGAAGAGCCTGGGGTACACATTTAGGGCATCTCCAGTCTGATTCCACCCCTCACAAGTGAAGGAGCTCATTCTGTTTGACTGTGAACTTCAAATGATGCTGTGAAGCCTGTGCTGTGGAAATGAGCTGAGGAGACATCTTGTATCTGTATCACACACACACATTTGTGAACAAGCACTTGCAATGGCTTTAGATGCACAAGTTGAAGCGCTTCAGATTTTGATTTTGCAGAGATGTTTGTAAAATATAAAATAATAATGCCATGGAATGTATGCTAATGATCAAATGACAAAAAGTACTTTGAAAATATGAAAGAGAGTACACCTTATGCAGTGCTGGAAGAAGTACTCCATTGTGTTATTTAAGTAAAAGTACAGATACCAGAGGAAAAAAAAAAAAATACTAAAGTAAAAGTATCATATGAAATAATCTATTTAAGTAAATTTTTTTGATCTAATAAAGCTTCATATGTAGTGACTTTGATCAAAGATTTTTGGAATGAATTTTATTCAACAGAAACTAAATCAATCATTTTTTTCGTAGCTGTTTTTATCTACATTTGTTTGCTCAAACTGCAAATAAATACCTCTGGCTTTTCAGTAGGTCTCACACAATCATAAAAAATACTTACTTTTCAAATCCTGTTCAAAAATGAAATGGGGTAGAAAGTACAGATACCTGATGTAGTGAAGTAAAAGTATCTTCTTTAAAATGTACTTAAGCAAAGTACAGTATTTGACTACTTTTACTGTATTACATTATACAGTAATACAGTATGTGCATTGTACACAAAAACAAAAATATACTGCAATCATGATTAGAGGAAAGTATTTGACAAAAAGGTTCTAATATCCCTGTAGTTTAAAAATGAGTTGGAGGACAGATCAGAGTTCTATTGCAGGGTTTTCTATTTAGCTGTCAGATTGGAGATTTGATGTCCTGGTTTATGTACTAAGCTTATCCAAATGAAACAAAAACTGGCACAAAGTTCAAGCTTTTCTCTGTCAGCACAAATAAACTAAAATGAAATTATGATTTACAATAGCTTCAGAAAGTGGTGCCATTATTCAACCCCAAAACACACGATTGTTGTCAGTGGAAAAGACTTTAAGCCACAAGATTCATATCAGAAAAGTCTGTGGAGCCAATCTCCAACACATAATAAGGGAGAACATTTCTGCATCATAAGTTTGGGTACTTTTTCTGAAATCGCCAACAGAATTATATTGGCCCTCTGCACCATAGATTGTATATATAAACATAGCTTACCCGCCACATTCCAAATAGGAAGTGAGCATGGGGACGCTTCTGGCTCCATCGGCTCCAATTTTCTTTAAATTGAAAAACTGTCACCCCTCTTTCTGTAACCTCTGCAGTGAGCCTCGTGATTTTCGTTTCAAAACATTCGTATTAACTCGCTCTACATGATTCTGGTGTTTTTATTTCACTACTTTGTATGTAAATAAATTCCTGTTACTAATATGGAACTCCAAATTCGCTCCAATACCTGCTAGCATTGTGAGCTTCATTTGACTGGAGCCGAACGCTATGGGTGACGTCACACTCCCTTAGTCCACTTCTTTACACAGTCTATGATCTGAACGCAACCAATTCGGAGATACGAGTTTGCGTTATCGAGACACAAGATCATTTGTAGAAATCTTCCTGTCCACTTCACGATAACTCTTGTGCCAATGAGAAAAGGTTAAATTTTAAGTAAAAGATTTCATTAGGAAAAGACTCACACTAATCCTCTATAACTCAGAGTAAGCCCTGAGACGGTGCAGGTAGCATTTTAAGAGGAGAGAAAGGTCAACACTTAGATGGTAGCACCAGATACGCCAGGGACAACAGCGTAGCGATAAATAAACAGATAACGCCAAGAAGAAACCCAAGATGCCCTCCCGATAACCCCTAAACAACAGCTGCCGCTTTCATGAACAGTACACTGCCACAAAACTGTCAGTGAGATCAGAAGAGCAGAGGCTGGGACATCAAGGATACTGTAAGTGATGGGGGAAGAGCTTTGTAAGGATGGAGAGGAGCAAGGAGGAAGTGTGACAGACATACCAAAGACAAAATACCAACAAAAGAACGCACATCAAAAAACACACACAACGAATATTGACATAACAGCTGAACAAAAAGGAAGAAAAGAAAAAGGAAAAGTTAAAAATAGAAGTCTCTGACAGGGTTAAAAATAAACTCCAAGCTGCCGTAGTGGGATGGAAGTTTAAAGAAAGTTTGCGAGTGTGAACAATAGGGAGGGATGTTAGAAAAAGTGCTGATGTTAACGTTTTTTGATGTAAAATACCTCAGAGGCAACGCAATGATCTGTACTCGCGTCAGAGAGGGCGACAGCGGAGGCATACATCCTCTTATTCTCTCAAGCTCCAAAATGCTGACGAGATCCAGACGAAAGCAGCAGCTAAATGATCACTGCTCACGCCACAAGCTCTGGTTTTTCCTTTCTCTGACTATTCGTCTTTGCACCATTCTGGGGTCTTAGTGATTAGATCTTGGTCATTCTGAACTGCTGTTTTTATAATTGTTTACATTTGTTAGTAAGAAGGACTAAACACCTAAACTCCATTTACAATCACATTTCAAATAGAGCGGCTAAACTGGGCAGTATATCTGTGGAATTAAGAAGAGAGTGAGAGAGGAGTAAGGGCAGGGTTTAAGGAACAGTGTGACAGGTATCCACACTTCAAATTCCGCCTCTGTCAATCACGGCAGTCTTTTGTGATGTCACCAACTACAGGAAATTGTAGAGGCCACGGAAGGCAGCAAAAGGCTGCAAATTGAGCTACTTCGCACTTAAGGTGCCAAAAAATTACTACGGACTGAAAAAAATTGTTCAGCGTTTAGTTCCACATTAGTCTAGACGGTATGGTCCATGCTTGGAATTTGACCCATCCTTTAATGCTACTATAAGGCAAACTGAAAGAACTCAAGGATCCTTCTCTAGATCTAGATTTTACAACTGTTAATATTTTACATTTATAGATCTGACATTTGTTAAGAAAAAGCCTTCATATTATATTCTACACTCAGAATTTGACCCTTCAATTCTTCGATTGCAACCTATCAGCACTTCACAACCCTTCTCCTGATCTCAGTTTATTCATGGGCAGGTCCTAGCTTGAGTTTTATCCTGTTTATGAAGCACCTAAAGGAAAGCCACCTAGACACAATCCGAACATGCAAACTCCACACAGAAATGCTCCCTTGCTCTGAGGCTAACCACTCTGCCACAATTACAACAAATACTCTGACGTTACAATCTTTTTATTGGCTCTCCCAATGAAATGAACAATGTAATAAATGTTATCTTGAGTGCAGTATCATTACCAATATGTGATACTTAAAGTTTATCCTAGCAAGTTGAGTTTGGTCCCAAAGTCTTTCCAAAAAAAAAACATAATAACTAAAGAACCAACAAAGATTTCTCTAACAATCAAACCACAGATAATGATACAATAGAGAACACGCCATTTCTTTTCTCGCCATTGTTTTTGTCAGTAGATTCTTCAAAATCTCGGGTTTAGCTCCAAGTGTCTGTTTGATGTTTGCTACTTTGGACCGTGTAAATCTAATGTTTTGAAGCATCCATGTCGACACAATTACACAGTGTCACTCTCCAGACGAGGGTGAGGTAGATAAAAAGAAGAGAGGAGGGACCTACAGTGGCCTGGCTCTGCTCCTGCTCATTAGACACAATAAGGGAGTGCGTTAGTGTCACAGATGCCCTCCCCTCCGCTCGGCTCCTCTCTGCCTGGACACTGCAGAGCGCTCACATATGACTGAAGCGTCTGGAAATGGGAACAGTCAGGGTGATTTAACTTGCCGTGTCCTGAATTAATTAAAGAGGAAGGAGGTAGTGTTACACATAGAGAACAAGAACTAAAATTTGGAAAAGTCTATTAAGAAAAGTAAAGGAAAGCTGATCTTTATGCAGAGTGTGTGCATAGGGGGGAAGCACAACTAAACTCAGTCAGGCTAATGCTTTAAGCTAATGCTATCATTTGGTCTTGGTCCAAGCTGTATCAGTCGCTAATATAGGAGAGTTTCTGCATTGTGGAATAGATTTTTTTCAAAATGACTTCAATGTAAATAGTCACATCTTTCCATCTTTAAGGCACTCAAAGTACTTTACATCAAGGAACCACTCACCCATTCACAAACACATTGATACACCAGTGTACACAGACACTGGGGATGAGGGGGGTTAAGTGTCTTGCCCAAGGACACAACAGCAGCATATATCTGTGGGAGCTGGAATCACACCGCCAACCTGTGGGTCACCGCTCAACCAATGATGTTTTGTCAAGAGCGGGATTTGAACTGCCAACCTTCAAAGCAATGGACATGCACTCTACAAAATGAGCTACTGTCACCCCCAAATATGACATATTTCTAATTGTATCAAGCAATTTGTTACCAACAGCATTTATTCACTTAAATTTTCTAAACACAAAATACCTGTATTAGAGTTGAGTAGCCTAGATTCCATGTACTTGTACAGTGCATATTTAAAGTATCATGTGTTTTCAAGGTGCAGTGAGCCACAAATGACCCTGTTGTGTTGGGTTATGGGTGACTTTGTAGTGAATTTAAATTACATAATTTGAGGAAAACAATCAAAATCAGCCCTACATATTGCCAAAATATATCATTTACATTTACTAACTGTTTTAGAAGACAATGATAAGACCTAGGTAAATGATCATGTAACTCTACCATACAGTGAGTCTACAATACCACAAACACAAGCCCTGACACAGAATGTAAAGTAAGCAAACTGCACCCAAGCCTCTATTTAACCTGACAGAGATGGGAAATCACACACACATAAAGATACAGGAGTATGGAGTTATGAGGCTGCAGTAGAAGAGTTACAGAAATCATACAGCATTTTGGGAGTGCATTAAATATAAATTAAAGGATTAATCTTTTTTATTTAGTCCATTTGAGGATTAAATGGTTTGTAAAGACCAGCCTCTCTGTAAAGATATTAATCATCATAGTCAGTATATGCAGTAGAGACTTATTTATTATATTGATGCAATGCTGTGAGTATGTTATGGGCCAAGACCCAAGAAAAAGTGTCAGTTTTATTAAATTTATGAAAGATAGAAAGAGATAGAAATGCTGCATATCTGCATGTTTTGACTTTCGATTAAAAAAAAAAAAAAAAAAAAAATTATAAATGCAAAAGTCAGTCAAGTAAGAATTATTTTAAGGAGTTGAAAAATTTTAATCCATAGACTATACATGGACATAGCTATCCCGTTAGCTGCTGCATTCCAAATAGGAGGTGTTCATGCACGTGCTTCCAGCTCCATCGACTCAGTTTCCAACTAACTTTACATTGAAAAATTGTCACCTATCTCTCTTTAACTGCTGCTTTGAGCCTCATCGTTTTGGTCTTAAAATGTTTGTATTAATAAGATCATCCTGTTTTTTTTTTGTCCGTAAATCAATTCCTTTTCCTGATATGGAGCTTGGCTCCAAATTCACCCCTATAACCACAAGCTTCATTTGACTGAAGTTGAACTATGGGTGACATCAAACTCCTTTAGGCCACTTCTTTAATCCACATCTTTATACAGTCTATGATTTAAACCATAACAACAAACAAAATGTTTTAGTCCAAGTATGGGTGCCAAATCCACAATTGTGGGGCAAGGCCACAGAACTGTATTCAATCAATGTATTTGATATTGCTGGCCATCACAAACTGTATATTGATTCATTTGGTTTATTTAGTAGTGACAGTGTACATTAATAATTTCTGTAAATGTACCAGAATTAGCCAGAGACGCTATTTTTCAGCTATAGTCAAAGATCATTGATTATTGTCTCATTTTGTACCTAGAGTAATTTCTAACAAACAAATAGCAAAAAAGTCTGATCACTTGTAGCTTGATCATGGTCAGTTTGTTTGGAAAAGAAAGGTTGATAATTAAAATAGTTTTTTTTTCTCACACCAACCTGATGGCAGCTGTGATTGGCTGCAAAAGCCCCTTTTACAAATGAGTGATACAGTGGGTATAGAAGAGTACGTAGGAAGAGCAGGGCTGATGGGAGTGGGGTGCGGGGGTGGCTGGTATTGAGGAATCTAATCCTTGAGTTAATTGCTATGACTGATGAAGACAAATTGAAATGGGTCAAGTGAATCAGGGAGGGAGCGGGCGGGTGGCGGGCAGGATGCCTTATTGTGTATGGTGCAGGCGTAGTTCAGCACAAAGGGACTCATACGGAACAGGACTGCACAATGAGAAGGCCTTAGCCAAATATAACCCTACGGCAACAGGAAGTGGATTTAGTTCAGTGGAAAATACGTATTGTTGAATTTGTGGAAAAGTGTATGTAAATGATGAGGATGAAATGCAATGATTGTATGGTGTGGTTTGGGTTGGTAGAAGGGACTGAATCTTATTTAGTGTTAATGTAAATGCATTAGTGTTAGTCTCTGTCTTTTTATTTCTCTTCTCTTTCTTTTTATTTATGTACAGTTATATGAAAAAGTTTGGCCACCCTTGACAATTGCCATTATTTTCATGTATAAATCATTGGGTGTTTGGGTCCACAATGTCATTTTGATCTATCAAATAAATAATGGACACAGTAATATTCCAGCAGTGAAATTAGGTTTAACAGATATTTAGGTTAACAGCAATATGCATCAAAACAAAATTAGACCGGTGCATAAATTTGGGCACCTTAACTGAAAAATCATATCAATATTTAGTAGAGCCTCCTTTTGCAAAACTACCTGCGGACCCCCTACCTGCGGACCCCCTGCGGACCCCCTGCGATCTCTAGCACCCCCCTTGGGGGGGTGCTAGAGATCGCAGGGGGTCCGCCCAATTTCATCTGCGTTGAGGTTGTGACTTTACCAAAATTATATTTGTGCACATTAAAATTATAGAATCCCAACAACACACCCAATAGCCTAATCAAAATTCGGTGTAATTCAAATTAAAACATATTTTTGGTCCACATTTAAATTCATTAAGGTATTTATTACCTCTGACCTGAACTTGCGCAGGCAATCCTCAGGTCAGCTAGCGGGCTCGGTAATTCAGCCTAGGTAATTTATAGTTAAATGTCCTTGCAGTTATTTCTTAAGATTTTATACACCTGGTGACACATAGAAGAAAAGAAAGCCATATAGATACTGATATATCTTAACAATGAGTCATTATTTTTCTGTTGTAATGGGGTATACCTATTCTGTTTGGCTGTCAAAAATTAAACTGTGTGTGTGTGTGTGTGTGTGTGTGTGTGTGTTAGATACACTTGATAACATTTAAGGAAGAATTTTTGCAAATAAAAGTTTGTAGTTAATCACTTTTTTCTTTTAGTGCGTATATGCAGGTAGGATTTGGGGTTAGGGGGCCCTGGCTTGTCTTGGACACAGGCAAGGGGGGCTTCAAGAAAAAAGGTTGAGAACCACTGCTCTAGACGCTTCCGATAGCCACTAATGAGTGTCTGGATCCTGGATGAAGGTATATTGGACCATTCCTCCTTACAAAACATCTCTAGTTCAGTGAGGTTTGATGGTTGCCGAGCGTGGACAGCCTGCTTCAAATCATCCCACAGATTTTCAATGATATTCAAGTCTGGGGACTGGGATGGCCTTTCCAGAACATTGTACTTGTTCCTCTGCATGAATGCCGTAGTAGATTTTGAGCAGTGTTTTGGGTCATTGTCTTGTTGAAATATCCAGCCCCGGCGTAACTTCAACTTTGTGACAGATTGTTGAACATTATTCTCAAGAATCTGCTGATATTGAGTGGAATCCATGCGACCCTCAACTTTAACAAGATTCCCAGTACCGGCACTGGCCACACAGCCCCACAGCATGATGGAACCTTCACCAAATTTTACTGTGAGTAGCAAGTGTTTTTCTTGGAATGCTGTGTTCTTTTGCCGCCATGCATATCGCCTCTTGTTATGACCAAATAACAAGAGGCTTGTCCAAATGTGCTTTTGCATACCTCGAGCGACTCAGTTCGTGGCATCTGCAAAGAAAAGGCTTCTTCCGCATCACTCTCCTGTACAGTCTTTCCTTGTGCAAATGGTGCTGTAATGTTGACCTATGAACAGTGACACCATCTGCAGCAAATGACCTTGCAGATCTTTGGAGGTAGTCTATGGGTTGTTTTTGACCATTCTGATCATCCTTCGTCTTTGCCTCTCTGATAGTTTTCTTGGCCTGCCACTTCTGGCCTTAACAAGAACTGTGCCTGTGGCCTTCCATGTCCTCACTATGTTCCTCACAGTGGAGACTGACAGCTGAAATCTTTGAGATAGCTTTTTGTAGCCTTCCCCTAAACCATAATGCTGAACAGTCTTTGTTTTCAGGTCATTTGAGAGTTGTTTTGAGGCCCCCATGTTGCCACTCTTCAGAGGAGAGTCAAAGAGAAGAAGAACAACTTGCATTTGGCCGCCTTAAATACCTTTTGTCATGACTGGATGCACCTGTCTATGAAGTTCAAGGCTTAATGAGCTCATCAAACCAATTTTGTGTTCCATTTACTCTGTGTCGATTAGTTACAGGTATTCAAAGCAACAAAATGACAAGGGTGCCCACATTTTTGCACAGCCTATTTTTCACATTTGATTTAATTTCATACAAATGAATATTACTACACTTAAAATCTGTGTCTGGAAAACCACCCAGTCCTCGGCTTTTATGGGAAAATGAATGACATGCCACTGTGATCATTTTCTGTGAAGACAGAGTCAATTATTATGCAACCTCAGAGGGGTGCCCAAACTTTTTCATACAACTGTATTTATTTTCAGTGTGTTTGTTCATAATGGTGCTTTACATTTTAGTAGCTTCCTTAGATAAACTATTAAAGATAAACTATGTCACTTTTCTGCTACTGGTTTCTGTTGCCTGGAATGTCCCACAGTATGACATTAAATTTAACTAATCCATCCCCACAGAGACAAGTAGGTGACACCACCAGACCAAGTTATAGGTCAAATCTGTGGAGAAGCGACGCCGGTAACAGTATGATGTCATGTATACTAGGGATCATTTTTGCAATAAAAACACCTGTAACTGAATGAAGGCAGGATACTTAATGCGATAGTGAGCAACATTTCAGTCACAGCAATATAATTTCCTTTGTGGACCAGATATATTACATAGTGTACCTTTATTTATTTATTTTACTTTTTTGTGTGCTTAATGAGACAGTTCGGTCTTCCTTATGTTGTTGTAAAGTGCCCCATAATGTAATTTTGCACAATTCACTGATAGATGGTTGAGTCCTTTAGACCTGATTCCTTCTAGCACTTTAGTCTTGTCTTAGTCCCGGTTTAGACCTGGTTCAGACCTGGTTTAGACATTCTGTAGACTTGCTTTAGACCCGCTTTAGACCTGAGTAGCTGCTGGTTTATTCTCCCATTTTTCCCAATAGAAAATAATACATGAACAGTCAAATATTTCCAGTGGCACTAGCTTGGCACATTGATTTTCGCTAAAGTTCACGTCTCACACTTTCGATGGGCCAGTAAATGAATGCAAAGTATTTTTCACCTGGGCCATGTGTGTGAGAGTGGAGCGTGCCTTTGAACGGCATCTCTGCGGACTTGCTAATTGAGCCGGATCAATTCACCGAGAGGGAGAGCAGGTTGCCACGGTCCCCACATCAAAGAGATTCTAATAACTGCGGTGCTGTGGCCATTACCATGCCACAAAATAAGCTATATTCCTATTTACTTCAAAAGAGCGTGTGGCGAGATGGTGCGGGGAAAACAAAACCTCCCTATTGCTTAAGCACGACGCCATTTTGGACCAATTTATTATTCCAACATACTTCAAGACGAGGCTCCCAAATTGCAATGTTTAATTAGATTCTTGTTTACAGACCAGACCAAAGAACAGTTTTAAAAAGAGCTAGCCAAAAACGCAGTCTTTTCACCACAGCTGTTACATGCAGTTAAGCAATACTCCAGTGAGGTGATTAAAATGCATAATATAGTTGCCATGGCAGCCCCAGTGAATATTTTGTCTTTGAATGCGCGGTGAAGAAAGTGAAATAAAAAGCTTCAAAAGATTGAGTGACTTGCAGAAAGGCCAAATTGTGATGGATGGGTGACCACTCCATCAGAGTCTGAAGTCTGAAATATCACGCAACAAACTTTCCATTAATAAAAGTTTGACTGTTGAAAAATCGCGAGGTTTGCCCAGTTTAGACAAAAGCTATGAACATTTTTTTACAGTTGAGGTAGACTCCATGGAGGGGCCAGTAGCTTAGTTGGTAGCATATTAGTGTCCCTGGGCCTGACACTTGAATGCAACTCCATGAATTTTAAGTTGTATTAAATGTCTACATATTATACTTCTCATTTTCTTTTTTGATGTGTATAGACTGTATATATAAATGGACATAGCTAACCCAACACCCCTACCCGCTGAGCTCCAAACAGGAAGTGAGCATGGGGGGCGCTTCCGGCTTCATCGACCCCGTCTCCAATTGAATTTACACTGAAAAATTGCTCGTAAACAATGTTCGTATTAACCGGCTCCTTGTTCCAGGTGGTTTTATTTAGCTATATTGTCCGTAAATAAATTCCTATTCCTAATATGGAAATGGGCTCCAAATGCACTATAACTGCTAGCATTGTGAGCTTCATTTGACTGGAGCCAAACACTATGGGTGACATTGCACTCCTTTAATCCACTTCCTATTATCTATTGCTACTGCGGCAACTTGTCAAAATTAAAAACAAAAAATCCATGGTCTATGAATACTGTATAAATGTACGTTGCCACAATGCAAGTAAAAAATAGGACAACTCACTTTCATAATATAATGTGATTGATGCACAGTAGGTATTGCAAGTGACAGTATACACAAAGTATATCTATCCTTGCTATATTTTGCTCTTTGTGAGTTGAGACCTTTTAAAACACTGCTTCTTGTTGTCAAGGACTTTTTCTACTGAACATTTAACTGATCAAGGTTGAATTGGGATTAGTTTGTCTTGTCTTTTCTAACTTTAGCTACACCCAATCATCTTCTCCCGTACTGTGAAGTGATTTGCTCATAATCTATAGCTTCTTTTTTATGCCCTATGGCCGCTCTGATATTGTGACCTCTTATAGGAGCAATGTTATGACTGGTCACAGGGCCCAGTATCTTTGTATCAGCTGCCAGCTCCTCTCCCATCCTTCTCTGTCCTTCCTGCCTCTTCACTAATAACGTGGTGACTTTGTTCATTACTTGTGAGCGACCTCATGCTGTTGGAGGGGGCATCGCATCTCTATGACCTCTCCCCTGCACCAGCTCTCCTCTATACACTTACATTTTAGCTCCCCGTTTTTCCACACTTTTTTTTTTTTGCTGTATAATTTTCACTCCGAGTTTTATTTGAAGTGATTTGTACTTGGTCTCGGTTCAGTTTCTCACTCTGGCGTTCGCACTCACAGCTCGACTTGGTGAAATAATTTACCTCACGCGGCGCTCCTGCAGATGATTGAAGTGTAATTAGATAGCAGAGACAGTGGAACCAGCAGAGGTGCTCCGGAGCCTGTGCACGTCAGATGGTCTGTCTCCCTTTACGTGCCTGTGACCTTCAAAACTAACTCAAGGGCAAAACCATCGGAGGTGAACTTAAACCTTCTTCTAAGCATAGGACACCACTAGACCTTCTTAGTCTAGTGGTGTCCTATGCTTGTCTCAATGAGGATGAGTAAATTCAATGTCATACTGTGGAACATTCTAGGCAAAGCAGTGACATCTCCAACGTTACAAGCTGTATCAGAAAAGTATCATAGTGCACCTTTTTATTCAACAAATTTATTGTAGTATAGCTCTCCACATTTCTGACCATTAGCGATCTAAAACATACACATTAGGCTAATCCTCGAGCTATATGAGCCATGAAATTATCACAGGATCTAGTGAAGGGTAACCAACCGCTACACTTTGGTCACCCACTACTCCCACCTACTATGGAAGAATGGGTCAAATGCAGAGGACACATTTCTGTACAGGCACAATATGTTATACCTTAACCTTGACATCAAGGATTCATGAACAATAAAAAGGTACTGTGTAAAAGTATAAGGTTATAATAATAATTCCCCTATTGTGTATAAAATGTACAGGACAAATGCATGAACAAATGTAGTGCTTTACACGTGTATTTTAAAAACATATAACCCCATATTGTGCATTATAGCCAATGCTATTCAATGCAAAATAAAAACACATAATAGAGGTTTGTGCTTGCCAATAATGCTATTCAAAATGACAATATGGAGGATGAAATTACACCCATACCGCGCCTTAACACATTTCTATATTCCACAGGGGGATGTGACTGGAGGGAATAAAGACACAACTAAGTATATAAAAGGAGGATTAGCTTTAGCTTGCATGTGTGTGTGTGTGTGTGTGTGTGTGTGTGTGTGTGTGTGTGTGTGTGTGTCTGTGGGCTGTGTGCTGTCGCCGTGGTGATGTACATTAATGCTGCAGGTAAAAGGATAAAACTATGGCTCCCAATTTGCAAGTGAAGTGTACACACAATATGCTTATGTGCTGACGGAGGTGATTGGAATACTTATATGCTATATTCAAACGCGCCGCACAGTAGGCAAAAAATCTGTCAGGAGAAGAAGACATTTGAGTGACTTTAATCATGGCAATGCCCTGATGATGGGGAGGCGTACAAGGAGGAAAGTGCTGATCGGGGCTGTATACTTGACGCCATATGGTCTCCAAACAAACACGGAGCTTTGTGAGATGGCGTCGCGTTGGTGGAGCTACACATTAAATGGATAGGTGATGTTGCTGAGTGCGCACCTGTATCCCTGTAGTAAACCCAATTATTCCTCTATATTCTCAATAGAGCGCTGTATGCCTGCGGCGCAGTCTTAACACGTACAGAAGGGGAGGGCAGGTTCAGGTGTGGTTCTGCTCTCAGCAACCACCAGCAGTGGAGTTACAGGGAAGTGAGTGTCCATGCCCGTGAGCAAAGAGGCTGTGGGTTCAAAAGCCAAAGGAGGACAACAAATTCTCATTTTGTGTGATTGTAAAGCGTATTAAGAGTCCTATGGGGTACTAACTGGGGTATTAGTTGCTAACACATAAGATATTTAAAGCACTATGCTACCTTTTATTGTTTTGAAAATGCTATATTAGCTGAAAATAACACATTACCAGGTTTTCTAAGTTTCACTTTCGTTTTTGGCGCTCTTGAGTCTCCCCTCCCTTTGCTCTCCATATTAAGTCACTCTCGCTTCAGAGCACTATCACAACACAATCACCCTGGATCACTCTAAGGAAACCATATTTTTGATAAGGGAACATCATAACAAGATATTATTTAAATGTACTCTGTTACATTAATCTAATTTAACTATTAATTGATTCACTGCAAAACATTGAACAAAATTTTAAAAACACAGAAAAAACAAGTATTTACAAAAAAATAATTAAATAAAACAATTTTACCCATTAATTTAAAAAGTAAAAAAAAAAAAAGAAATGTTGCAGGAAAATGTATTCAATAAGTCACTGATGTTTAACTGTAATGTATTGCGAAACACCCATGATACTATGCGGGTGAACTTTTATGTGTTTGTATGGACAAGTGATGTTGCTGAGTGGCACCTGTTTCCATGTAGTCACACACACACTCACACACCCACACATACACACAAACACCCACACACACACACACACACACACACACACACACGTAGTCAAGCCAATTATTCCCCTAGATTCCCAGTGCAACAAGTGATGTATGCCCGCGGCTCCGTTTTAACCCACACTAAGGGCCTGGCAGGTTCAGCTGGTTCTCTACCGTCAGCATTCATACCTATCTGCCCCCCAGCCCCCCTTTGATACAAAGCAGAGGTCACTGGGTGTTGAGGAGCACCCTGGGGTCTCCCTATAGCGTAGCATGGGTAAAGAGTCACCAGAAGTCACGTTCAAGCATATTAACCAGAATGCTGACTGTCTGTAGCCCACCCATAGGAAGAGCTTTTTTCTTCTATGAATATGAATGTGATATTGACAGGAAATTTTCCCCAGGAGAGAAGAGAAGAGATAGCAGAGACGAAGAAGAGCTTAATATTTTTTGCTCTGCTTCGCTCGGTTAAACTGTGAATCATCCATCGGTGAATACATAGGTGACAGGCCGTTATCAGAAACATTTGGGAAAAAGCACTTAATGAAGCTTTTAGCATAACTTAGCAACTGAAGGGCAGCAGAGTCGCTTTGTCAGTCTGCAGGGCCCTCAACTCCAAATATTGAAAATTGGTGCAAGGATTTGCCAGAGCACAGGAAACATTTTGTAGTTTTTGAAAGTTTTCAGAGTTATATTTGAGGGTCCAACAACAAAAAAATTGTGTAGTAAATCTAAACTGGCAAATCTCGACTTAAAACTGGGTTGAACTGAAGTGAAATTAAATTCTCTAGCTGTCTTTCATTGATGTTAATTTTTAGGATTACACTTACACACAAATATAGCCGCAAGTGGCAATGATCGGCCCCTGCGTGCGTCCCGCAAACGCCGCGCCTCGCAAACCCTGCGCCCCACACTAACCCTAATAACTGTAAACCACAACTCTAACCCCTGGCCCCAACCCTAACGCTAGGCCTAACCCTAAACATAACTCTAAGCTTAAACCTAACCCTAGTCGTAATCCTAACTATTGCTCCAACCCTAACCCTAGCCCTTACCCTAACCCTAACTCCTAACCTAGCCCTGCCATTTTTCTAAATTTTTGCGCATGTTTATTAAAAATCCAAGATGTTTGTTCCTTTTGCCATGATGCATCTGGCTACCAAAATTGGTTTGTCTATGCCAAACTTTGTGTAAGGACGTCCCATTGGCAAGGACAGAGTTTTGGCTTGTCACCATGGCAACACAATGTAAATGGGGTGTGGGCTCCATTGAGTTGTCACAAATGTGCATACCAAATTTTGTATGTCTATGACAAATTTAAAGTTATTGTTCCATACAAATTGTTTAGGGGCACTATTGCACCCATTTTTGTATTTTCTTATATCAATCTGTTCAGGGTCGGGGTGTCCACCCACAATTAAAATTTGAGTGAAATCGGCCAAAGTTTGTGTGATTTGGTGATTTTATCATGAGAATAACATGGAGAGTTTATGTAATCGTTATGGCAACTCTGTAAAAATATGCCATGGGTGTCACTGACTTTTTGAATCAGAAAGGCAAAATGGAATTTTGTGGAAAATTTCACAAATTTTTGAAAAACTAAATGTTTTTCCCCCATATTGAATTTTATTTCAATCTGTAGGGGGTGCTAACGCACCAAATTAATTTTTTTCACATCCAGTAGCTTTAGGGCTGGGAGTTTAACAACTGTTTCAAATTTCACTGAATTCGGAGTTCGTTTGTGCAAATTTTAGTATTTTTTAAATGTTTTTTATTGACTTGCTTAATTATTTTTGACATTTTCTTTTAATTCAGTGTATTAATGTATATTGTGCCTATTCTCTATGCAGACTTTGTATTAGTAAAATGTGCTATAAATAAAGTTGGATTGGATAATTATTTCAACATCCCACCAAAATTAAAACCCATTTGAAATCATAATATAGACAACAGCATTCTTGTGATCTAAAACAAAAATAAAGCAAAAAAATGCCAAAGGTTTTGTAAAATAGTAGAATCTTACATTGCATTGTTCAAAGCCCTTTACTTGGACTCTGCATAGAGACATTGGTTTGTGCTTGAGGCTGTATAAAGGCCTCTTTAGCTATTCATTGATATAATACTAAATTAATGTGTAGTTAATAGCTTTTAATTTATTTTTATCACGCACTTTTCCTCTAATGTTAAGACTATTTATTCCCAAGCACTTAATTTGAGGATAACAATAAATGCAAGCTCATAAAACACAGAACTTTGAACATTTAAAATCTGAAAACCAAAGCTGCAAACTTCCCACTATGTTTTGTTATTTAGTTATTTTGACTACGCCCAGATTGAGAAGAACAGAGGCATACAAAGTGTGGAGAATGACAGGCCTGTGGTGGGAATCGGGGGATGATTTCCATAAAGACTAGTTGTTGTCTGAAAGCAAGCAGCTGTCAGCCCGAATTACCTCTCCAACACAGACACCACAATCGAGGGCGCCCTTTCCCATAATTCACTCTGATTGGCTCAAGGAGGAAATAGCAGCGTGCCGAGAGAGAAAGAGAGGAGCGAGTGAGCGGGCAGGCGAGCAAGCGCCTGACAGGCTTCACGTCGACGGAAGCAAGAGCCGTTTACCTGTTATCAAGTCTGTCTACTGGACGTGCTCAGAGGAGAGAGAGACGCCTGCTCTGAATAACATAGGATACAGCGCATTATAAAGAGGACGATCGAGAGCTGTCATATCACGTTTGAACTGAACACAGCCCCAGTGTGACTTTTAAAACACATGTAACATGTCTATATAAATGTCTCTATACAGAATATTTACACATACGCTAGCAGTGTGGGGGTGAGATTATACTGGAGAGCTGAGAGAGATGGGGAAAAAATGAATCGAGATGTCTTTCCTTGTATTCATGCAGTTTAGGCCTCTGTTTATTTATACTTCGCGGTGATATCACGCTGAGGGTGTTTTACATCCATCTCTAATGGCGAAATGCTCAGAAGTTACCATGGTAACACAATGCACACAATAGCAAAAACTGTCAAAAAATGTTAATATTGTCTGAAAACTCAAGAAAAAATATAAAACTGATTTAAACACAATGTTTAACAGATTTAGATTTAACAGCACAAATGAGCTCACTATAGTTTCAACTAAGTCACTTCGTTATGACCAGATTGGGTTAAAATAAAGCTCAGATTAAAGTCTAATAGAACTTATAACACAGTAGTGCCTTCAGTTAGCCTCACACCCTCGGGGAATGTTGATGTAAAGTATCAATAGGCAAACTTTTAATCTTATTATGATTCATTGTTATGGCAACAATGCTAATTTATCATCACTCTGAAATACATAGATTGATCAAACGCAATATTCTATTTGATGATGATTGATTTATAGTTTAATAATGAAAGCAAATAAAAGTGGTTTCAGTATTAATTTTAGGATCATAAACTTTTAATTTGTGCCATTTAACCAAAGAAAATACATCTATTTCTCCAAAATCTGCCCCAAACCAAATGCATTCACTGCTAACGGAATGACTTTAGACCTGTCAGCTGATTATTAAAGGTACACTGTGTAACCTTTCATGGGTACCATCGCCCTCCATTAGTCCACTTCTTTACAGTCTTTGGCCCCAGCCCTTAGCAGCAGATAGCACTTCAGTAGGACACACCTCCCCTCTGTGTGCTCTTCTGTGTGCAGTTCTGTGTGTATGTATACTGTGTGCTGTGCAGGTGAGTGGCAGCAGGGGCTCAGAGGGAAGTGTCCTTTAGGTGTCTTAATTATGGCGCTCTCCTCCCTCTCGCTGTCACTGTCCCACAGGGAGCCAGGACAAAAGCAGAGCCACTGTTTCATCTGGGTGGCCGTGGTATTTGGAATCCCAGGGAAGGAGGGGCACAGAGGGAAGTAGATACAAGCACATGAGAGACAGTATATCAAGAGAGCCGCTTCAACCTTTCTACAGCCACACTTAAGGCAGACAAGAACACAAATAAACTGGCTTTACAGGAACAAGAATATACGTTTTGATGCAATTTTGGTTTAAAATAATAATGTTGAAGTAGTGGGTGGCATGGTGAAGCTTTTTTATTTTATTTTTTTTTTTACATTTTGAGATAGCCTTATATTGAGGCATGTTAGAATGATGGTACCTTATCAAAAACATACCTGGAGTTGTGTTTTGTTTCATTCACACATGTTTAATTAATCCTTTATCATTAGTCTGTCTACATCTCCAAAGCTCAAAATGCTCTGTTCCACCTTGTGATGTCATCCAGCTGTAGTTTTCAATTAAACAGCTACCTTTTACCTTTTGTCCAGTAGCAATAGGAAATTCCTGAAAATCATCCATATAATTCTAGTGTTTAAAATTATCTGTTTATGATGAGGAAACAACATCGTAATATAGATCAGAAAGTAGTGTAATATGGGCCCTTTAAGTGAATAAAATGTAACAGGAAGACAGTAGAAATGAACTCCCTCTAGATAATAACCATGTCTTATGTGTGGAACAACACTATGGAATAATGCATTTAGCAACTTCCACTCTTCGGTACAACCTCAGTACTTCAATACAGCAACTGAAAATGCTAATTGTTAAGCTAAAATACTTCCTTTTCTTTGATTAGAAAGTGACAACATAACTTTAACAACTTGAGCCTTTAAGTCCATCAGAGAACAAAGAGAAAGAGCCAAAAAGTTGCCAATGGCACAAAGAGAGGAAAAGACTGCCCTGATCACTGTGAAGTGTTTAATGAGCTCAAAGCTGCTGTTGGCTCAGACCTGCTTTATTACTTTGTTGTGGAGAGATGAAAGTGTCAGAGACTGAAATCACTGAATGTTCTTATAGTTTAAGACTCATTTCAGTGATTTGTTGTGTAGTTACTCCACCTTGCACCGATGTGATACCAGTATCGGATATCGGCACCAATATTGAAAACACTGATGGATTAGATATCGCTTCCAAAATATTCAATTCAATATTCAATCGATATCCCACTTTGGTCAATAAACTGGTGTAATAAGACAATTTACTGGACGCTGTTTGCCCAAAACAGCTTGTAATATTTTTCAAAGCTGTTCTGTAGTTACTTTAAATGATAAATAACAGTTAGGAAACACATTTGGATCAAGTTTTACCATACGCCATTTGTTTTTAAAGGAAATAATATTTTCAGTCCCAACACTGATATTGGTATTGGCAGACACTTAAAGCCAACGCATCGACATCAGTATCAGAACTGAGCGGAACTGAAAAAGCTGAACTGGTGCATCCTATGCATGGGCATACACAGGTATAAGTTGGAAAAACCAGAGGTGAGCAAATGAAAATAAAAGTCAACTATCAACTTGCATTAAATCCTGAATAGTGAAAAAGAAGATTAGAATTAGCATTAGAATAAATTTTAATATACAAAACTAAACCAGGAACCAAGCCAACTGAGACATCTTTTATTTTTAGCCCATGTAGCCCATGACAATAAGATCCATCTATCTCCATTAGTGTTGGACTCACTCCAGGTAAGATAACAAGATCTAAACTCCCCAATAACTAAAGACAGATTTATTAGAAAAAAAACATCCTTAATTCTCAAAACATCATTTTCAGGACTAAGAGCACAGCAGAGAGGCAGCTCATGGCAGACGTTGAAGAAATAAACAAATCAACTAAACTTTAAATAATCGTTAATTAAATATTTATGGAATGCTCCAGAATGTGTCCCAAACAACACCTTGACACATCAATACACACAGATCACTGCAGTTAATTATTGATGGGGACAAATTGCACTCATTGGAGTTTTGGCGGCGACCATGGTGGATATGAATATAAATGCACGTATGAAGAAGGTATTACGCTAAAATGAAGAAAAAGGGGTCTGGCGGGCGGAGGAGAAGGAGTGATGGGAGCGCGAGCAGGTAAGGAGCATTAGAGAGATGTGGAGGCAGTCTATAAAGGCAAACTGCTCCTTAATGTCTCTCACAAGTGTGATAAAAGCACAAAGCTACACTGCACAACCGTGGCCTTTTCCATTTATGTGAAACCAACAAGCCGACGCTCAGAATAAATGCTAATAGAAAATGATTTTGCAAATGGGTCGGTGCAAACAAACAATCTTAAAAAGGTCAGGTCTTTTTGCGCTGGGACATAAGACCTCTCCAATGGAAATATTGACTGAGGAGAAGGCGTTGAGATGCAAAATATGGTTTTCAAATGGGCCAAGGTAAAGAGCAGCGGGGAGATCTGTATTCCGTCAGGCTGCAATCTTATAAATATTGGAAGAAGGACACTGGTGCGAGCGGAAACAGGCAAATGGTGCGTTTGAGAGATCGCCCACCTGAGCTCCCACTCAAATACCATCTCCTGCCGTCACATCTCATCTCATTTGATCAAAATAATTGCCACCTTCATCGTTATCATCAATTCTGTCATTGCGAGCGGCGCCAATGCCAGGCTCGATCTCATCAGGGCGTCTTTAGCTCCGAGGGGGGGATTTCTCGAGTTCATGCCATCCCCATCCGCGCACTGTACCCTCCAAGTCATCACCATATTCATTACCTTTAATGCGCTGACATTTTGTTCACCTATTCGGATATTCTGACACAAGGAGATCTGTGGCTCAGGCAGAAATAGCTGGGTTTTATAGGGCTCATCCTGGTCCATCAAAAGTCCACCTCTCTCACTTCTCTCACTGATTTACATGATATGAGAAGAAAATATGATCAGTACTAACAGCATAGGCATACTCTAAAAATATCACTAAAGCTGGGTGCTTATTAACACATGGTCAACAGCCTGTTAGATTAGATAAATGAACAAAATGTTTTCAAATGATGTGTTAAAATTCATACAGGCTCCTAATATACTTCTCATCATGTTGGGGGATAAAACATGACATGCTATATGCGTGTTTAGATTAGTGAATGACATCATCAGATCACTGTCCTGTATGTTTGTATGAGCCTCATTATATGAAGTGAAAATTGAACTCTGTTGTCAGCTGTGAGTACATGTTCTCTGTTTGATCCCTGATACTTTGACATGCTCATGAGTCTGCTGTTGTGTAAGTCACTGGAACCTTCTCTGTGATGTTGGAACAGCTGCTCTCATCTGCTTCCACTTTAGAGCCTCATAATGATGGAGAAACAGGTCCCTTATATTAAAGGCCCATAGCAACACCAGCGCACATGCTAACACATGCCAACACATGTACTAGGTTCATATGCTCTGCTCCTGTCACACAGTGTGTCAGACACTCTCCAGCCCAGTGCCCACAGCCACCATACAGCCATTGTACAACAATCACACTGCACTAAACAGGCCACATTTAAGAGCATCTCAAATCCAACAGAGCAGTTTGTCATTAAACATGAAAGCCCAGGGCCCAGTGACACTCAGTAAAACTGTGTTTATGGACAAAACAGTTCCCTCTGATCCACAGCATTAGCCTCATGGAGCTAGAGTTTGTGTTCTCTGAAGAGACCATACAACACATAGTGCAGAGTGGAGCAGTGCTACACCGAGTCTTACCTTGGCCATTTGGGCCTGGACTCCAGTGGCTTTGAGAGATGACACGGCCTTCTGCGCTGCAGCTGGGCTGTCGAAGTCCACAAAGCCATATCCTGTGGAGGACACACACATGTGTTAGAGAAGAACACAGTACTAACAAGGGGAATGACACACTGGTGTAATTGTAGCAGTAACAGGCTGGTAACATGACGACAGAGGCTGCCACTTTTCATATCTACTGAGCACTACATTGTTTGATAATTAGTGACACTGACATTCATAGGGGGATGCTATGCATCTTAATTAGTAGCATGGATGAGCAATTTAGTAATAACAAACCACCACCATGCCCACCTCCACAAAAACAGTTGTGCACACACTCCCAGCACACTCACATGCACACTCACATGCACACTCCCAGCACACTCACATGCACACTCATGTGCACACTCATGTGCACCCTCACACTCACATGCAACCTCATGTGCACACTCCCATAGACACTCACATGCACACACACAGAGAGCCAGGACATCAGAACACTGACTGCAGTTATTCTGCTCCATGCTCAACACTTTGTAGTTTAATGGCATCTCATAGAGCTTTGTTGGAACAAGAGCTGCAATTCATATGAGCCTCATTTGGATTGGTTGTTCATTATTTGACTAAATCGGCTAAATCGCATCGGTAACACACAAAGAGAGAGACAGTGTCAGTGGATTCATCAGCACATCACTGAGTCAGTGGCAGTTTGGGGAGCAGCCTTTGATTTGCACAGACTGTGAAGTTTGGCTTCCCCACATCGTGTTCTGAACATCCGGCACATTAACACAAGCCATTTCACAGCCGCCATAATCCTCTCCTGGTAACAAATCTTTCAGCTGACAGCACTGGAGTTGCTGCTTTCCTCTGTCCTCTCATACATACAAATACACACAAATACACAGAGAATCTGTACAAGTGTTTGTAGCATGTTTCCGTGAGTGTGTCCTCTCCATCTCTATACCTCTGCCTGTTTAACGCATGTGCTCCCTCTCATATCTCCACACATTAACAACCAGCAGCCCCATCTGGAAAACCATCAGCGGCGAATGAAATGTGTGAGTGTGATTTATGAGTTATTGTGATCCCGGCGTTCTGCGCGACGTATCGAAGAGCGGGGTCGCGTCTGTGTTAATTAAAATTTGGTGGCGGATTAAAAGCAGTCAATGGTGCCCTCTGATCTGCTGTTTCAGAGGAAAATGTAATTAGAAAAGGATAAGGCGACATGGCTGTGGAGGTGTCCAATCATGTTAGCCCCAAGAAAGATACAGTCAAAATGCTCCCATAACAGTATGCGTGCATCACCGTTCCTCATCTCTGATTGTTTAAAGAGCTGTTGTATAGGAAATCAAAGGTGCATGTAACTTTTCTAGTGGAAGGTCTGCCACTTGCTTGTCTCCATGGAGATTGCATTTTTTCAGGTATTGCTTTACCTGTAATGTTCCAATGTATGGCATTATATTTATCTAACATCAATTACTGGTGTTTATATTACTAAAATAATACACTGAAAAAGCATGCATCCTTACTGTGAATAACCCTGCCTCTCAACAGATCTGACTCGTCATCTGTTTGTCTCAGTGCATTTTTAAACCCATACTGGTCGAAAAATAGTCCACAGACTTATTTAGTCATCTTCTTTTAGGCCTGTCTTAATAATTACTATATCAAATGATTGTTTAATATATGAAAGCTGGAACACTATATTTATCTTGTGTACAATTTCTTTGCAAAATTGGGGAGATTTTTTTTTATTATTTTTGTTGTAATACGCTAAAATTTGAGCTGTAGAGGGTAGAATAAGCGACTTCTGTGGTTAATGATTGCTTAATTAATGATTTATACTGCATATTTCTTTTAAATCTTTAAAATGTATATATTTAATCGTAGTTTATTTTAATAATGGCATCAGTGGCATAAAATAGTTTCATATTATAATTTATTGCAATATATCTTTATAGCAATATATCATGCGTCAAAATTTGTTATGGTGACAGGCCTATCTTCTTTCTCAGAGTCTTGGTCAGACTTCATAACTAACATCTCACTTTTTTGTCGTTTTTCTGTGAAATGTGTCTGGGTGGTTCAGGTGGAGGTAGTGGGGTCATTATACTGTTAGATGGCGCTGGAGGAGTGTAGAGTAATGTGAAAATCAGAACCTATGCTGGGAGCAATATGGAGCACAGGGCTGATTAATGGCCAGCTGCTGGAATGGAGCGGAGAGGGGAGGCTCTTTAATTGTAGAAATATGAAGAGGCCCAGTGAAATACCCCCATTCAGACAGCACACGCACAAAATGAAGACTTTTATGTGGAGGTTAATGGAAGAAAGAATTATACAGAAATATGTGCCAGGGCACATATTACAGCGCTAATCTCGATGCAAAGTTAGGATTATCTTAAATGGTAATAACATTTCTGTACACAATTGTCAATAAAATATCTTCAAGTAAACACTACATTTACCACAGACTGTATAAAGAAGTGGACTAAGAGAGTGTGATGTCACCTATAGGGTTCGGCTTTAGTCAAATGAAGCTCACCGAGGTTAGCAGTTATAGGGGCAAATTTAGAGCCGAGTTTCATATTAAGAATTGGAATTTATTTACGGACAAATAGCATAATAAAAACACCAGGATGGTGTAGAGTGCATTAATATGAACATTTTAAGGCCAAAATGCAGAGCCTGAGTGGAGCCAGAGTCAGTGGAGCCGGAAGCGCCCCCATGCTCACTTCCTATTTGAAACATGACAGTAAGCAGGTTAGTTATGTCCATTTATATAAAGTCTGACATTTATGCATTCATCTTCTGCTCATTGGTTCTGTTCATAAAAGGTGCACTATGTAACTTTTCTGGTGAGGCGTCTGCTACCTGCTTGTCACCATGGAGATGTTATTACTTTGCCTGGAATGTTAAAAAGCTTGATATTAAACTAGCATCTTGCATCAATCTTTACATAAAATTTGATCCATTATTTTTAACTTCATTCAAACTACCCATTTCAATGCTCGAGCAAATGCAGTTTTTGTGCACTCTGCTGATGTTTTTTTAAAGAATCATTTCAGCTAAGATTTGAGTCATTTCCAAATAAGACTATAAAAAGTTATACACCAGGAAATGGCAAGATTTAAGCTGTTCTAAAAGTCTGCCTCCCTTTAAGGGAGCGTATCCAAGCATTTATGACTAATATATATCTCAATTTTATATATATATATATATATATATATATATATATATATATATATATATATATATATATATGTGTGTGTGTGTGTGTGTGTGTGTGTGTGTATATTAGTGCTGTCAATCAATTAAAATTTTATGATTAATCTCATGAATGTCATAGTTAACTCGTGTTTAATTGCAAATTAATTGCACATTTTTGTCCCTTGAATCATAATTTTAATACTCTTATCAACAGAGAAAAGTGGATAGGCTTGCTTTGTACACGTTTTTTTTTTTTTTTTTTTTTAAATTAAATTGCAAACCATAACAACTGTCAGTGAGACAACTTTGTGCTCGATGTTCCACTCTCTGGCTACTTTCATGAAGTGCTCTGCAACAGTGTGAGCGAAGTGCCTCTCTTCTGTCTTCATAAGAGTCAAAGCGATTGTATCGGGTTCTAGTCCACGGCCCGATGACGTCATCAAATGGCGCTGTTTGTTTACATGTCGCGCAGCAGAGCTAACGCTTTTAGCGGAGAATATAAATCCAGCGACAGAAATATCTCTTAAATAGTGAGACAGATACGAGTTCTGCTGCGATAGGCGCTCCTCCGTGAGTTTATGGATATAAAAACAGCGCGGAGGAGTGAAGACAGATGGAGACAAGGCTGCAAAACTTCTGTCTCTGTCACAGTCCGCATCGATGTTAAGCGCGGATTCACTGTATGTTTTGGAGCGGACTTTATTTTGTGTTTTCCTCGTATGAGTAACATCTGTGCACGCACACACACATACACGCACACACACACACACAGGGCTTGTATAGTGAAGTTGTGCGTGTGCGCGTACATGAGCAACCGTGCCGTGCTTTGGCCCACCTCCTCAAACCAGGACGTCTCAGATTCGTACAATTTGTTTTGCTTCCGGCTTACAGCTGGATCCTGTAGTTTTCCTAACCTTACTAGCAGTGGCCACAGCTTATGAAAAAACTAGTTCACTACAAAGAGCGCTAATCTCGCAATTAAAAAATTAACGCCGTTAAACTTGATGTGTGTTAACTGGTACGCAATATTTTTGACAGCACTAAGCAGTCCTGATAGTCTACTCCTTCAGTCTCTTCTAGCATGAGTTTTAGTTCTGCTTTTGGTAGCGAGCCAGTGTCATGAGGCTGGCAGCGTGATCCTCTTCACTTCTCATTTATTCATTTCAATATTCATTTTATCCACTGATCAAGTATGACATTTTTCTAACATATTTGTGTCCAAAATGTAGAGTTGACAGTTGTGTGGGAAAGAATATATTTGGATTCAAGAACAAATTAGAAGTGTATTTTGCACAATGTAACCAAGGGCTTCCGGGCAAAGGCCAGTTCTTGTTTAATAAAAGTAATATTTGAAGGGTGGATATGGGACTCTCAATTATAAAAGTAATATTCACCCACTGCCACCTGGAGTGCACTTCCAAACTAAAAGAAGAGTGAGGGTTTTGGAGAAGGCTGACCTAAATTCACAGTGCTTTGAAAGGAGGAGAGGATGAAGGTGTAGTGAGTGAGCCCGGGCAAGTACAGGGCAAACAGGGGTTACTGGAGGTCAACCAAAACAAAGGGAGACAGGGTTTTGGTCACAATGGAAGCAATGTACTCCCCTCTGCTGTATATGTGCGTTTAATGAATAAATAAGTATGAAATCTATCGGAAAATGCATACTATAGTTAAAAGAATGATGCAAAATAACCCCACTCTATATATTTTGTAATTCAGAATATATGACTCTTTTGAAGGTTATGGTGAGAAGAGTCATATGTTTCTATGTTTAGACTTAGACTTAGACAAACTTTATTGATCCACAAGGGAAATTATTTGGATACAGTAGCTCACACATCCAATATAATATAACAGAGAGTAACAAAAATAGATGATATAGCAAAAAGAGCAAGAGACAGGTGTCAAATGAGACATAATTATAAAAATGTATATGTACAATTCAAAATAAAATAGAAATATAAGTAACTAGAAAAGCACTCAGAGAGCGCAGACCTCCGCCAAGCCCAGTTTAACGCAATGCTAACGAAATTTTCAAAGTGATCCAGAATCCAGGATTTCTTCTGGATCATCACCAAAATTTAATCATCTGTTGGATTTACCATTCGGAACATTTCCTGAAAATTTCATCAAGATCCGTCCATAACTTTTTGAGTTATCTTGCTAACTAACAAACAAACAAACAAACAAACTAACTAACAAACAGACAGACTCAGGCGAAAACATAACCTCCTTGGCGGAGGTAATAAAGTAATAAACTATATAGTCACAGCTATATACAAGAGACAAGAACGAGGCAAATACTATGCTGATTGACAGGGCATGAGGTAATCCGTTACTTGAGATTAACTTGTTGTACAGTTGTAGGGAGTATTATCTGTTACATAAGGGTGAGTTGTACAACTGTATGGCGTATGGTATGAATGTAGTCCTGAATCTCTCACTGTTTGAGCGGAGCTGAAGGAGCCTGTTGGAGAATAAGCTCCTCTGCCCCTAGTCTGGTGCAGTGGATGAGTTGTTGTACAGTTGTAGGGAGTATTATCTCCTCTGTCCCTCTATAGTCTGGTGCAGTGGGTGAGCAGGAGTGTCCATGATGGAGAGCAGTTTGTCCAGTGTCCTCCTGTCCCTCACTGTGACAAATGTCTCCAGCTCACAGCCGATCACGTAACCCGCTTTACGGATCAGTTTGTCAATCCACCCAATGTCTCTTTTACTGGTGCCGCTCCCTGTAGCAGACCACAGCGAAGTACAGGGCACTGGCCACCACAGACTGCTAGAAGATCTCCAGTAACTTGCTGCACACATTGAAAGACCTGAGCTTTCTCAGGAAGTAGAGTCTGCTCATGCTCTTCTTGTAGACAGCATTACAGTCGTCCCTCCAGTCAAGTCTGTTATTCACATGTACGCCAAGGTACTTGTAGCAGTCCACTATTTCCACGTCCTGGCCCTGGATGGTAAGGGGCTCCACAGGTGTCCTCTTTCTCCTAAAGTCAATCACCAGTTCCTTGGTCTTGTCAACGTTCAGGAGCAGATGGTTTGCCTGGGACCACTCCACAAAGTTTGCAATCACTGTCCTGTACTCCAGCTCCTGTCCATCCCTGATACACCCGACCACTGTAGAGTCATCAGAGAACTTCTGCAGATGGCAGGACCCGGAGCTGTACTGGAAATCAGAGGTGTACAGAGTGAACAGGAACGGAGACAGGACTGTACCCTGGGGGGCTCCTACATTACTGACCACAGTGTCAGACAGGGTGGTTCCCAGTCGCACGTACTGAGGCCTGCCTGACAGGTAGTCAGTAATCCAGGAGACGATGGAGGAGCTGACACCCATCCTGAGCAGCTTCTCACTCATCAGAAAGGGCTGGATAGTGTTAAAAGCACTGGAGAAATTGAAGAACAATATCCTCACAGAGCCCCAAACACTATCCAGGTGAGAGTGAGCCCGCTGCAAAAGATAGATTACAGCATCATCCACACTAATGTGGGACTGATAGGCAAACTGTAGAGGATCCAGGGATGGTGCCACCAAGGGTCTGAGCTGAGCCAGAACAAGTCTCTCAAACACTTTCATGACATGAGATGTTAAAGCCACTGGTCTGAAGTCATTAAGTCCAGATGGAATAGGCTTCTTGGGCACAGGCACAATGCAGGAGGTCTTCCACAGAACCGGTATCCTCTCAAGCTTCAGGCTCAGTGTGTAGAGAAAGTTAAAGATCTCAGTGAGCTGTGTAGCACATGTCCTCAGCACGCGGGGGTTGACTTGGTCCGGTCCAGGAGACTTGTTATGGTGAATTTTCTCCAACTGCCTTTTCACCTGCGCAGGTGACAAAAACAAGTTCCTCTGTGGGGATGGGAGCAGGTGTGGGAGCAGAGGTGATGGGCTGATGAATGGTCGTCTGAGTGGTCTGTGGTGAGGTGTGGATTGAGCGTCTGGGAGGTGTAGAGGTGGGGGTGCCAGGGGATGAGAAGCGATTAAAATGCAAATTGAGCAGGTTTGATCTGTCTGGGCTATTGTCCTGCAGCTCTGATCGAGGGCTGAAGCCAGTGATGGCCTTCATCCCTTGCCACACTTCACTGATGTTATTTTGCTGATGTTTTGCCTCAAGCCTTTTCCCGTATGCATCTTGCCCTAGTCTGAGTTGGATCTTCAGCTGCTGTTGCACCCTCTTCACCTCGTCCTTATCACCAGCGTTGAAGGCCAGCTTCTTCTTATTAAGTAGATCCTTCAGCTGGCTGGTGATCCAGGGCTTGTTGTTGGGGTAACAGCGGACAGTGCGTGTGGAGACGGCTGTATCCTCACAGAAGTTGATGTAATCCGTTACACAGTCCGTCATGCTGTCAATGTTGTCCCCATGCGGCAGGCAGAGCACAGTCCAGTCTGTGGTCTCAAAGCAGTCCTGAAGGGCATCGCTGGCTTCCTGACTCCACTTCCTTACAGTCCTAGTGGAGACAGACTTCCTCTTTACTGCAGGGACGTACTGAGGCCTTAACAGGACCAGACTGTGGTCAGATCGTCCCAGTGGGGGCAGGGCAGTGGCACTGTATGCCTCCTTAGAATTGGCATACAGTAAGTCCAGAGTTCTATTGTCCCGGGTTTTACAATCCACATACTGGTGAAGTGTGGGTAAAACACTGTCCAAGGAAACATGGTTGAAGTCTCTGGAAATCAGTAATAAAGCCTCCGGGTGTTTAGACTGCAGCCCAGCGACCACAGTGTGTATCCTGTCACACACTGCTTCTTCATCAGCTGAGGGAGGGATGTAAACTCCGATGAACAGGACAGAAGTAAATTCCCTCGGTAAATAATATGGACGTATTCCCAAGACCATAAGTTCAATGTCCGGCATGCAGACCCGTTCCTTCACATTAATATGGCCAGGATTACACCACCTTTTGTTCACAAAAACTGCAATCCCACCGCCCTTCTTCTTACCGCTAAGGAAAGTGTCTCTGTCCGCACGCACTGTCTTAAAGCCTGGTACAGATGCACTGTTGTCCGGGAAGTTTGTATGAAGCCAGGTCTCTGTGAAGCACATGATACTGCTGACAGCGTACTCCCTCTGGGTCCGAACAAGCGCACACAGTTCGTCCATCTTATTTCCCAGTGACCTTACGTTCCCCGTCAGAACTGACGGAACCGCGGGCATAAATTTCCTTCTCCGCTGTTTTGCTCTAACTCCAGCGCGGCATCCTCTGTGCGTCCTCTTCTATAGTTCCACAGGAATGTCAGGCTTAACTCCAAACAGCACTGGGGACTTGGAGAGTGAAAGAAGGTGCTCTCTGGAATACACAAAGGGCAGTCTGGACTGCTGAGCCACACAGCAAGAGACAAAGAGGCCAGCAAAAATCAAGAAAAAACAACAAAAATGCCCAAAAAACATGATGAGTGTTTTATTGAACAAATAGAGTAAATAAAAATAAAGTACAAAACTTAAAGTGCACACAAGAGTACCTTAAAAAGTAGATGTTATCAAGAAAAAACGCAGGAGCTACTGTACCCAGCTGCCGCTCTCTCAGGCACTCAGGGTGTGATCCAATTGGGCTTATCAATATTTAAATGTTATTTTTAATTTAATGGGTACTGAGCATGTCTTGAAATTGTAAAATAGGCTTAAGAGAATGCAGTACATCTAAAGATATGAAGAATGGTCTGCCAAAAAGCCTGCACTTGACTTATTTATTTTTGTTTGAAAATTTGCCCCAACCTGCAATAATACATAGTCTAATATTGCATACTTCTAATTAATCACTGGAACTATATAGCACCTTTCAAGACAACCAAAGTGCAATAAATGATAGCAGGCATAGGTGTAGCTCACGTTTTATGTTGCTTTTACAAGAATTTAGCCCCCCCACTCCCTCTGGGTCTATTGAGCCACCAAATCCCTGCACATTTACTTTACATTTTCAACCCTCAGCTCAGACTTTAAGAGCCCAGATGCAAACAATCCTGTGAAAATACCACTTCAGTCACTGCTGGTGCTTTTAATGCCATCTCTCTCTCCTCTTCTCTCTCTTTCTCCCTTCCTCTCTCTAGTTCCTCTGTATCTCACATGGTTGGAGAGGAGCTTTGAAGTTCTTTCCTCTACACAAACATTGCGGTTGAAAGCTGTCAGGTGCATCTTGTTGTGGAGGACTACGTGCATCGCTACGTATTTCTCTGTAATGTTCATACTATATACATGCACAAGCTTTATAGTAACAGGCAACATACAGTACACACACACACACCCACGCACACACACACGCTAGTATACAGAGTCTCATAGAGGAATAAAGGGAACATGAGCTGCCATATCACATTTCCAGTTCGGCCTTAACAGCGAGCCTGTCGAGATAAAAGGACTCTCTTCAATCACTTACTACTGCTGCCACTGCTACAGTAGTTGTAGCCACTGACTTCATGGGTACAAATAGTGTTCTCCCAGGCCCACAGGACCGTGGATTTGTTATCAACCAAAACTTCCTGGATCAGTTGTGGGGAAAACCTTCTGTTTTTTTTACATTCAGTACATCTAAAGGAATATGGGAGACCAGTCAATAAAGGGATCACTAGAAAAAAAAAAGTTCAGTTATCCACTCTGCCATTTGTTTTTCTGTTTATGTGGAATGTTGCAAACTACTAATATAACATTACAATAGGAGGAAAAGGTGACCAGCCAGTCCCTTCTACATTCTGTTCAAATCCAGAAGAGACTGGACAACATCTGTGCTGTTTCTCAGTCCTTTATGTAGTTTTTTCTCCCTTTTTTAAGAGTAAATCAAAATAGACCATGCGTCTCTCTGATTGGTTAATCCGCCTGTCAATCACGCCCTCTGAAACCAGGGAGACAGGATATGGCTCCCAATCCACTTGACTTTGTACAGTTTTATCAAAGTCTGTGGTTCTGGCTGGTGAGGTAAAGGAGGATGTGCAGTATTCCCTGGTTTAATGGCTAAAACTTGTAGCATCAACTTGTTTATGTAACTATTTCACTAACTGCCTATTCCTTAGCAGCGGTCTACAGTTATAGATGCCACACTGGACCATAGACCCTAGACAAAAGTGTACAGTGAAGCTGGGAGATAAGGGACTCATTACATTGCACCGTCAACGTATCAATCATCTGTGCAGCATTCATGCATTCACCATCAAATTATGCTAATCCTAATTACTTCTAGGGAAATTACCATTCTTTATCTGCTAACAGTCGGGATTGTTCGGGGTTTCCTACACTCTATACGCGCCGCCATTTTTCCTCAGCATATTTCCATTTTTCACATTCTCATATTCAACACTAATGATCCCATTTTCTCTGCATACAATGGAATAATAATGCGCTAAGTATGAATAATGAATCAACGACAAGTCATGGCGCATTACAATGGCGTCCGGGGCAAACAGCTTAATTGTTTACGTCCTTGTGAGTGGCCAAGTGTGGTTTCAGATATGCACAACTGATTAATATCCATAGTTACATGTATGTTAATAAACCCTATACGCTGCATGTAAAACAGTAATTATGTTTAATAGCGGAGATAGATGGACCACTTCATACATATAAATACGTGGAACAATGGTGGTAATGCTCTGGTCCACCTTGTGATGTCATGAAGACGTAGTTTTCAATTAACAGCTACAGTTTACCTTTTGTTCAGTAGAGACTGGCAATTCCAGAGCTGAAATTATCCAAATAATTCTAGTGAAGGTGTATGGAGTTTAAAAACAGTGTGTGTGAATGAAACAAAACATAACTCCAGGTATGTTTGTGATGAGAAAATATTATAACATAGATGAGAAAATAGTGTAACATGGTTCTATGGGAAAATTACACACAATATTTAGAGGAATGAGGCTAAATAACCCTACTAAACATATTTGGCAATTCAGAATACATTACACTTTTGAAGGTTATGGTGAAAAATGAAAATTTGTCATATGCTTCTATGTTTAATGGGACTTATCTGATATTTAAATGTTTTTTTGTTTTTTTTTTCATTTAAAGGTTAATTGTGTAACTTTTCTGGTGGAGAGTCCATAAAATGCTTTTCTTCATGATGTTTTTTCCTCTGTCTGGAATGTTTCACAGTATGGCATTAAACCTTTCTATCTTCATGGCGACCAAACCAGACCAAGTTACAGATCAGATCTGTGGAGAGGCAACCCACAGCCAGAATGCCTATTTTTCTAGGCATTTTTTAGCCATAAAAGCACCTGTAAATGAAAAAATGTAAGGTAGATCTGTTTAATGTCATATTGTGGAACATAAGCAGAGCAATGACATATCCATAGAAACAAGGTGATGGACCCCCAACCGAAAAGTAACAGTGCACCTTTAATGGGATGTTACATATATGTATCCCTATACGATGCATGTAAAACAGTCATTATGTTTAATGGCTGAGATAGAGGGACCACTTCATACATATAAATACGCAGTACAATGGCGGTAATGCTCTTGGTGTGATTCATGCGACAGCTGTGATACTACATCTCTTCCCGTCCTTAAGTAAGTGACGTGGTGACCTCTGCGTGCACCTATTCTACAGATATGTTTGTGTAATTGTATATGGTGTTCACATGGGGGCTGTTGAGTGCGTTAAAACAAAAACAGGAGATCATAATAGCTCAGAAGATGCAAATCGTCATCTGTTTGCCAGTGGTGATGTCTCAGGTCTTGAATGTGATTTTTGTGTTTTAGTCAGCCTTGAAAGTCTCTGATTTAATTTAACACTGACATATTGGTATAGTATACATACATTAATGTGGTCATAATATAGACCGAAAGTTTTACACACACTGTACATTTTGTATTTAAATTCTGAGAATGTCTATTTTTATTCACCTTATTTTTATTTCATCATAGTTTATATTTTTACCATTATTATATTATTTATTGCTTTATGGTGCCCCATACTGCTCAAGCAAGGACCTAGAGGTTGTGAATTTAGTTCACCGACAATGGACCTAAAACTTATGTCTGCATATTGCTGTAAAAAAATAAGGATTTTGCTTCAGCAACTTAAGATGCACCTTGTCTGTAATGTAATTCATAGTGACTCTTCATTAAAACTAAATGTCTAGTGCCAGTAATATTAACATTACAAAAGACTGATTAAAGAAACATTTGTTAGAAAACATAATTAACTTAACCATTCAAGTTATGCAATGCAACTTCTTACTTCATAGAAATTCATTTAATACCATAGCTTACTGCACAGTACAACTGGCCTGTTTTGCCTTGTGTGAAGGGAGGGAGAGAGGGAGAGAGGGAGAGTTGGAGAGAGGGAGGTAGGGGGAGGTGGTTTGGGGGGAACCTGTGGTGAGCTATGCAAACACTATGAGGGCAGCACAGGGTTTTAAATAGCGAGATGGTATCCATGACTAACTGTGGTCCAGCCGAGACCGCCTCATTGGTCCGAGTCCAAGCCCTGAGGAGAGCACCCGAGCTGGGGCTGCATTCCTTGTCCTCCCCCTATCCTCCCGCATCATCAGCAGAAGTAGTAGCAGCAGCAAACTGGTGATAAATGACATGGCTTCCCTCCACTAAACTAAAGAGGAGGTCAGTGCACAAGGCCAAGACCTCCAACTTTTCTTGTTTGCATGTGTAAATATGGGACTACGTGAGTAAACAGAGAAGCCTCATAAATCTCTATTAGGTTAAAGATCCTAGAGGAACATCTGCAGTTCATTTAATTTTAACGTCATATTCAAATGTGAGCTTAGGGCTGTGGGTCCAGGCCACACAGTGACTGTCAGGGCTATTAACAACATCAGATCTGCGACATAATGAGATGTACATATACAAGACCACTGGGAGATCCATCATTAAAATATATGAACTTGCTTTTAATTGCACTATAAAAGACGATGCCAAACGTGTCTTTTTTATTTGTATATTAAGTCTCACTACACTGGTAAAAATATCTTAGAATTTTTACTTCTACCAATCTGCACTCTGCCTCTCTTACCTTTGCATTTGTTTTTGGACTTTACTGTGTCAGAAATTTGCAATAAAGCATTCACCGAAAGCCATCTGCCTAATTTCAAACATATTTTTATGAAGGCATGCATGAAAATGAAGCTGATAAACAAGTGTATTAATTCAGAGAATTTAGAAATGTACAAAAATACAAGCAAACATAGCAATACATTAAAGGCTCCATATTAAGCTTTTTTCTGATCTATGTTATGTTGTTTCCTCATCATAAACATACCTGGAATTCTGTTTTGTTTCATACAGTTTGTCTCATATTTAACACACAAATCTGGCATATTTAAGATGAGTTCTTCTCTCAAACTGAAAACACTCTGATGTCATGTGGTAACACAGGAGGTGCTCCACTGTGTTTTTAAACATACACCTAGACTAATAATAAAGGTTACTCAAACATGTGCAGATGAAAACAAAAAAAAAACACAACTCCGGCTATGTTTTTGACAAGGTAAAAACATTCTAACATGGCTTAAAACTTACATGATTAAATTTTAGGACCTTTAAATAAATTGTACTACCAAAATATACACTATTGGTCAAGACATTGCTTTATAGATACAGGCTTTTACTCGAGAACTAAGTGCAATGATTTCCAATGTATTGTCACACTGCTTTGCCTGTAAGAGTCTACATACAAAGTATATGTCTCCTCAGGCATACACACTCTTATGAAAGTCCCTAGAATAAAGAGCCCTTATTTACGCCCTGACTGTCATGGCTGCCGCACGCTTCCCGACAACCCCCATTTGTTGTGAAATAACTCTGGTGGAGGCTTCTTTTTATATTAGACACTGGTGTGGAGATAGCAGAAGAGCCAATTAACTTATCAACCCTGCTACACGGATTTATGAGCATAGCGTCGGTCTGGGCCGGAGCAGTGCCCTATTGGCCGTATTGTATTTCTTGTCATCCAGGCTGCAGGTGGAGGAGAGTCCTTGTCACGAAGATGCAGGGGGGTGTGCCAGGGCGCCGTGCCAGGGCTCCAGGCCAGAGGGGGCAGTGGCAGCTCTTTGTGCACAAGACAAACTGAACACAAGGCAGACAAAAAGCCATTCCTTATCCAATATCACTCTGAGTATTATAAATGAGCTCCAACTACAGCACTTCATATTAGAGCAAGAAATAATGGTTGTTCGTGAAAAAGAAAACTTGACATTTAAATTGGTCCACTATAAGATGACGTATAGGGGATACTGAAGAAATGTACAGTGCAGTGATAACATTATGACCATAGACTAGAGAAGCAAATATTACAGACTATCACTACACTGTGGGATTTGATAGTAGGTTGAATATACTATACACTATAGGCACATGTTGGGGAGCAATTTATTCAAAGGTCAAGAGCTATAACTATATAAAGTAACCTATAAAGAACCCTTTTGGTCTTGGTTTTAAATAAAATGCATTATGATTATTAAATTGTCTGGCCGATATAACTCCTGCTCATGACTTTATATTACTCCATAAGATGGACTTTAACAGTATCTCCAAATCATATAGGAACCATAAGACACTGCTGTACCCATATTTGGCAGAATTTGTAATATTGTAAAAAATATACATGTCAAACTTTTGATAAGCAGAAATACAGCAGGTATTCTCAAACTTTTCATGAACTCCAAAATAACTATGGAAACAGCGCCCACAGATAAATTAAATGTAATTATTAGATGCCATCTACACCCATTTTTACCTCCACCGGCCTACATCCACTGCTCTGTACTTTCTTTGTTCTCCAGTTTTATTTTCTTAATCGGTGTATTCGTAGGATCCGGCAGCATCGTGTCGTCATATTTGTAGACATTTTAAAAAAAAGCAGCTATCTATCAGAGATGCCGATAGTTACACAACTGTTGGTTGTGATGATGTTCACGGCGACGTCACCTCCCATTGGGCACAGTAGTCTTCTAATGTGGAAGACAGAGGACATATTTTTTATTAAATCATTACATTTAGATGAATATTGTGATTCAAAATGTCCAAATTATAACATAATGATCCACGGGTGTCATAGATTATAACTATATAGCATACAAAAGCACAATAGGTCGTTTTTAAGTCTAATATATATTCAGTACTATGTTGGTATGTTTTTTATTAAATGACCTCTTGGCCCTGAGTTAGAATACATTTAAACTACTGTAAAAGCTGCCTTTGTTCTCATCCATCATATGTGTTCCTGTTTTAAACTGACTGCTTGATTGCCTTGCACTCCCACTGCAGCAGCAGTATCGCAAACATATGGCTCACTCCTCATTTTCAGCTCTGAACTCAGCACGGCAGTTTAAATGGTGTGCTTTTCATAGAAGAAAAGCCCTTCAGTTATGTTCCTATTCACACTGGGATATTTGAATATACCCATTAAAAAATTATATCTAAGAAAGTTGAGATTTTGCAGACCTTGCTTCCAGCGTTACCTCTCAGCTCTCTGGGAATACAAGATTATCTTTTTTGCATTTTTGAACTTGGGAGGGCTTTGTGAACCATTTGGAAATTTAAACCGGTAGATAATTTTGTCTAGAGACTAGCAGTGAAAGGGAGAGAGAGAGGCGATATGGTATTTGTAAGTGGATCATTGCTAAGCTGGTGGTGGCGATGTGGGCTTGTAATCTCAAAGTCAAATGTGTTTGGAGTTAAGAGCTCTCTAGAAAGGGTTTGAGACCTGAAGGGTGTTAATTACTTGTCAAGAGGTTGTTAAAACTGCACCCACGGCATCAGGCACCCAAGAGGAGACACACGCCCAAGTGAGAATGGATATTAACTGTGTACAGCTAACCACTCATCAAGTCAACACTGACCAGCAATTTAAAATAATTACGCACGCTTTGATGGGGGACGCAACCGCTTTAATCAAATTTTAATAGCTATGTTTTTATCTTAATTAAGAGAACGTGAAGATGGCACATTTGTGGACATGATACTTAAGAACTGTAACAACACGCAATTTTTACATAATAAATAAAACTGACTTTGGAAAATGCATGTTAGAGTAAACAGGGGTCTTAACCATAGACTGTATGAAGAAGTGGACTAAGCGAGTCACCCATAGGGTTCATCTCCACTCAAATGAAGCTTGCAATGCTAGCGGTTACAGGAACAGATTCTGAGCCAAGCTCAATATCAGGAATAGGATTTTTTTTAACATCAAAATAGCAAAATAAAAACACCAGGATCATGTAAAGCGGCTTAATATGAACTTCCGTCCCCTTTAAAACTGCAAGCAAGTTTATGTATTTTTACTTTAAATGTGAGACAAAAATCATAATCAAACTAGAAAAGCACTCAGAGAGCGCAGACCTCCGCCAAGCAGCTCAGTTTTCAAAGTGATCCAGAATCCAGGATTTCTTCTGGATCATCACCAAAATTTAATCATCTGTTGGATTTACCATTAGGAACATTTCCTGAAAATTTCATCAAGATCTGTCCATAACTTTTGAGTTATCTTGCTAACTAACTAACAAACAAACAGACAGACAGACTCAGGCGAAAACATAACCTCCTTGGCGGAGGTAATAAAGAAGTCTGCAATTTGTACTTCTAGATCCTAGTTTGTCTCCAATCTGGCCATATTCCATATTTTATCTGTAAAAGAAATCCTGTAGCATACAAACCTTACACATCTGACTGAATGGGATTAAGTTAAAGTCACATACATTTGAAACAAGATTTATGTAGAAATTCCTTCCTGCTAGTCTGTTATGTTCTGGTGTCCTGTTTAAAAAATAATATAGATGCCACAAGTTCAAGTACTGATCACCATATGGTATGAGTATTTCAAAAATATATAGTTAGATTTTAAGATGTGCATCTGTCAAGGGCAAAGTCCCCATGTTACAGTACAAGAAAAAGCATCGCTCTCGCCCACGGCTCACAGTCAATATGTTGGAATGTCAGTAGTAAAAGCGCTGTAAAAATTACAACTACACTTCTTATAGGCAGTATTGCAGTGGCTTGAATTCACCTAAACACGTAAAAGTAAAAGATCTTTAATATTCACCTTGTAACGCCTTTGTCAGGCCTGCAATCATCACCTACAGAAGATTTCTACAGGGAAATCGAATCAAAGAGACATTATTGGTGGTCTAAAGATGTTCTGTTTTGAGCACCTGCACAAACGCCCAAACACATTAAATTACAAAGTGTGATATAAGATATGATTTGCACCACACTCTCTCTGATGCCTGCACGCTTTCCAGCTTCTAACACATGAACTTTGAGAACAAAATGTTCACTTTCTGTCTAATATATGCCACCCACAACAGGTGCCAAAAGGCTTTTCAAGTTCTTATACTTGACTGAGTTACACAGATTCAACTCAAATAAATATATATCATATTTTAACTATTCACTTCTTTATTATACAATTGTACTATGGTGAACAAGGAACTTTTCTTGTGGGTGTACCACACAACTTTTCTGGTAGATGGTTGAGATGTTATTGCTTTGTCTGGAATGTTCCACTGTATAGCTGTTAACTTATCAGTTTCCATGGAGACAAGCAGGTGACGCCAGGCTAAGCTAAAGGTCAGATCTGAGGAGAGGCAAATGCATGTTTTTCAAGGTATTTTTACGAATAAAATTTGCAGTTGAATGAAGAGATACTGTGGAACATTCCAAGTAAAGTGATAACATCTCCATGGAGGCAAGCAGGTAGCACACCGGTCGAAGCACAAGTCGAAACCTTATCAATAAAAATAGGGCCCCTCTGAACACTGAGTAAACGCCAACAGAAAATATTCCAAGTGCAGATAAAGCGTCCCATTGCTCTGAAAGGGCATTTATAGATATTTTCTGTGCATCTGTTCCCCATTCAGGAGGAACTACACAAGCACCCCCAGCGAAACTATTCTCTCCATTGCGTTTATGATTTATGTCTTCCTTAACTAATCAAGGGCGCGATCATTAGTCAGGGGATGTGCAGGGGCCAAGGCTGCGGAGGGTCAGTGCAGGGCTGTATATGTTATGGTGGATCTCCAGTTAGGCTCTGGGTGAGGCCACAGATAAGGGATGACTGCTGCTACGCCTCTTCACCTTCCGACTGCGGCCTCTGGGGCATTTGTCAGCACACTATGGGCCCAAGTGCATTATGAAGTCAACTTAGATAGTGTCTGTAAAGGATAATAGACCAGAGAGATACACAAGATTTCATACAAGAGGTTTGATGGAGGCCAGTGCTTATCAAATGATGTATGGTCCTGGCTTGATCCTGGCATAGTTCTACACATGGTTTTGCTCTGGTTTGGTCCTTCGTTATTCTTTATTTGGTCAAGAAGTGTGAAAAAGTGTTTTTTCTTAGAAGAAATTTGCTATTTAGTTCATATACACATTAAGGTACATTAATATTTGAGAGAAGATGAACTGCGAAACTATTACAAGAATACCATCCACTTCTGAATGTGTTTGTTGAGTTCTCTAAACAACAGAGTTAGTGGGTTGTAACATAACAAGAGAGGATATTTTGCTGCTTGCTGAAGAAATAATGTTGCCTGAGATCTAGAATATCTATCTATGTTATATATAATGTTGTTTCTTCATCAAAAACATATCTGGAGTTGTGTTTTGTTTCATTCTGACAAGTTTAACACACAAATACTGCATATTTTCTCTCGAACAGAAAGCACTCTGTTCCACCTTGCAATGTCATGTGGTAATACAGGAACCGCTCCACTGTGTTTTTAAATTCTATAAACCTTCACTAGAATTATCTGGATGATTTCAGCCCTGGAATAGCCCATCTCTACTGAACAAAAGGTAAAAGGTAGCTGAAAACTACCGCTTCATGACATACAAGGTGGAACAGAGCATTTTGAGCTTTAGAGATATCGGCATACTAACAATAAAAGGATGACTCAAACTTGTGTGAATGAAACAACAACTTCAGGTATGTTTTTGCTGAGGTAACAACATTTTAACATAGCTTAAGTCAATTTTGTGTAATATAGGACCTTTAAATAAGATTGAAATCTGATGAATGAAATTTGATTGCGATATACTGTGCAGCCCCAATAGATCTATAGTCTTTAATTATACCTCGGTTTAGAATTGGTTAAATCCAAATTGGTGCTTGGCAAAAAGTGAAAGATCATGTAGAATCAGATGACCATAAATACCATATGAACACCCACTATTCTGATCAAACTGTCACATTTTACTCCATATTTGAAAAGATGCCAAAACACTCATTACATTTTATATGAAATATTAAAAATGAATACGTGTTTTGTCAGATAATCTTTATATTCTGGTGGGAATAAGAAATGTTTTGTCATTAACTGAATCCACTTAGATTTTATAGTCCACTGTAGTGTAGTTATTCATAATCCAAGCTTTCATATAGTTTAGTCCTGATTCAGTCCTGTCTTAGTCTTGGTTTAGTCCTGCTTTAGTCCTGGAATATGAATAGCTTCACCATTAACTGAATCCACTTCGATTTTATGGTACACTGCAGTTATTTATAATCCAAGATTAGTCCCGATTCAGTCCTGGTTTAGCCCTGGCCTAGTACTGATGTAGTCCTGTCTTAACTTAGCCTTTGTCTAAGCTTAGTTTAGTCTTGGTTTAGTTGTGGTTATTCTTGGAATAAGAAATGTTCAACTGAATCCACTTAGATTTTATATTGCGCCACAGTTATTCATAATCCAAGTTATCTATCATATAGGCACAGAGAGAAACAGCCAAGGAAGTACGTAGATATGGTACAAAGGGTCATGGAATGCAGGGCTGATAGCTGGCCTCATATTTACTAGAACTTGGCCAATCAGACGCAGCGTTGGTAAGGAGCCAAGATGGAGCTCACTGGAACAGCAACAGCTCACATGGGGCAATTTTGAGAAAACACATTTGGTTTACAGACAGCATCGGGGTCGAGAGTGCTAACAAAGCCTGCTCTTGTCCATCATTTTACACGACGTCCAGTTCTCTGTGATTATTCCTCAGCTTTTGCTAATTAGTCTCATTAATACTCAAAACAAGCAGCTAGCAACACATGCTATCTCACCCGCTCTCCGTCTGCCATTCTTGTGTCTTGTTGGAAGGAACAGAAGCATTGGAAAAGGTCCACTGTTAGCCACTCTTGGGTCCAGATCCTCATCTGCACATAATTCACTTTCAAAGGGCAAAGGGGCGGCGCACAGAATCCTTAATTGCGCCGCACCGTGTACAACATAGACAAATGTTTAGATCTCAGCCCTCTAATGAGAAACCAATAGTGGAAGTAAAAAAGCACTCGCTCCTTCTCTTATCCAATTTACTCTGCCAACCCTCTCTAGCTTATGCCAAAATGAAAGATTTGGGCCTAGTTATGTTTTGGATCAGAATTAGTCCTGGTTTAGTCCTGCTTAGTCCTGGTTGAGTCTCGCTTTAGTCCTGATTTAGTCCCATCTTATTCCTGGTTTAATCCCGTTTAGTCCTGGTTTAGTCCAGGTTTAGTCTAGGGACGCACCAATCCATCTTTTTCTGTTCCAATATCAATGTCGATACTATGGCATTAAGTATCTGCTGACACCCGATACCAACCGAGGGCAGAGAGTGAAAATAGCATTTATTTCCTTTAAACACATATGGCATATGGGAAACAAAGTGTTTTTAAATTATTTATTATATAAAGTAATTATAAGTTCAATAATACAAGGGGTTTTGAGCCAGTATCGTTAAGTAAATAATCAATTTATAGACCAAAATGGGATATCTACTGAACCGGTATACTGGAACCTATATTTGATCCATCGAATTTTTCAATATCAGTGCCAATTTCTTATACATGTATCATATCTGTGCATCCCTGGTTTAGTCCTGGTTTAGTTCTGGTTTAGTCCTGCTTTAATCAGTCCTGGATTCAAAATTCAAGTTTTTATTTTATTTTTTTCTTTCCAGTTCCTGCGTTCCAGCTGTCATATCAGAAAGTATGTTGGCAGTTAAAACAAAACTAAAAGATCTGGAATTAAAAAAACTGACAAAATTGGAACACTTTATAAGAGCTGCACTTTTAATAGATTTAATAAAGCATGAGCAAGTCTTAATTCGTAATGAACAAATAGTTTACCAAGAATGATTTAGGCGTAACTACTTAATAAGATTTGCCAGAAATGTTCCCCAAAATTCTGAATAAGATTTCAGTGATGGATAGTTTTTCCAGTTCAAATTTGCAGTTTACAACTTTAGTAAATAGACCAACTGGACAACACAATTAGTCCTGCGTGGTTTTGCCTTTATTTAGCTGTTCCAATTACTGTTGAAAATGAGAGAGAACAAGTTTCTGAAAAGTCATATATTTTCTGAGTTGGTACTTGACAGTCTTTTTAAACTTGGATCTTGCAGAATGCGCGATAAGCCAGAAGCAACCAAGTGGTACCATTTGCTCACATTTGACAGCAGTTAGGGATATTTTACTTTAACTCCATCCTAGTTACACTTGACACATACTCGATCTTGTACGGACACGCCTTTAATCACTGCGATTAAATAATTGGGTACTTCAAAGATCCTCTAAATTGGTTTTGGACAAATGAAGCATGCGTTACATCAAGTCACCCACAAAATGGCGCGAGAGCCGCAGTAATTCTTTCAAGATGCAGCTTCAAAGTAGGGCCCTTGTGTGTTAGAAGCCAGTACAAGTGTTTAAAGTGGGACTAAAGACCAAATCAGCTTTTTTTCCCCTTTTTGCTACTAACTAGTGTTGTCTATTGTTCCTAACCCTTTTATTTTCTTTCAATTTAAGGTTTTGCATCAGAATTAATCCTGGTTGAGTCCTGGTTGAGTCCTGGTTTAGTTCTGCTTTAATTCTGCTTTAGTCCTGGTTGAGTCCTGCGTTAGGCCTGGCTTAGTCCTGATTTAATCCTGGTTTGCAGCTTTCTGGTCAAAAACAGTCTCCAAAGGCCACTGCAATTTCAAGTACTATGTGACATTACACTGTACTGCCCTGATTAAAGCCAGGCGTCTCTGTTTAACAACCACCTGGCTGCAGGGGCGGAGCTCAAAGTGTGGATACTTGTTAGACCAATCACACTGTTCCTTTTACACCCCGCCCCTCCCGCCCCCAGTTAGTCCTCCAGGCACTCAGTGATGGGAAGAATTATTTATTTTGAAAGCTTTATTTTAGTTTCACTGTTTGTTATGCATTAATTTAACTCTAATTAGAGACAAAAAAAATAAAAATAAATAAATCACATATGCATGCACTGCAAGAGCTGTTTTCTTTTCTTTCTAACTAATATCGTGCAGTTTAAAGCTAACGTTGCATGATGACGTACCGCCATGTGTTCCTTTTAATTTAGGTAACTGTATTCTGAATACCAACAAATGAAATAGTAACTGTACCAGAAAACAGTTCTTCAAAATTAGTATTCAGAATATATATTTTTGGTACATATATTCAGTTACTTCCCAACACTGCAGGCACTGCCCAGTTTACCAACTCTATTCGAAATGTGGCTGTGGCCGAAGTTTAGAAGTTTAGTCCTACTTTAATGCATGTTATAAAACTACAGAGCAAACACCAGCTCGGTCAAAGCTAGCCGGCTATCTCTTCATCTGTCCCCCACAATGCATTGTGGTGGGGCGTCAACAAAGCTCCAGTTGATCCGGAGCAGGACTCTTATCTGCTGGCAGTAAAGGAGGAAGTTCACATTTTAAACAGTTCTGAGGTCATTTCCTGTGCTGTGGGCTTTGAAAGTACAAATAAAACCAGTGCATTCTCAGCCCTGCCTTATTTCAAATGCTGCTGCTGCTGTTTAAGAGGCTCTGGTGGGCAAGAATGGCAAATGAGCATCTTTTTCAGCCTCACAAAATCCTTTTTCATGGCCTCCTTGTTGCCATCTTCAATTTTCTTTTCTAAGTGTAATGTGAATTCTGGGTCTCAGCTGAAAGTTTGACTAATCCAGTTCTGTCAGGTCATTTTCTGAGCTAACCATAACATAAGTAAAAGCACTTAAGCTAACTTTTAATAAATTGGATCCATTAAACATAACACAGCACTTGAAGCTTTTCTTAGTGACATATTACAGATCCAGTAAAGTGCATTTTATAACTTAATTCTCACCGTGTGTGGAGAGTATTATGTGCCAAAAAGGATGACCTTCAGTATACTGCAAATAGTACTGCTACTCTAGAAGCAAAGAGCAAAGTAAAAATAGGTAAATTAAGGCCAGCATTTGAACTATAACCAACCAGAGATGCCAGTGAGCACTTCAGGGAACTTTCTTGAGTCAGAATTTTGGCCATGATTTCAGAAAATGTTACATTTTTAGGTCATCCAATTGCCCCACTTCTTATTTCAAAATGTTGAGCTCCACTTAGGTTTAAACTTTGAGCATGGAACCTCTGCATTTTAACAAAATCAATATCAGTCCACTGACCTGAAGGTTGGCAGATTCCAGCACCTCAGATGAATACTGTTGTTGTGGGCAAAACACTTTAACACTTTAAGTGATTTGAGTTTAAGGATAGACCTTGTATATAATGTGAAGCCAATATCAGTGCTGGAGACTGAAAACATGCTAAAATTATTACAAAATGAAAATGGGTCATGTTAACTAACAGTTATTCATCGAGTAACTAACTACTGAACAGCTTTGAAAATTTAGAATTTATGATCAGTCAGCAAATAGTCTTATTACACCCAATCAAAAGCCCAACCAGGAAAATAGCTGAACCTAAAACATGAACCAATATTCTATCCAGCTATTTTTTTTTTTTTTTTGGATTGAAACCAAGATCTAATACCAGTATCATATCTGTACAATGTAAAACAATTTTTTTTCCCTCTATAAGACACAATCTCTATACCACAAGGAGTAAATAGTGCAAGTTCTATCGCCAGATCTGAGTGACATGTAACCCAAGGCACTGCACAGTCTAAAGCCTTTAAAACATTCTCAAACTCTTACAGATCCAAAGCTCTTGTCTCTCTGAATGCAGTTTGTTTGAGTCGCTTGTGTTCCTTTTCAACTCTTGAAGTGCGGATGCCCAAGAGCTTACTGTACTGTGAGTTAGAGTGAGTCAATGCTGGTAGATAAAGATTTTTTTTTTTTGTTTTTTTTCGCCTGGTTTTGGCAGTGAAGAGGAGCAGCGTCAGACAGACCCGCTGTGATGTGAGGAAGAGGATTGATAGAGCAGCATGACCACTGCGCTGCCAGAGCTTCAGTACACCCTGGCAGACGGCTGGGGAGGGCATCTGGGCTGGTGATTAGTCTGCCTGTGCCCTTTGTGTCCAGGCGCGTGGGAGGAGAGAAGGGATGTGGACTGGTGACTTTTACAGGGACTGGCAAATGGGTATGTAGGCAGAGAAATGTATGTATACTAGACAGAGAATATGCAAGCAAACAGAAAGTATATAGTGCAGCAATATGTCCACCACAACTACTGTGCTGACTACTTCTATTGGTATTTCAACCACTACTGCTATTGTTGAAACTTCCAAACTGCGATTGAACCTGCTTGTTTGTATGGGTGGAAAGTAACTAATTACAAATACTCATGTTACTCTAATTAATTATTTATTTTTCAGGTGATTTTCAGTATTTTTTAAGTATACCTGTATTGAGTAAAGTTCTTGCCATGTAATTTTAATTGGCTGTATTTAAAAATATAAGAATTACTGAGTACAGCACAAGTCCCAATGCAATGTTCTTTCTATGCAAATACACACCTAAAAGATTTCTCTAAAATGCTACTTGCTAACATCATGCTAAAAAGTAACTCAAAAGTAAAAAGTGCTTTGAGTAGTATTTATCATGAGTACTTTATACTTTTACTGCAGTATAATTCTGGCAGCAGTACTTGTAATTTTTCAGTATTCAGCCCATACATATTGGAATTCTTGTGCAGGTTGCAAGTAACATTTCTCCCTTATAATGTGTTCTTTTAAAGTAAATAGCAGTGTTTAGACTGTACACTGATGTACATGTGCGTGGGTGTTTATGTTGGACATTACATTCTATAAGGCATGACCAGTACGCACTAAAATACTCCTCCTCCCACACACACTTCCAATGCACTCATCCATCTACACTGGTATCTGACGCCTCCAGTGTGACAACAAACTGACATACATTACGTATACTGTTTATAATGGCCATATTACATGTCCAGAATATCTATGAAACAAAGTCTCCCCATGTTTTATAAGTTAGGAAGACTTAACGGTGCACTATGTAACTTTTCTGGTGGAGGGTCTGCCTACATTTCTATCTCCATGACAATGTAGTTACTTTGCTTAGAATGTGTCACAGCATGGTATTAAACTTAACTATCTCCATGGAAACAAGCAGGAGATGCCACCAGACCAAGATACCGGTCAGATCTGTGCAAAGGATTGCCCGCTGACTGTAGGTGTGCATGTTCTTTGAGCAATAAAAACACCCACAATTGAATGAATGGAGGATGGATAAGTTTAATGTCACACAGTGAAACATTTCAGACACAGTAATACCATCTCCATGGAGACAAGCAGGTGACAGACCCTCTACCCAAAATAAATGTAATAAAGGTAATTATGAATTATACAGCTGAATAACTCATGAAGGTCAATATTGTCCAAGCAAGGTGTTTATCCTAAAGATGTTATAACATTGTATACTGTGTTGGACCATAGCCTGATTAACTTGTAGTACATTCCATTCTTTGTACAACTGGCTCGCTCCTCATAGCTGGAGCCAAAATGGCCGCTCCGCAGAATGATTCATGTGTGCAGTTTCTCATGTTCCTGTTCCTCTCTGCCTCACCGCTGTCCATCTATCTTACACTTCTCTCTGGGTGCGGACCAGGCCCATCTTTTCCACTCATAAAATACTTGTGCTTATTTTTGCGTTTTGGCACAACTCAGCGCTGCATTCCAGCACAATGACTTATGGGAAATATGGTCTCCCAAACAACACAGAACTAAGCCTGTGCTGAGCCTGACGCAGGTCAGCTGGATGTGAACGCGGAGAGAGAGAGCCAAGGAATTTTTCAAACTATTTTATGAATCCACTATTTCACACAGAGAACATAATTACCTTTTTCACCCGCAAAGTTTGGGTTACATGAACATCTTTGGATTACATAGAACTATTAAGATTCCCCATAGGAAAAAAAGATCAAATTTGGAATTTGAGGTAGTAAAAAAGCAGACGTTATGAGAAAGTTTTCTCAGATTGCAACATATAACATCACCAACGCCTCAGTGTATATTGATTGGTACAATATATTTGTTTTCAGCATTGGCCATCTGCCTTGTGTGGAACTACTGTCTTTATTCATCAATACTTCGGATGGGGACAAGTATGCTGCCTGGAAAGACACCTGAAAGCTGGACCTCTTCTAGTATTTGACGTTTAAATATAAATGCATACAGTTCAGACCTTTTTGATCTATCCTTGTTTCTGATATGTTTGAAAAGCTTTTGTGAGGACTATAACTTTGCATAGCTCACTTCCTTCTCTGCTTTCCACCCCTCTCCCACTCTCTTAATCCCCCTTCTGACCCTGCACACATTCCTTCTTTGGACATGGGCCGATCTTGTCTTTAATAGCCCACTAGACACAGAAAGGGGCTGCCCAGATAATCAGACCCTCTTCTAGTCTCTAAAAAGCAAAGGGGTTGACCTGAGAGCATGTCTGGCAGGATAAACCCAGGGTTAAAAAGCCAGCTTCACCTTGAGAGGCCACTGCGCAGTGCCTGGGAACCCACAGAAAGCAATTAAAAGTATTGATGGGACTTCAATAGCTCTTAAACAGACACTGGCAGACACCCCGGGCCAAGCAGCACACTAATCTATCCCCCATCACAGCCTCATTTCTGTCATTCACAGAGTCTTTACATGGCATAAAGAGCCACATGCATTTACAGGAGAGGCAGACAGGGGGCAGCAGAGAGAAGGGTGAATGGGAAATTTGATAGTGAAGACAAAAAGTGTAAAACATCATCGATCAGGGCATTGGAATTGATCAAAGGTGGTTGGATTTTGGTTGGTGGTTGGTTAACATCTTTGCCATTTGTTCAATAACTCAAATTTAAAGGGCCCATACATACTATTTTCTGATCTATGTTATAATGTTGTTTCCTCATCAAAAACATACCGGGAGCTGTGTTTTGTATCATGTAGTAACACAAGAAATGCTCTACTGTGTTTCAGACTTAGACTTTTAGACATACACTTTCACTTGAATCATTTGGATAGTCCTGGAATTTCCAATCTCTACTGAACTAAAAGTAAAATGTAGCTGTTAACTACCACTACCTGACATCACAAGGTGGAACAGAGCCTTTGCAGCTTTGAATATGCAGACAGACTCATAATGCAGAGTTACTCAAACATGTGTGAATGAAACAAAACACAATTCCAGGTATGTTTTTGAGGAGGTAATATCATTATAACATGGCTTAAAGCTCACAAGTCAATTTTGCGCAATATATGACCATTAAGATGACAGAAATGAAAAAGTGCATCTTAGAGCAAAAGAAGGTTGCATTATGTTAAATGGATAACTGTTTTAGGGCTTTAGTTTCAGTGTAATGCCTTCATTCTGAGGCAAGAGTTGTGTCATGACTAAAGAAGCTACTTGAATGAGTGAATGGCAAAACATTCAATCTTAAAACTTTTGTCCATTTCGCATAATTCAACCTTCTTTTGCTATGGATCCTACCTGGATGACTGAGGGATTGTGCAGACATGTCCCTTATGTTATAGACTTTCCAGTGGTGGGTCACATGGTGAGCATTGTTCTGCTATTGAACAAGCTTTGTATAGAACTTGAGCCAAAGTAAGGATGGTTTAGGGAAAAGTACAGTAACAAAGCTAAAAATCCATACTGATTGCCTGATAGATTGAGAGATTTGTTTTTATATCGAGTTAGTGCCAAGAGAGAAAAAAAATATTATAACCAAGAGAAAAACCCATTTCTCGAAAAGGAGTGGGAGTGGCAAATTAAAGTACAACACTGAGCAACTTCACCCCTATATAGTCTGTCCAGTTGCCAAGTAAAGCAGATAGGAACAAAAAAGATGCAATTGAAGCCTATATATTATGGGTTATAATTTCCTGTTATAGGAGCCATTTTGAAGACTTTTGACCATTCAGATGTCATTGCTTTAAAATTGCCAAATGTCATGGCATGATCCCAAGCTCTCATCATTCTTAAACCCATGGATAATAAGAAAACAGCATTCTGACACGAAGAGCCCCAGACCATTCGCACAAAACAGTCAACGTTTACATCAACATGACAAACTGATGAAGACAGATTATAGAAGAGACCACAGACTGCGCTCCGATGACATCACAGGGAGGGAGAAGGGAATTTTGGCTTACTCTCAGGATCAGGGCCATCCCAATACAACTGTGCTCCCAAAGCTTTCCAAGAATCATTCTGTACTGATTTACTGTATAGTACTTTGTCGGCCAACCTGTAAAGTAGTTTGGCTTTCGCTGCTATCCTAATTGCAAAACAATGCCTCCACATCGACAGTCGCTAAAGCTAAACAAAGAAGCTAATCACTCACCTTTGCACTGGTTGGTGTTCTTGTCCAGAATGGCCTTAGTTGACACTATTTTCCCATACCTGTAAAGAACAAGAAGAAATATTTAGGCTGAGTTCTGACTGAGTTCAAACTCAAAACACTGTTCCACCTTGTGATGTGGTAATATAAGAAGCACTTCACTGTGTTTTTAAATTCCATGCACCTTCAACAGAATGGTTTTGATCATTTCAGCCCTAGAATATCCAATCTCTACTGAACAAAAGATAAAAAAATAGCTGTTAACTTGAAAACTACCGCTTCATGACATGGTGAAATAGAGCACTTTGAGCTTTGGAGATGTAGACAGACTAATAATAAAGGGTTACTCAAACGTGTGAATGAAACAAAACACAACTCCGGATATGTTTCATTATAACATGACTTGACTTGACATCTGAAATTACAGATGGTTTTATAGCTCAAAAATAAAAACAGGCATTCTGATGGTTAGTGAAGTTGCCTCTCCACAGATCTGACCTGTAACTTCGCCTGGTTTGGTTTCCATAATGACTGAACGGTTTAATATCATACGTGAAACATTCTAGACAAAGCAATAACATCTCCATGAAGAAAAGCATTTGATGGACCCTCCACCAGAAAAGTTACACAATGCACCTTTAAAGCTCACAAGAGTCAATTTGCGTAATATAGAACCTCTAAATGTTTTATGTTGTTTTAGTTGACACTATTTTCCCATACCTGTTAGGAATAAGAAAAAAAACATTTTGAGAACATTTTAACAGCCAGAATTCATGGGCGATTACTGTCCCATGGTGCTGAGAAGATGTTTTATTTCCATACTCGTTGCTATTTAGTTGCAACCAACAATTTGCAGAATGCCCAAATGTCAGAGTCCATTGGAAGTGGAAAGCACTTGAGGTTAATAACATTATGTGTACGCTTGACTTCAAACCAAAGTGTGCCCCCCTGACATTTCCCACAGTCACTGAACATTTGCAAAGGTCTTAAGGCTCTGAGACACAGCGAATGGGCCACAGGTTAAAGCAGAATTTGAGTATGTTTTCAACAGCCCATATTACGCAATTTTCTGATCTGTTATAATGTTGTTTCCTCATCATAAACATACCTGGAGTTGTGTTTTGTTTCATTCACACATTTAACAAATACACAAACCCTGCATATTTAGTTCTTCTGTCTAACTGAAAACACCTTGTGATGGTCTGTGGTAATACAGGAAATTCTCCACTGTGTTTTTAAACTCCATACACCTTCATTCAAAACATTTGGATGATTTCAGACCTGCAATTGCCAATCTCTATTGAACTAAATAAAGGATTAAAATATGTATGAATGAAACAAAACACAACTCCAGGTATGGTTTTGATGAGGTAACAACATTATTAATAACATGGCTAAAAGGTCATAAGAGTCGATTTTGCATAATATAGGACCTTTAATACACAATAAAAATGTTAAACTTTTTGATTAATTACTGGTGTAAGGAAAGTGCATGTGAAGTCTATGTCAGTTTACATTTTAATAGTCAAGTCTTCTGAAGTGTTAAAATTTGCAGATTTGAGTAAACTTTCATCTGATTTAAAGGTGCACTGTGCAACTTTTCTGGTAAGGGTCTGTTATCTGCTTGTCTCCATGGAGATGTTATTACTTTCTGTGGAATATTATTCCAAGGTATGACTTTAAACATTTCCATCTAGCATTTATTCATTACAGGCGTTTCTATTGCTCTGAAATACAATAATTCCTTGCATTTCAATAATGTAGCGTAGTGCTGTAACCTTTAAATCTAAAAACACTATAAAATGTTTTATAATCTGTAAAACTATGGAAATGAATTGTACATGGAACTGTAAGATACCATGTAGGCTTTTTTCAATTGCATTTTATATATATATATATATATATATATATATATATATATATATATATATATATATATATATATATATATATATACTCTCTCACTTATGAAAGTAAATTACAAATATATATATATATATATATATATATATATATATATATATATATATATATATATATATATATATATTTGTAATTTACTTTCATAAGTGAGAGAGTGGAGGTGGGTGGGATAGGGAATACCTTTCAAGATACTGTCAAATTCTGTGGTATATTGTGCTGTTGCAAAAATCAATAAATATATTGCTCAAAAAAAAAAGTGCACAATGTAACTTTCCCTTGTCTCCATGGAGATGCTATTGCTTTGCCCGGAATGTTCCACAGTATATCATACTTAAATATGCAAGCAGGCAAAGTTAGAGGACAGGTCTGTGGAGAGAGAGACTCGCTCACAAGAATGTATACTGTAATGTTTGTCACTGTATTTCTTTCTTTCTTTGAACAATAAAAACAACAATAATTGTATGGTTCTTGCATTACTGTAGTGCAGGTAAACCAAGAACATCTCCTTGGAAAACAAGCAGATGGTGGACCTTCACTGGAAAAGTTACATGGTGCACCTTTAAACAATAAGGAAGAATTTAGTGGGCAGTACTTCCACAATTTTTTCCAAACGTCTTTTGAGTCCCATACAACTATTATCTATGCCTTGTCTTTATCACCATCGTACTATTTGGACTCTAGTACTTATGCAGGGACTAAGAGGCAATATTGAGCTTTTCTTTTACATGAAAAGCCCCCTCACTGAGTAGGGCAGGTTAAGCTGACAGGTGTGGTGCATGCAGAGTATCTTATTAATTCCCATAGACGGCGTGACCATACTGTTTGAATGACAGTGAGTTATTCCGTGTGCTTGTCTCAGCTAAATCGACCTCCTCTTTTTGCCCCTGAATCCTGTCATTGCAGCATGTTTATAGACCTGAATATGGGTGAAACAGTCCAGTACACTCACAGCATTTCAAGTGTACATGGATGTATTATGGTGACAGCAGCACAAATCTCCAACCATCTGATAGTAGCTTGTTTTGCTCAATGGCACAACATACAACGCAAGTCAAGGTAGGCAATATACAAGAGCTGTCTACAAGATGATATTAAAGGTCCTATATTATGCAAATTTGACTCGTGGGCTTTTAGTCATGAATGTTGTTACCTCATCAAAAACATACCTGGAGTAGTGTTTTGTTTCATTCCCACATGTTTGAGTAATCTTGCATTATTAGTCTGTTTACATCACATTGGAAATTTGGAAATCATTTAAATGATTCCAGAAGGTATATGAAGTTTAAAGACACAGTGGAGCACTTCCTGTATTACCACATGGCATCACAAGGTGGAACAGAGTTTTTTTTGTTTTTTTTTTTTCTGTTTGAGAGAAGAACTCAGCCTAAATATGCAGGGTTTGTGTGTTAAACATGGTATCTTTTTGATGAGGAAACAAAATTATAACATAGATCAGAAAATAGCGTAATATGGGCCCTTAAAAATAAGTAAGCAAAATATTAGTGTGGATTTGTGTGTGTGGAGGGGTGAGTAGTTCCTTGATCATATTTCTGATGAATTACAAAAAGTAGTTCTGATTATTATTATTATCTATTATTATCAAGGGAGTAAAAAATACATTGATATATTCTTTTTCTATAGCACTCGTTCTTACATATGTCTATCTGAACATACAGGGAAGCGGTGGTGCATCCCGGCCCATATTTCAGCAGCAGGGGATAATTGTGCCATTTCTCAACGAGTGGTGGAGACTCTATTTACTGCCCGCTGCGGTGGGGTGGGTGGTGGATATGAACTGATGAGCTCCAGAGAGGAAAACTACCAGCCAGCACACAAATATAGATAGTGCATACAGAAGGCTACACACCAATCAGCGAATTGTCTCTCTCTCCACAGCAGATAAACAGGCCTCTCCAACTATAGGCATCCATAATCTACAGCAACAGAAGAGGGCCAATGTTTGATCACACAGAGACGTACTCAAACACAAGGACTAGAGGAGCGCTAAGTGTTGGTTTGATCAGAGCCGTGCAGAGAGGAATCGGGGGAACAGCGGTGCTTCTGTTTTTTGGGGAAATTGTGCTAAAATAAGAAGCAAAGTTGAATGAGACACTACAGCGTACCTTATTATACTGCAGGGCGTGAGTCTATCTAATTTTCAGCCTGTGTCAATTAGGGATGTAACAATAACAGAAACGGAAAACTTTCACAATAATATTGTGGACTGTCACAATATATCAAATTGCAAGGTTTTTCACTTGAAAGTATAAAAAAAAGAGAACTACATAGGTTATGATCTTTTGCTTCATTTAATGTAGACTACATGATAAAATAACTGTTATTCAGCACTTTTAAGTATTAATTCTTTGGACTATGACAATAATGATTCACACTGAAGACTTGTTAAGCCATTTTAAAAGGAAAAAGTAGCATATCCACAATTCTGTTAATCTCTCTAATGATATGCATCTCACAGTACGCAATAATTATTGTACTGTGAGATGCATATCATGAAAATATTGTACCGCGAGATTTGGATATCGTTACGTCCCTAGAGTCAATCTGTGTCAGAAAAAGTACTGCAAGAATTATTAGCTCTGTCAGCAAGGTCGAAGCTGTCATATTTTTATTATCTTTACAGCTCACTATAGACGTGGCTGCCAAATTTAGATCTGGGCAATTTTGGAAAACTATAAATGGCAAGTGTCCAGATAACAATCAGAAGATATTGCAGCAATGCAGAGCAGTGCTAAACATGTCTTTAAGGGGCCCATATTATACCATTTTCTGAACTATGCTATAATGTTGTTTCCTCATCGCAAACATACCTGAAGATATGTTTTGTTTCATTCACACATGTTTAAACACACAAACCCTGCATTTTTAGGCTGAGCTCTTCTCTCAAACCGTAAACACTTTGTTCCACCTTGTGATGTTATGTGGTAATACAGGAAGCGCTTCTGCACTAGAATCATTACGATAATTTTAGCCCTAGAATTTTCAATCACTATCTTCACTTTGTGTAATATAGGACCTTTAATTTGTTTTTTTTGTTGAGGTTTAAGTATCAGACAAATGTGAAAGTGTAAAATTACACTGAGAATTGGAGAACTATCACTTTTTATTCCTGTCTGGAAGGTTATGACATGCATTTGTTACATTTAAATTTTTATCATCTCTTTTTTCAGCATTAGAGACAGTTTTTATGATAACACTGCACTCAATATTAGATTTTGGACACACTTTAAAACACATCATTCTTGATTATTTATTATATTGTCCACATGTAATTGCTAACGACCTCTCTGACGATCACCAATCACCACAGGCAAGATGGGTGAAGTGAGTTGCTCAAGGACACAATGACAGTATATACAAGCCAAAGCTGGGATTGTACCGACCAGCTTTCAACTGTATACACTACCATTCGAGCTACTGCCATAAAAGTTGAAGGACATAATGCAGTCCTCAAAGTCATCCGTTTGGCTTCTATATGGCCTTTTTGTTTTTACTTGCAAAATATACCAAAAAGTTTATGCTTGCTTGCAATTCATTAAATTCTTTGGATTTGTGTTGATTACCATAGTGTGAACTGAAAACGGGATGTTGCTTTTGGACTTTTGGAGATTGTTGAAAGTATGCCTTTTGGCACAAATTAGGGGAGACGTTGTCATTAAAAGTTTGTTTGCACTCTGGGGAAGACGGGGACAGTAGAGTTTGGAGCTAGCTCATCAGCATGCTCTCATTAAGCATTAAAGATGGCTCATCGCTGCGTCTTCTCCGAAGTTTGCAAGATCAAGGAGGAAGGCGTCCGTAACAAAGACATACTGGGATGTGCCCTGGGGTTGAGCAACATACCTAACTGTGATTTTCCTGACAAGCATTGGAATTGCGATTTGATTTTCACTTTACTTTTTAACTGTAAAATTCTGTTCAGATTTTAAACACGTCCAGGAGCATTGACATTTAAAGGTGCATTGTGTAACTTTTCTCGTGGAGGGGCGGTCAAATGGTTTTCTCTGTGGAGATTTTATTGCTTTGTCTGGAATGTTTCAGTGTATGGCATTTAACCTTTCTATTATCATGGAGACCAAACCAGGCCAAGTTACAGGTCAGATCTGTGGCGAGGCAACCCCACTCACAGTCAGATTGCCTGTTTTTCTAGGTATTTTTGAGCCCTAAAACCACCTGTATTTTAATAAATGTAAGGTAGAGCTGTTTAATAACACACTGTGGAACATTTCAGGCAGAGCAATGACGTATCCATAGAAACAAGCAGATGATGGACCCTCCAAAAAGTGACATAGTGCACCTTCAACAGAAAACTAATACTGCAATACTTGTCCTCAGATCGCGGATTGAATCCGGCTCTCAGCATAAACATTGTTGGTAGAACAGTCAGTGAATCTGGTGATTCGGCCCCAGCGGCCACAGATGAATATTGTTGTTGTGTCCTTGGGCAAGGCACTTAGTCTACTACACCCCCAGTGTCTGCATACACTGTGTGAACATGTGCGTGAATGGATGACAGGATGTTTAGTTGTTTGCACAGGAAATTCTATTACTTAAAGGTCCTATATTACACAAAATGGATTATTGTGAGCTTTAAGTCATTTTAAAATGTTGTTACCTCCTCAAAAATATACCTGGAGTTGTGTTTTGTTTCATTCGCACATGTTTGAGTAATCCTTTATTATTAGTCTGTCTACATCTCCAAAGCTCAAAATGCTCTGCTCCACCTTCTGATGTCATGAAGCGGTAGTCAAGTTCACAGCTACCTTTTGACTTTTGTTTAGTAGAGATTGGCAATCTTGGTGCTGAAATCATCCAAATGATTCTATGATTGAACTTATATGGAGTTTAAAAACACAGCAGAGCACTTCCTGTATTACCACATGACATCACAAGGTGGAAGTGGAGTGTTTTCTGTTTGAGAGAAGAACTTTGAGTGTTAAACATTTCAGAAAGAAACAAAACACAACTCCAGGTATGTTTTTAATGTGGAAACAACATTACAACATAGAAATAGCGCAATACAGTCCCTTTAAATAATTGCAGATTTTGGCAATTGCAACCATAGAAATTGCGGTTTGGTTTTGATTGCGATATATCTTGCAGCTCTAATATCCTGGTCATGTCTCCTTTGGGCCAGCTGCAGCAGGCTTTGATGTGGCAGGTCCTTCACTGAGCTTCTGAGGCCGGGACGCAGGGCCTGTCTCCACTAATACTATTTCAATCACTCTCTCTGCGCCCTCTTATCTGCTACAGCACTGGTCTGCGTCCTCTCCCCCCACAAATCTCCCCCAGCTATAGCCTCTCTATTCCCCATCGCTGTATTTATTTCCTCCTCCTCTTCTAATAGCAATCCCACGGCAATCATTTTCTGATGCAATGTCAGATCAACCAGAATGAACCCATACACCACATATGAAGCTGCATGCAGAAAAATAGAGGACTTAAGGAGATATTTAAGGCTAGGAAATTGGACAAATAGCAGCGGATGTAAAACATGTTTTCCCATTGACAGCTGTCAGAAAAATGATAAGTTTGGAGCAGAGTGGGTGACAGTGTGCGTCGGATGAAGCGTTGTGGGCCGATTACATATCCGCCTGCAGATTGAAGAGGCTCTTAGCGGCAAGAGGGGAGAAGAGACGTCGTCATGGCACTGGAGGATAGACGGACCACCCAAGTGTAGAGCAGGGACCGGCCATCTCTATAGGACATCCTGCGCTGATGTGAGTGTGGGTGTATGCGTGCAAGGCCTCTGTTTGGACTGAGAAGTCTTGGCTAGTTACCAGATGGCATCGTGGGTGGTGGAGAGGTTAGAATACTCTCATCGCAGCCAGAAGGTTACAGGTTTGAATTTTGGTTCAAGTTGGGCTTCCTTGTGTGGAGCTTGCATAGACTTAGGCAAACTTTATTGATCCACAAGGGAAATTATTTGCACAGTAGCTCACATATATATTATTATAACAAAGAGCAAAAATATAAATGGTAATAAAAAAAATTACAAGTAAGTAGAAAGTGGTCAAATAAGGCATGATTATATAAATGTATATTCTTCATTCTAAATGTCTGAAAATGTTTACTTTGGGTACTTCTGTTTCCCCCATCAAGCAAAAAAACATGCACAGTTAGGCTAAATCTCCGGCTAGGTACTCCCAAATCCTTCAGTGTTCCTTGTATACAAATGTGTAGTTTTGTACCACAGGGATCCAGCTTTTTAAGCTCTGATATTGATTTTGATACTAATACTGCCGATAATTACCAAATTATACTAAACTAGCAACAACAAAACAAAATAAGACAAAACTGATCCAAATGTATGTAGTGGTTATTTATCTCTCTAGTAACAACAGAACAGCTTTGTATAACCATCAGTAAGTATATGATCGATAAATAGTCTAATAGTCTTATTACATCAATATGTTCAGTCAGGATACTGGCTGAACCGATATTTGGAAGCCGATATCCGATCCAGCAAATTTTTCAGTATCGGTGCCAATATCCAACACTAGTATCGGATCGGTGCAGGCTGATACAGTACCTTTTTTGATAAATCTTTAGCTAACCTTGCTACTTTTTTGCTTTTTGATATTTTATTCTAATGTGTGAGCAAGTGTCTAAGTAATTTCCCATCTGGATCACTGAATTTTATCTAAGTCACCTACACTGTCACTACATTTTTGACAATATATTCTCACATAATTACTACAAGTGTTATAATTATGAAAAATGAACTGAAACTGAAGTGTCCCTGGTTGAAGGATGAGCCAATACAGAAGACAGATTTCCCTACAAGGAGTCTGGAGTGTACATTATAAAAACAAGTTTAATATATTTGATGTTTTTTGGCAAGTACAAAGTTAGCATATGAGTTAATGGTTGTGGATCTACATAACTATTTCATAGATGTCATCTATGAGATTCTAAGCAAAACGTGCAATAAAACATACATTGGGGAAATGGGAAGAACATTCAACTCAAGGTAAAAGGAAGACAAGAAGGAGTGTGAGGAGGAAAAAAACAGCATGACAAGATCTGCGAAAGAACAGGAAACGCAGGAAAACCTTAAGTCTGCAATATCTGACCACTGTAAAAGGGAAAATCATGTCATGGACTGGGACAGAGGAGCACAAATACAAAGATGGATACTAGAGGCTATTGACATCAGGAAGCAGGGCACATGAACCATCAACAGAGACAAGGGGGCATTTACCTTGGCTCACACATGGGACTCACTTCTACAAAGACCACCACATGATGGCAGGCGAGGTCAGATCCGTCAAACAACAGCTGATTAGAGACATGTCACAGCAGTCAGCTGACACCTCTGACGAAGGCAAAAGTGCTACCGCTTAAACATGTCAGGTAAATAAGATTTTTAGCTTTTTACTATTTATCTTATTAGAAGAAAATACAAAACTTCTAACATTTGTGCAGAGGGAGGAAGCCATATGCAGAATCTATGGTTAACATTGTGTATGCTAACAGACTACAAATTACACACAAACTTCATTGGGAGAAATGTTGTCAGAGCAATATGAAGGAGGATGTGCTCAGTGTAAAGTATATGCAGAAAACGTGTAAAAATCACAGCTATGCTTGTACAAAAGCAGTTCTTTCTTCTCACTCACAACAGTTCTTTTTGGCACCTCGGCACCACCTGTGTACAGGATGTGGCAGGTGTGCAATCTACACCTCACAAAGGAAAACAATGACTTTCATTTATCACCTCTCCTATGGCTCTTTATGCACGAATAATTAGCTGAGTATAGAATGCAAATTGAGGCTGGTATTTTATGCATGTAGGAGCAGGTGCAGCCCATAGACATCTACCATTCATTTTAAAATGTACACTACCAGTCAAAAGTTTGGACTCACCCTCTCATTCATTGTTTTATATATATATATCAAATATATAGGCTGGAGGTGCTCGAACATGGTGTTCATTATGGACAAACCGTGACTAGCACAAAAGTCCAATAACAGGACATTGCTCGGGTTCAGATCAGGGAGGCCGTTCCTTCTGATCACCCCTCTCCAGGTGTCACTGTCGTTGCCCCCGTGGGCATTGAAGTCGTCCAGTAGAACAACGGAGTCCCCAGTCGGTGCACTGTCCAGTACCCCACCCAGAGAATCCAAGAAGGCTGGGTACTCTGCACTGCTGTTCGGCCCATAGGCCGACACAACAGTGAGAGACCTGTCCCTGACCCGAAGGCGCAGAGACACGACCCTCTCGTTCACCGGGGTGAACTCCAACACACGCCGGCTGAGCTGTGGGGCAATGAGCAGGCCCACACCTGCCCACTGCCGCTCCCCGCGGGCATTGCCAGAACCCGGTGGTGGACACCGGAAGTAAGGGATGCTGTCAGGCTGAAGAAGGAGTCCTATCGGGCCTTGTTGGGTCGTGGGACTCCTGAGGCAGCTGACAGGTACCGGCAGGCCAAGCATGCTACAGCCTGGGCGGCTGCAGAGGCAAAAATTCGGGGTTGGGAGGAGTTTGGATAGGCCATGGAGGAGGACTATCAGACGAACTCAAAGACTGCCAAACTATCCGACGCCTCAGGAGGAGGAAGCAGTGCTTCACCAACACTGTTTACAGTACAGATGGAGAGCGGTTAACCTCGACTGGGGATGTTGTCGGATGGTGGAAGGAATACTTTGAGGATCTCCTCAATCCCACCATCACGTCTTCCGAGGAGAAAACAGAGGCTGGGACTCAGAGGCAGACTCATCCATCACACTGGCTGAAGTCACTGAGGTGGTTAGCAAGCTCCTCGGTGGCAAGGCTCCGGGGGTGGATGGGATCCATCCTGAGTATCTTAAGTCTCTGGATGTTGTGGGGCTGTCTTGGCTGACACGTCTCTGTAACATTGCGTGGTGGTCGGGGACAGTACCTCTGGACTGGTAGACCGGGGTGGTGGTCTCTCTGTTTAAGAAGGGGGACCAGACGGTGTGTTCCAACTACAGGGGAATCACACTCCTCAGCCTCCCCGGTAAGGTCTATTCCAGGGTACTGGAGAGGAGAATCCGACCGATAGTTGAACCTCCTATTCAGGAGGAGCAGTGTGGTTTTCGTTGGTTCACTCTCCATTGAGTGCTCGAGGATTCATGGGAGTTTGCTCAACCAGTCCACGTGTGCTTTGTGGATCTGGAGAAGGCATTCGACCGTTCTGTGGGAAGTGCTCCGGGAGTATGAGGTTCGGGGCCCTTTGCTAAGGGCTGTCCAGTCCCTGTATGACCAGAGCAGGAGATGTGTTCGCATTGCCGGCCGTAAGTCAGACCTGTTTCCGGTGCATGTTTGACTCCGCCAGGGCTGCCCTTTGTTACTGGTTCTGTTCATTGTATTTATGGACAGAATTTCTAGGTGCAGTCAGGGGCCGGAGGGGGTCCAGTTTGGGAACCTCAGGATGTCATCTCTGCTGTTTGTAGCCGAGTGTGAAGTGGCTGGGATGAGGATCAGCTCTTCCAAATTCGAGGCCATGGTTATTGACCTGAAAAAGGTGGCTTACCCTCTCTGGGTGAGTGGAGAATCCCTGCCTCAGGTTCAGGAGTTCAAGTATCTCGGGGTCTTGTTCACAAGTGAGGGGAGGAGGGAGCGTGAGATTGACAGCCAAATCGGTGCAGCGTCTGCAGTGACGTGGTCGCTGTATCGGTCCATTGTGGTGAAGAGGGAGCTGAGCCAAAAGGCAAAGCTCTCGATTTACCGGTCAATCTATGTTCCTATCCTCACCTATGGTCATGAGCTTTGGGTTATGACTGAAAGGACAAGATCATGGATACAAGTGGCCGAAATGAGTCTCCTCTGCAGAGTGACTGGGCGCTCCCTTAGAGATAGGGTGAGGAGCTCAGTCACACGGGAGGAGCTCAGAGTAGAGCTGCTGCTCCTCCATGTCGAGAGGAGCCAGCTGTGGTGGCTCGGGCATCTGTTCCGGATGCCTCCTTGGACGCCTCCCTCGGGAGGTGTTCCGGGCATGTCCCACCGGGAGGAGGCCCTGGGGAAGACCCAGGACACGCCGGAGGGACCATGTCTCTCAGCTGGCCTGGGAAAGCCTTGGGGTCCCCCTGGAGGAGCCGGAGGAAGCACCCGGGGTGAAGGAAGCCTGGAAGCCCCCGCCCAGACTGCTGCCCCCACGACCCGGCCCCGGAGAAGCAGAAGAAAATGGATGGATGGATGGATGGATCACCAGTCAAAAGTTTGGACTCAGTTCTGGACTTTTTCAAATATATATCAAATATATGGACATATGGAATTATTTAGGAAAGAACAAAAGTTAAATAACTCTACAAAATAGTAAAAGGAGAAATTTAATTTGTCAACTGGACAGAGTTTATTTGGTCGAATACGTTTCGCAGCTCATCCAAGCTGCTTCCTCAGACGTGACATCTCAGCTCATCCAAGCTGAGGAAGCAGCTTGGATGAGCTGCGAAACGTATTCGACCAAATACTGTAAACTCTGTCCAGTTGACAAATTAAATTTCTCCTTTTGCTATGAATTCTACCTGGACGACTGAGGGACTCTACACACAACTCTACAAAATATTTTTCAGCAAAGCAAAAGGTGGATAATTTGAGAATTTGGTTGTAAAATATTTGTTTTTAAATTTAGTTTTAGTTCTTATATTTAGTTTAGTTATTTAAAGGTGCACTGTGTAACTTTTCTGGTGGAGGGTTTGCCATCTCCTCGCCTCCATGGAGATGTCACGTCTGTGGAGAAACAAAGCTGCTAATGTTTTTTGAGCAATAAAAACACCTGTAATTGATTAAGTACAAGATAGATGAGTTTAATGCTACTGTAACACTTACATAACATCGCCATGGAAAAAAAATATGATGACAGACTCTCCACTAGAAAAGTTACACAATGCACCTTTAACTTGTATTTCTTTTCTTTGCTACATAATTCCACTTCACATATTTGATGTCTTCCGTATGTCTTGCAAATGTGGAAAGTAGCAAACACAGAAAAAAAACATTGAATGAGAGGGTGGTCCAAACTTTTGAGTAGTAGTGTATGTTTTCTAAGATTGGAAAATTCCTGTTGGACAATTCCTGTTTCCTTTCGATGAGGGTTTTGACAGCTGGGAAAATAAAAAGCGCAAATGCCTACAGTATGGTGTCACTAACGCACAGACCAACCTACAACTCCGTGCTTTTGTGTTTCATTTTGTTACTCTTTGATGGTAATTCAAGAGACAGGTGTCACGGTGGCACAAACAAGGAGAGGAAAGAAGAATGTAAAATGGCTTCTACGCACTTCAAAGATAAAACGCAGGTACGGGGAGCAAACATAAAGAAAATGACAGCTAAAAATAGATGGGATGAAAGCCAAGTTTTTACATAGCGTGTATGTTTATATTGAACTCTATGTGGCGCTGTCTTGTCATTGTAAATTCAAAATAAGTCTATCGTTGAGGCAAGCGCAGCAGCTGGCCCTGTCTGTTTTATAGCAGATCACGTCCGAATGGCTGGCACATTACAGTATAAGCTATGCAGTTCAGACAGAGGTCGAATCTTAGGCCTGCTACCCACAGGGATTCTGTGTCCTATTTAGAATATTTAACAGGCTTAGGGCTGGGAATTAGAAGAAACTTTAGATGTATCAAGTGTAAAGAAAGGTGACAGAAAGAAGGCTGGTGTGAATAAACAAAAAGGGCAAATCAGTCTCGGAGGAGGTGGACACAAAGTTGAGCATCTGGTCAATGAGCCACCACAGAGCCAAAGTCATGACCGCACGGCCTTTTGGTGACAGCAGCAACGCATTGTTAAAGAAAGTAAACAAGAGCAGATGAAAGGAGAGGATAAGGATGGTGCAAAGGAGTGGTGAGACCTGCTGAGAAAAACAGAGGAGGGAGACCGAGCACAACTGAAAATACTTCTTTTTGAGGAACTTTACATTTTATCACTACAATATATTGGACACAGCAGAAGTCACATTGGCATGGTTTTACTTATTGATACTTTTCCGCTCATGTTATCAACATTCTTTGGGGGGATAACGCTAACTGAAAGCACTACTCTGTTAGAAGCTCTGTTACTCAAGTTAGACATAATCTGAGCTTTATTTTAACACAATCTGACCAGAAAGAGCTGACTTGCTTGGAACTAGAACAGCTGATATGATTTGTGTGCTTAAACAAGTCTCTCACACATAAAATTACAGTCACAAGCTAGCTTGCATTAGCCAACAGTTTTTCAGTTAGTCACTCTCACCTTTTTTTGTTGAAAATCAAACACCTTAACAGGACCATGTGTCGTACTGACCACAGGCTCCCGAAAATGTGTTGTTTAAATCAATTCTGTATTTTTTCAGACCATCTTAAAACATATTTGTCTGTGTTTGCTAAGGTGTGTCACTATGGAAACTGCTGAACATCCACTAAAAGAGACATGTACATGTAGAACACCTCCAGCATGATGTCACTGCATAGTATCATTTGTTAGATTCAAGATGTATTATGTAACCTTTTCTGGAGGAGGGTCCGCCACTTGTTTGTCTCCCTGGAGATGTTATTGCTTTGCAGAGAATGTTCCACAGTATGGCATTAATCTTCTACATCTCCATAGAGACAAGCTGATTATGCCATGATGCCAAATGACAGGTCAGATCCATGGAAAGGAGATCTTACTCACAGAAAAAATGCATGTTTTTGGTAAAACACCTGTACACAATAAATGCATGATAGATCAGTTTAATGTAATTTTGTGGAACAGGCCAAGCAATAACATCTCAGCAGGTGTCACACCTCCTATTGAAAAGTTACAGAATCTCTGTAAATTAAGATTAGAGCTGCCAGACAAGACACCAAAGATTTATGAATACAATGAAAGCAGTAGCAAAAGGTCTCAAAAACTTGGAAGAGAAAATATTGCGTAAAACATACCTGGAGTTGCGTTTTGTTTCATTCACAGATGTCTGAGTAATCCTGGATTATTAGGATGTCTACATGTCCAAAACGCAAAGTGCTCTGTTCCACCTTGTGATGTCATGAAGCAGTAGTTTTTAAGTTAATAGCTACATTTGCTTTTTGGTTAGCAGAAATTGGCAAATTGGCAAAAACACAGTGGAGCACTATCCTGTATTGTGATGACATCACAAGGTCACACAAAGGAGTGTTTTCTCTTTGAGAGAAGAACTCAGCCTAAATATGCAGGGTTTGTGTGTTAAACATGCGTGAATGAAACAAAACACAACTCCATCTATGTTTTGATGAGGAAATAACATTACAACATAGAAAACAGCGTAATAAAGGCCCTTTAAGAAAGCTTTTGCTTAATAGAACTCCCTGGATCTCTGAAGGCTAGAAAAGAGAACACAAAACACTGAAATACAACAGGGTGCAGAGGATAGGAGCAAAAATGCCAGAGAGCCAGACACAAATCAGGTAATGTATTTGTTAGCTTGTAATTTCACTACGCTGTCTTGAATTGTTAGCACATCTACCTGATTTGGAACAGTAACAGAGAAACAACCATGCTTTATTTAAAACACAAATAAGATGGAAGTGACAGTAATCCAGCCATAGTCTCCTCTTTATCTGTGAGACACCACTTCTTTGTTTTCTCTCTATTACATTCCTCCACTCTTCCTGTTTCCTATTACTTGTGTCTAAATGGACTTTTGTTGGAGCCAGTGAGATTCTGGTCCAAGGGAGGAGCACTCAGATTTTTCACTAATAGGATAAGTCCTTTTATGGCTTTAAAGCTCTATTTTGGCTCTGGCACCATCTCTTGTTGTACTGGGACTTCCCGGTGTACCTTTAAGCTTGCATTGAAGTAGCAAATATTTATTTTTCAGACTATTTCTCAGTAAATTTGGGAAAGGCCAGAGACGCAATACTCTCCAAACTTTTTTGTCTGATGAGGTAGACATTTTATACACTTGTGTGCATTTGTGGGCAATTCTTACTTGGCAGTGACATCACGCTGGGGGTGTTCTATATGTATCGCTATTGCCGGAATGTTCATGGTGCCACAATGCCCATATTAGCAAAACCCAACAAAAAGATTCAAGGTCTGGTACCTTGAAGAAGTCAATAAAAGAAGACAGCACAGTTGTCTTGTCTGCTTTGTATTTGAACTGTCACTGTTCTTAAAGGTGCATTGTGTAACTTTTCTGGTGGAGGACCCGTTAAATGCTTTTCTCCATGGAGATGTTATTGCTTTGTCTAGATTGTTCTACAGTATGCCGTTAAATCTTTCTATCTTCATGGAGACCAAACCAGACCAAGTTATAGGTCAGGTCTGTGGAGATGCTATAAAACCACCTGTAATTGAATAAATGCAAGGTAGAGCTGTTTAATGTCTTATTGTAGAACGTTCCAGACAGAGAAATTACATCTCCATAGAAACAAACAGGTGACAGACCCCAAAACCAAGTTACATAATGCACCTTTAACTACATGTCTTAACTGGACAATAAGAAGTGAGCATGGGCACACAATTCACTTTGTATTGAAAACTCAAGAAAAAATACAAAATGGATTTAACCAACAACGTCTAACAGAGTAGTGCTTTCAGTTAGCCCCAGCCCCCAGGGAATATTGATGACATGAGTTGCAAAGTATCAACAGCTGTCATCAACAACTCCAATTTAAATTTTTCAAAACTTACAGTGATGCCGTTTCTTCTCATTTCTCCTTACAAGTACAATAGCGATGACACCCTGATTAAAACCCATTCAAAGTTGCCCACCTCAAACACGCAATAAAGACAGATTAAAGCTAGAAGAAGCCCTACCTTCACTAAACTATAGTCTAATAATTTCAAAATGCAATAGAGGTGATTTCAAAGTTGCTGCCAAATACGCATTGTGCACAGTTTTAATTTAAGACAATTCATTTTGGCGCATAAGGCTTTCAATATGTACGTTTTCAATCAGTGCGCTGTCATTTTAGGTGCCATTAAGAGAAATACCATCTCTCCCTATAAAAGTTCGTCATTTTAATCCCTTCAGTGCATCTGCTGCGTAGGTGTGCCACATTAATCACCTGCAAATTCATTATTTAACTAAGATTCGAACTGTTTAACTTTGTAATAAAGGAAGTGGTCTGGGTTTAATCAGAAGTTTATGATATATTATAGCTGTGTCACTGAATCACTTTGCCTTTAAAATTAACCTTTAAAACTGATTTACAAATCTACTCAAACCTTGCTGATGAAAGATAATGTTATTAGTTTGATTAAAGGCAACATGGCATGACTTTTAACACAAACACTGATAAAATGTGACTGCTTTTGAGATATGCACATTTAAAAGCCACAGTTCAGCCTCTTGCTTTTCTGCAAAGGAGTTGTGGGTTCAATTCCAACATTGCACTCATTCCAAAAATTGGAACTGCTATTCATAGCATACCGATACTGGCATCGGATATCAGAACCGATACTGAAAAAATTGCTGGATCAGATATCGGCTTCCAAATATCGGTTCAGTTGATATCCTGTTTGGACAAATAAATTGATGTAATAAGACTATTTAATGGTCGTAGTGGGCGCAGAAACTGAACTTTTATATATAAAAGGTTATTCTTTGGTTATGTGAAAGATAAATAACAGCTACATAACACATCTGGATCAGTTTTGTCTTGTTTTATTTTTGTTTTAAGGAAATAAATGCTGAATTCACTCTCTGCATTGGTATCGATTAATATCGGGTATCAGCGATACTTAAAGCGATAGTATTGGAATTGGTATCGGCACTAAAAGTTAGTTTCAAGATATTGCAACAATCCCTCCATAGCAATTAAGCAATTCAAATAAAAATATTTGATGCTTTAAATGGGAAATGTACCTCCAATTTAGTAAGAAGCCATTTGCCTGAATAGATCTATGAATTGTATTTGTGATAGCCTTAGATTAGATAAACTTGCCATCATAAATGATTCCAATAAGAGTAAATTGAATGAACATGTTTATCATAAATTAAAATATAATCTTTTTAGTAGAGTAGAGGTCACAATTCCAAATAAGAAGCAACAAACTTGAGACAGGCTTTGTGCCAGGCCCTGGGAGGATAGAGAGGGTTCTTTGAAAACAGAAGGTCAACAAGGACATTTCATATTTAATTTTGTAATTTGTATCGGAAATGAAATAAATGATTTTGATTATTATGGGCAAAGCTACTTCCATAGATTTTCACTGTAGACCGTAGACTGTACAAAGAAGTGGACTAAGTGAGTGTGACGTCATCCATAGCGTTCGGCTCCAGACAATCAAGGCTAGCAGTTATAGCAGCTAATTTGGAGCAGAGTTCAACATTTGGAATTCCGAGCATGTTTCATAGCAACCAAAGAGCCAATCAGAAGCGGGCTAGCTAAGTCCATACAGTCTATGAAGAAAACACACATTTTCTCTTTAATTTTTGTCTTTGCCACATTAGTTGGCCTCTGTTGCATAATTTCCCATGCCATAACCTGCAGAGGCGTGAACAATCAGAAAGAAATCAGATTATGGTTGGAGTAATATCTGATTTCTAGACCTTTAATATTACTTAAAAGACATGTAAACTACACAATTTGATGTGAGGCACTATGTTCAGGAATAAGTTTTAGATTACATTTTAATAATCTTTTAGCTTCACAAATCCGATAATGATCAGATTTTGAATGTGCATGTAATCGTACCCAATGTCATTCCAATAATCTGATAACTCCAGAAATCACATAAAGATCAGACTTTTTGTCCATTTTCCTTCTTAAACAGCTTGAATAATGCTTGTAGACTAGCTCCATTATGTGTAGGCTGGTGTGTGTGAGGGCATTCGACTATGTAGCCCTACCCCTTCTTTGTCAGTGTACCTCTGGTCCGAGAAGAGAAGAAGAGGAGCGGTTTGTTTGGAAATGTCAGTCCTGTCAACCCCACATGCCCCACGCCCCACATCTGACACGCACAAATGAACACATCTCATCTGTGGTTCTGTGCTTCTGCTAAAAGATACTGCTACAAATGAATGACAGTGAATAAGCACAAAGGCCTGGGAATAGAACAGGGCACAAAAGTAGTGGTAGAAGTTCGTCAATGTTTTTATATGTTAGCAAGACTCGAAACTACAAATCTAAAACTCAGAATCTAAAAGTGTCACTGATATAACTAATACTCATGTTTAAGTACTGTTTTGTCATTTTTTTGTATGTTTTACCTCTATAGGTGTTTGTAGAATCCCTCAGTCGTCCAGGTAGAATCCATGGCAAAAGGAGAATTTCAATTTGTCAACTGGACAGAGTTTATTTGGTCGAATACGTTTCGCAGCTCATTCTTCAGTGGAGAAGCAGCTTGGATGAGCTGTGAAACGTATTCGACCAAATAAACTCTGTCCAGTTGACAAATTGAATTTCTCCTTTTGCCCTCTATAGGTGTTGTATTTCTGTCGTTATTACTACTATATTATAATCACACAGTTTGTGATTTTGTGTGTAAGAAAGTTTGGTTGGTTTTTTTGATAGATAATTGTATTACAGCATGTCAGCCCACAGGAAATTGTTAAAGTTATGTTATACAAATGAGCCTAAACACCTGCTACACTACAAACAAAATGAGCAGCAAATGCAAGAGACATTTTTTCCTGCTTCTAAATAGGCCCACAGTCTACGTGTCATGTATACAGTAATGGGTGGATAAATTATTCAAAATATCTGCCTGGGGCTAAATCAGCTCCTGCGCTCTGCCCTGCACCCAAATCAATGTTTGGGGAGAAAAAAGCTGTTACATCGAAGCCATTTGGTCTGCTAAGTGAAATGAGAGCGTCACTATCGTTAGAATGAGCATTATATAGATCTACATAAACATTACATACTTTAAAGGTCCTATATTACGCCGTTTTCTGATCTATGCTATAATGTTGTTTCCTCTTCACAAATATCTCATGTGATAATACAACAAGTGCTCCACTGTGTTTTTAAACTCCATGCACCTTCACTAAAATCATTTGGATTATTTCAACCCTGGAATTGCCCATCTCTACTGAACTAAAGGTAAAAGGTAGCTGTTAACTTGAAAGCTATCACTTCATGACATCACAAGGTGGAAAAGAGCATTTTGAGGGATGTAGACAGACTAATAATAAAGAGTTCCGCAATGTGGGAATGAAACAACACACAACTCCGGGTATGTTTTTGATGAGGTAACAGCATTTTAACATGGCTTTAAGCTCATAAGAGTCAATTTTGCGTAATACCGGACATTTAAACAGGGAAAAAGTACTGTACAAATTTTAGTCTAGAACGCATGGCAGCACGGTGGCTGAGTGGCAACACTCATGCCTCACAGCAAGAAGGTTACGGGTTCGATCCCCGGGTCGCCCGGGCCTTTCTGTGTGGAGTTTGCATGTTTCCTCCCCGTGTCTGGATGGGTTTCCTCCGGGTACTCCGGTTTCCCCCCATCAACCAAAAACATGTAACACCCCTATGAACAGTTTACCATCAAGGACCGTCAAGGAATTCCTCCCTCCTGTGGGCTCACCACCTGCAGAGGGGTTCATAGGGGTCTATGGTGCACAGAGTAATGGGCAGCGTGCTGCCCCCGCGACCCAGCCGGATTAAGCGGGAGAAAATGGATGGATGGATGGATACAAACAAATGTAAAGAAGGTTTTAGAGGTAGTCATTTGGACACTGTTTTTAAAATCAAGTCATTTCAGCTCCCATCCAGAAACCATTTTCAATTTGATGGTACTGGTTTGAGACACTATTTATACTATACTGAGTTAAATAAGTCCCGTCTCAAAGGGAGAGGTTTTAGAGACTTATTCTGCTTAGTGTACAAATCCTAGTGTCTTGATCCAGTACCATCAAATTGAAAATGGTTTCTGGACGAGAGCTAAAATGACTTGATTGCAAAAACAGTGTTCAGATGACTAGCTCTTAAACCTTACTGGTAAATGGAGACAAGTGCATCCGATAAAAATTGTGAGTGCGTGCTGAGTCCAAAGACAAAAATTGTAGAAAAGAAAAAAACAGACCTTCTCTAAATCGGACCCCTCCAGAACGAATCAGGTATTACACCGTCTAATAAGCAAATACATTTTATGGTTTTGTATCATTTCTGTGGGAGATATACTAGTATATCGAAAATGTAATAGCGTCATAACTGTTGTTTTGGAGATATGCAACATTTTAAAATCAAGTATATTGTCTCTTAAATTAGTTGCAAAAAAAATAAAAATAAACAAACAAATATATAATTTTTGTAGTGTAAAGTTTCAATGTTTCAAAAAAGGCTGTGTGAAACGTGATTATTTTTCATCACTTTTTGTACAATACTCTCTAAAAACAATATTTACATTTCTGATTAATTCTCTGCCTAAATATTGTGAAATAAGTCTTCAGAATACAAAAAAAAGCTAGCTAGCTATTCATTTATCCAACACTGCCTATACTGCTATGAGAAACTTGTGTTAAAAATGTTTGCATTCCTGTGGCTGTGTCTAGTCAGCAGAGGTCAAGCACTATCTCTTTAACATAGATTTAGTACTGTGTATACTTATTGTTCTACAGAATCCAAACTTATCTTTCTAAAGTTTCATGTGGATTGGCAAAGCTGCATTTACAAACTTGGTGGTTGTGATTCAACTCATGGAAGTTCCAGCAGTCATTATGAGAGAGTGAGCGGGCTAGAGAGTGTTTGTACATACATAATACATTATACTGACCAAAATTTGATACAAGCCACAGCAAAATCAGCAATACAGTTTTCAAATTTCATGGCATTTTTACCACATTTGAAGTTTATGGATAGAAAATATATGGGGGGGAAAAAATTAAAAAAGCTGTTACATGGAAGCCATTTGGTCTACTAAGTGAAATGAGAGGGTCACTATCGTTAGAATGAGCACTATATAGATCAACATAAGCATTACATAATTTCAAGGTCTTATATTACGCTGTTTTCTGATCTATGTTATAATGTGGTTTCCTCATCACAAACATACCTGGAGCTTTGTTTCATTCACACGTTTAACACACAAACGCTGTTTATTTAGGCTTAGTTCTTCTCTCAAACTGATACACTACCTCTCTGAACAAGATGCTTTTAAAATTAAAGGTGCATTACGTAACATTTCTGATGGATGGTCTGACACCTTCTCGTCTCCATGGAGATGTTATGACTTTGCACTGAACAATCAAAACCCATGGAGACAAGTAAGAGCCATCGCCAGACCATGTTACAGATCAGCTCTGTGGAGAGGCGAGCCCACGCAGAATAAGAATGTGTTTTCCAACTTATAATATTCCATCAAAATGCTACACAGTGCACCATTATAATGACTAGTGAATATTTTTTATTGTTAGAAAAAGTAGTTATGAAATTTTGGCATTTTACATAACAGGCTACATGGGTTTTAAGTAATGTCACTAAGTCCTTCTAGTTCTCTCAATCAAAATCTAAAAAGTATAAAGTATAGAGTATAAAAATGAAAAATGGCCAGCTAGAGATACCAGAGCTCCCAGTCCCCTCTCCTGTACAGACTGCAGGCGCTCTATGGGACCAGCCTGTAATAGCTGGGCCGCTCGTGTCAACACTGGACCTGGGAGACTCATTAGAGATAATGTGGTCTGGAGAGGCGCTGGGCCCCTGCGCCATGGAAACAGGTGGTCCCAGGGTCACTCCTCTATTTCGGATGCCCCCCTCCTCCACCCCCACCTCGGCTCATCTCATCTACTCAGAACAGGTTATTTGGACAATTGGAGGCGATTAGCGTTTGATTTGGCCGTGTTCGTTTGATCAGGGCCGAGGCACCGAGTCAAGCGATGGGCTGATGGGGGCACAGCTGTGGAGCAGTCATGGCTGAAATTCAGAGGAAACTCAAAATGTGTATGACGGGAAGTGGGATGAAAGTACTAACAAAATCAAGTAAAAATAAATAAATAGATAAAATGCAATGACAGCACATGTTTACTCAAAAAGAAGGCTACAAAATTTGCCTCTAACTAGATGGTTCATGACCACTGACCAGACACATAGCTAAAGGGATTCTGCAGTTCTGATTGGACTACTAACTGCTTCTACTGCTATTGATACTTTACAGTGACATCACGTTAGGGGTGTTCTACATGCATCTCTAATGGTGGAATGTTTAGGAGGTGCTATGGTGGCACAGTGCAAACACTGTCAAAAAAGTTTTAAGATGGTCTGAAAACACACAAAATGGATTTAAAAAAGAAAAAAAATAAAATTTTCAGGTGCCTGTGATCAATACAAGTGTTCATGGTCCTGTTTAGGTGTTTGATTTTCAACAAAAACGGTGGCTAGTCTTAGTTAGCTTGTGACTGAAATTTTATGTGTGAGAGAGTGGTTTAAGAGCACAAATCACTCACTTGTTGTAGTTCCAGCTAAGTCAGCTCTTTATGGTCAGATTGTGTGAAAATAAAGCTCAGATTAAAGTCTAATAAAGTCTCAGACAGAGCAGAGCCTACAGGTTAGCATCACCCCAAGGAAAGTTGATGACATTAGCTGCAAAGTAGGGCTGTGCCAAAAATCGTGAGATTGATAGATCGCAATCTCTATTTAGGCATGTGCATTTTAATCAACAGCCAGTCATGTGGCAGTAAGAGCGCGCAGTACTGACAAGGATTTACGCTTCTATTGTTTAGGAAAAAGCAGCCTGAGCCACAGCACGTACCATTTATGTCTCCTCACGTCTTCATAAGGTTTAACTTAAATGTGTACAATCTGACGTACAAGTCCAGTGTCTCTCTCCTTCTGCCTCTGTGTGTGCGTCTACCTCTGTGTGTACCTCTCTCTGATCCAGCGCCTCACCTTTTCTCCTCTTTCTCTCCTCTGGTGCTTCTCATCATTATAATCCAAGTTACGGAAAGTAACGACTATTTTCCCACCGTTTATGAGTGAGATGTAAAACCTTATTTAGCACACGAACATCGCACGTTTCTGTTGTTAGTGATAGCGCGCGAGTGCACGTGTGTCTGCCACTAACGGTAACATGCTCATGCTTTTAGCCTTAATATGTGTAAAATCCCTCAGTCGTCCAGGTAGAATCCATGGCTAAAGGAGAAATTCAATTTGTCAACTGGACAAAAGTTTATTTGGTCGAATACATTTCGCAGCTGATCCAAGCTGCTTCTTCAGTTCTGGTCAGATGCTGGTGGACACCGTCTTATATCTGCATGAAGGGAGGAGCTAACTATAATGAAATTACTGTGAAGCTACCACATCCATTTGTTTACAGTTGCTGTTAGTTTGCTCGGCCTATTGAACTTGCACTGAGTGTAGGGTCGTATTAGCATTAACCATTCAGAGCCATAATGGGTGTTTTCACACCTCTGGACCTGACCTGGCTAATCCTATTGTTTTCTTTCTTTTGATTTAGCTTTGAGGATAGAGTTATAAATGGGAGACAGATGATGTCTGAGGCCTCCATTTCTGTTCAAGGAAGGAAGCTAGCTAATTTAACTCCCCTCCCAAACCAATTATCTTCTCTGGCTAATCTCTGTACCTTACTGTCCTCAAAGGAGTGGCCTGTGGCTTTTAGATGGAGATGTACAGTCGACTGAGGTCCACTCTGGCTCTCTCGTCTTGTGTTGGTACATCCTCTTGTTAAGTGGCTGTTTTGTTTCTCCAATGTAGCGCTCACTGCAGTCTTCACTACACTGAATGGAGTAGACCACATTGCTTTGTTTGTGGCTCGGTGTTTTGTCCTTTGGGTGGACCAGTTTCTGTCAAAGTGTTTGTCTGAAGATCCTCTGTAGTTTTTCAGAAACACCAGCCAAGTAAGTAATAGTTACACCCTTTCTCCTGGGTTCTGATTCTCTGTTGTCTTGTTTCTTGGCTCTCTTAGTTTTATTGCAAGGCCATTTAGGATATCCACAAACAGAGAGGGCTTTCTGCACATGTTGTTCTTCTTTCTCCATTCCCTCTGTGCTTGTAGGAACCACCTGGACCCTGTGTTGTAATGTCCGAATGACTCCAAGTTTGTGCTGCAGTGGGTGGTGTGAATCAAAAATCAGGTATTGGTCGGTGTGTGTGGGCTTCCTGAAGACCTCTACCTGGAGTCGCCGGTCTTCTTCTATTGTTACTGCACAATCTAAGAAAGCCAATGTGTTCTCCTTGGCATCTTCACGAGTGAATTTGATGTTCAGATCTACAAAATTAATATGTGCAGTAAAAGGTTCCAGATCTTGAATTCTGATTTTTGAAACATTATCATCAACATAACGATACCAGTGTGTAGGTGGAATGCCTGGATACGAGGCCAAGGCACTCAAATTAATTCTGTAGATTTCAGTAAGATGGAAGATTGAAGCAAATACTGAGATCGATCAGTATGAGAAAACAAAATCGTGATTCTTTTTTTCCCCCATATTGCCCAGCCTTACTACAAAGGGGGAAATTTGATGTATTTCTATAGCAAATACAAGAAGCACACAGTGTATTCAGAAGGCAAAGAATTAGTTAACTAAGTTCCATCTCTGCTTAAAAGATGATGGAGCACACACGGCTGGTTAGGGACTTCTCTCTTTGACTTGTAGCAGTTGAAGGTATGATTTGTGCTGCTGGCGGAGCAAATGGGAGCTGCTTTGTAGTTGTTATTCCAGGTGTAGGCTTTAATAAGGCTTACAAAAAACTCCACTCTTTCCCTTCTGAACATTTCATCTAAAAATTGCTACTTTTTAACTCCAAAATGTGACTCCTGCTTCAATTTAATTCCTTCATCAACAACAGCATGCATCTATGTCTGCAATCACAGCATTATTTTCAAGGTTCGCCACCAGCTCGTCTCTATGACAATGGCATTGCACAGTACGGCATTAAGTGTGTCTATCCTCCATTTATTCAATTACAGGTTTTGTATTTCTAAAAAGGCTTGAAATACATGCATTCCTATTGTGATTACTGTGAGCTCTTCTCCATAGATCTGACCTGTACCTACCTGTACTACCTGGTCTTGATAGACAGAACATGCCAGGCATGACAGGTTTTCAAAAGTTACACAGTGTGGTTTTTAAGTAGCTATTTCAATAACTTTTTACTCCCAATGGAGTTATATTATTTTGAAGCTGTTTTTGATGGACTTCTTTTCTTAAGTCCTCTCCTGGGAGGTGGCGGTTAGGCACATGAAAAGAACTGTACGGGTGCCTAATGATTGGTTGTTCAGGCAGGTTCTGCAGTCTGTTTGCCCTTGAGTGAGGTGGGATTTTCTGGCTTTTTGGCAGGGGTAAACGCTGGCACCACAGATCTTTGAATTGGCCGAGAATTCAGTCAGGTTTGGGACTGGCAAGGAGCCGCAACTTCCCAGTTTGGGCCAAGGAATTTTTGTCATAATAATGCCTATTTCATTCCTGCCATCCGTCTATCCAGGCTGAGCTCTCACTGTCTGGGTGTGCCGCCAGTGAATCCCCCCTCTCCTCTTTTGGCCTCTTTCCGTGCACATATATCAGATTGATGACTGCATGCGGCCAGATGAACCAAACCTAGATTAAGCACCAACAAAATCACTTAATTACTCATTCAACAGCTTTCAGCATGTATATCTAATCACTATGAGAACTTTATCTTTACTTGTGCCCATGTTTTTGACCTGACAGCATATTGACTAAAAGATGTAACTTGGGCTGGACTACAGAATCAGCTAATATTTTTAACAACTAGAAGTGCACAAAATATTTATATAGCGGATCTTTCTAAAAGTTAGGAGTGAAAAATGTGAAAATATAATCATTATTTATAGTACTTTTTGATCTAGACTCTTGGACGTTCTGCAAACAAAACATCAAACCAGCTGCATTGTGATTTTCAGTGGCAGATTTTTTCACCAGATGCCCTCCTTGTTGGAGATTTGTGGAGAGGCGACCCCACTCACTGAATGAAAGTTTTTTAAGGTATTTTTTAATAAAGAAAGTAAATAAATAAATAACACGTGTAGATGAATAAATGTGAGACAAGATTAGTTTAATACCATTCTGTGGACAATTTGAACCAAAGCATTAACATCTCCATGGAGACAGACAGGTTGCAGACCTCTACAGAAAAGTTACACACTGTACCTTTAACAGTAGTTTAAGCATTTCTACATATTTCATTTCCCAATATTACATTATATTACATGATTTACCAAAACAGAACAGGTGGCAAAATTATATTTTATTCAGTTTCTCAACGACTGCCGGACGATTCTGATCAAGCTCCAAATTGCCTTAAATGCCTAATCTGTATTTAGCTGAAATCACTGTGTTTGCTAATACCACATGAACAGGTGGGCGTTCAAATCCAATCCAATTCAATCTTACTTTATTTATAAAAGACAGTCAGCCAAAGTGCTCTACGAGATCAGATGGAAAACAAGTAAAGCAGTAACTCAAATTTGAAGAACAAAAAGACCAAAAAGTAAAAGAAACAGCAATAAAAATGAAATGTCAACATCTCACACTGAACCAATAAAAAGTGTTTTCATAAGAGATTCAAAATGGACTCTAAAGGGCCTGGCTTATATCAAGAGGCAATTTGGTCTTGAGATATGAAAGTGCAACAAGAAAGTTCAATTGCTGCTGTTTTCTCAGTTTGGACCAAAAACATTCAAAAAGTTAGTGTGGCCAGGCAATTTGAAGACTCAAAAAACTAACATATACTCTGGCTCCTCCAAAACTTTCTAACCTTAAAGATACACTGTGTAACTTTTCGGTTGGAGGTCTGTCACCTTCTTATTTCTATGGATATGCCATTTCTCTGCTTCAAACGTTCTACAGTATGACATTAAACAGATCCATCTTACATTTATTCAATTACAGGTGGTTTTATTGCTCAAAAATATCTAGAAAAAGAGGCATCCTTACTGTGAGCGGGGTTGCCTCTCCACAGATTTGACTTGTTAACTTGGTCTGTTTTGGTCTCCTGACGATAGAAAGGTTTAATGCCATACTGTGAAACATTCCACACAAAGTAAAAACATTTCCATGGAGAAAAGCATTTGACAGACCCTCTACCAGAAAAGTTACATAATGCACCTTTAAAGAAGCACTGTGTAACGTTTCTGGTGGAGACTCCTCCACTGCTTGTCGCCATGGAGATGTAATATGCATACTCCAAAGAGAAAGGCCCCATCCAGTTCAAGGACCTTCTTGGTGTGAAGAAGGTGCTTAATCTGATCTATAGCTGATCTCTCTGCGATCAACTTAAAAAAATAAAAAATTAAAAATCACCAAGGTCCAACAATGCTATGAATGAATGAAACAGGTTTTATTTTCCCCCTATATTGTTTATATAAGGAGAGAATTTTCTTTCTTAAAATCTTCATTTTTGCATCTACAAATCACTTAACCAATAAAATAAGACACATCACAGGGCAGGGTTGGGGGACGACTATTGTAAATACAGGTCCTCTTGAAGGTCCAAATTGAATTTTATGGAAAAAAAATAAAAAATAAAAAAAAAATCCATATTTCATCCTGCATTAGTTCTGTTTTAGTGGGTATAAGTGGAACAAAGTCGAGAGTATTTTCAAAACTACACTGCTAATATATAATTACTGGATTCAAATAATAGCCCTAATTCATTGCATTTGAAAAGTTTTGTTTAAAATATAAGAAGTGTAAGTTCAAACATAGCAGGATCTTGGCACAGAACAAGTTCACAAGGACGAGGTTAGAAACCACAAAAGAAGTATTTATTTTCTGGCATCCTTCAAGCCTCCCGTCAGCAACAACAATATGGCCGCTTGTCAAGAATGCATGGGTTTAGCGGCACCGTGTTTGCTTTTGAGATAGAGCTGGAGCAGGGCGGAGAGAGAGCAGATTTTTAAAAAGAGTGACACTACAAAAAACAAGCCCAGAGAACTGTTAGTCTACGCTCAGGACAAGGAAATAACTATTAAAGGTGCACTGTGTAACTTCTCTGGAAAGGGTTTGCAACTTGTTTTGTCTCCTTGGAGATGTTAATGCTTTGGTTTAAAGTGTCCTCAGTACGGTATTAAACTAATCTGTCATACATTTATTCAACTACAGGTGTTATCTATCTATCTTAAAACATTCCATTCTTGTGAGTGGGGTCACTGCTCCACAAATCTAACCTGCAACTGGGCTTGCAGGTCTCCATGGAGATTCTTGTTTATGGTCATACCATAGAACATTTTAGGCATATCTCCACGGAGACAAGCAGGTGATGGACCGTCCACCAGACAGGGTACACAGTGCACCTTTAAGGGAAGGTTTTGTAAAATGTAAATGTTAAATTTACTAGTTTGCAATAGAATAATAGGAGTTATGAAATAAAACACCACTCTAGTTAATAATAGGAGAAAGGAGTTGAATATTTGGACTTTAGAGTGCATCGGCTATCGGGCCTTAAATCTCCAGTACAGGGCCATATTTCTTGTTTGCCGACCTGCTCTCTAAAGCCAAAAACTTTATTTTAACACTTAAATGTGAAGAGATAACTGCACAAAATGTGACTACACAGCTCTCTTATAGTTTTCTGGTAAAAAGGGCTCTGGCTGACTTTGTAGTAAATGTAAATCACAGAATTTGGGGAAAAGAATCTAAATCAGCCCTACATATCAGCCCAAAAATATTGGCAGAGCTAATCGGTCATTGGTTTCCTTGGATTCTATGCAATCAGTATTGGGAAAAAACATATTGGTCGATCTCTAATCAAAACTGAACCAAGAATGTCATTCACTGACATATGACTGACGTACAGGACACATCAAAGCATAGAGAGCAATTCTGGGTTAGGTTTATGTAGTCTTCATTCTGCTTTCTGATTGGACACTTCTGGTCACTTTTTGGATGAATAACATTAAAGATTTTGTCACGCAAATCAATATTTGACTTAAACATTAGTATCCGAGGAGAAAGATAGGATATGTTTATTAATTTCAATTCTGCATATTCATTTTAAATTGGATGACTCCAGTACACCTGAAAATGACAGGTACTTCATAAAGGGAGAGTGGGTTTCGAACCAATATTGTTCTAAATATTGATACTTTGCAGCTGAGGTCATCAACATTCCCTGTGGGTGTGATGCTAATGTAGGCACTGCTTTGTCTGAAGCTCTGCTACTCGAGTTAGACTTTAATCTGAGCTTTGTTTTACCACAACCTGACCTTAAAGAACCAATTTAGCTGGAACTACAGGGACAACAGGTGAGTTGATTTGTGCTGCTAAACAAGTCTCTCTCAAATAACATTACAGTCACAAGCTAGCTAGTATAAGCCAACAGTTTTTCAGTTAGTCACTTTGACCTTTTTGTTGAAAATCAAACTCCTAAACAGGACCATGAACGCTCCTAAACAGGCTCCTAAAAATATATTGTTTAAATCCATTTTGTATTTTTTTCAGACTATTATTATTACCTTATTTGGCAGTGTTTGCCAATTTATGCCCTGTGTCACAATGGTAACATTTCATCATACACATACATATAGACACTGAAAAGTATCAATTGGACATCGTTCTAATTCTCTTTTATAGTACATGGGGCTGGAACTTTGTCTCTCTCATGGGCCTTTTGATGTAAACTCTGTTGTTATAGTCTCCCTGGTACGGGACAGAGTTGGTAGAGGGGGAACTGCACACGGCACAGCAGTCGTATGACCTTTTCTCAAACGCTGCCACCCTCTCGCCAATGAAATACAGTCTGTCTAATTAAAGTTTCAGTGGCATTGGATTTTCCCTGGCACAGCACACCTCCGGCAACCTTGGGGGCCAGGAGTCTAGCAATATGCACATGGAGGAGAGGTGAAGGAGAGGAGAGGGACAGAGGCACAGGGACGAAGGAGGTTTTTGTGTTACATTCTTGGAGGGTTACAAATGAAAACCAAAATCATTTTGGTCCTGGATTATGACCCAAAACATGTGTCTAAAAAATTATTAGAAGATAAACAAGTCTGGACTAGGATCGCCATTAAAAAAAATTAAAAATTAATAACTACGGAAAATAGTAGGCCTAAATTTGATATAAAAAAAAAAATGAGGAAAAAAAAACTATATACTTTTACAAAAATAAATAAATACATAAAAATAAAACATTGTATATTTAACTAGATCTCTTGGTATTATATCATTGACCATTAAAGGTACATTATCTAACTTTTCGGTTAGGGGGGTCCATCACCTTCTATGGAAATTGCTCTTCCTGGAATGTTCCCTAGTATGGCATAAACCTTACATTTATTAATTTACCGGTGGTTTTATTACTCAAAAATATTTAGAAAAAATGGCATTCTGACAGATCTGACCTGTAACTTTTAAATGACCTGTAAATTTTAAATGATTTTGACTTCAGTAATGCTACGTTTATCCGTACAGGCTGATGATGGAGGAAATAGTTGTACTAAAGATACGCTGAACTGTATAAATCCAAGAGCAAAGTTGCAGATATAAGATGTCAAAACGCTGAGTGCTTTTCCAAATTTTATCAGACCTCTCCTCTCAGCATAATGGAATTTGGATTGGTCAGTATCTGGGCAGAACTGTGTGACTTACTCCACAATACCAGGCACCATCCCAAAACTCACTGGATTAACTGAACTGGACGTTCCCATCTCTAAAGGATCACTGCATTACTGGCTGTATTTGACCAGGACATTTCCAGAGGAGCGGCCAGAGGAATAAGGTTACGCAGACTTGCTCATGGTTGGTATTTCACAATCTGTCTGCGTTAATGATGGTGACCCCTCTTCCACCATTTGAGGAGATGTGAAAGAGGCTAATGGGGCTGAACAAAGCGACTTGTGTGAAGGCGGGGGCTCGGGTGACTGTGTGTTAGGCCTTGATGAGGTCTTGGTTTGTGATTCCTTCGGGAGGTGGTCCAATCTGAGCGTTATTAGGGCTTATTGAGCTGTGGGCACAGGTGTGTGTGTGTGTGTGGGGGGGGGTCTATCAGGGACATTTGGCAGGGGCTTTATGAGAGTTCACACTAGATTGGAACAGCTGGACCGGTGCTCTGCTCTGATTGGTTGAAAACAGTTGGTCCGTACTGTTCACTGTACCGTGGATCTATTATTGTAAATGGTGATACTGTAAGAGACCTCTTCAGTTTTAATCAAGAAATGGATTCTAATGTATTTTTATTCTTTTTGCGGAATTTGTAATCATGTTAAGTATCTTTAAAGGGCCAATATTATGCTATTTTCTGATCTATGTTATAATGTCGTTTCCTCAACACAAATATACCTGGAGTTTTATTTTGTTTCATTCACACACAAACCCTGCATATTTAGGCTGACTTCTTCTCTCAAACAGAAAACACTCTGTTCCATCTTGTGATGCCATAGTGCTCCACTGTATTTATAAAGTGCATACAACTTCGCTAGAATCATCTGGATGATTTCAGCCCAGAAATTGCCATTCTCTACTGAACTAAAGGTAAAAGGTGGTTGCTGTTAAAAAATAAAACAAAACACTACTCCAGGTTGGTTTTTGATGAGGTAACAACATTATAACATGGCTAAATGCTCACAAGAATCCATTTTGTGTAATATAGGACCACTACAGACGACTGACCAAGCTGCACTTTCTCATTGCCCTGCTGGCAATAAGGTCAATAAGGTGAAATGTGGCCGAAGAGTGGGGGAGACATTCACCAATTTGGCGAAGCTGAAGTTCAATCTCACAATGCTGAGGCCTGCAAAGACACTAACTGCAGCAAACAAATTACTTTTTTTTACTTTCCTTCTCCATAACAATAAGAATTGATGGATCTATTTCAAGATTATGGGCCAGAATAACCTTAATATATTTTCTGGATTATTAAGGAAAATTTAAGGTATATTATATTGCCTCATTTAACCCATCCCTTAAAGGAGGTGTGAGCTTTAAGGCATGTTACAATGCCGTTACCTTCTCAAAAACATACCTGGAGTTGTGTTTTGTTTCATTCACACGTTTGAATAATCATTTAGTATTAGTCTGTTTACATCTCCTAAGGTAAAATGCTCTGTTCCACCTTGTTATGTCATGAAGTAGTTTTCAAATTAACAGCTACCTTTTACCTTTAGTTCAGTAGAGATTGGCAATTCCAGGGCTGAAGTTATCCAAATTATTCAAGTGAAGGTGTATGGAGTTTAAAACACAGCAGAGCACTGTATGACATGACATCACAAGCTGGAACAGAGTGTTTTCTGATTAAGAGAAAAACTCAGCCTAAATATGCAGAGTTTGTGTGTTAAACATGTGAATGAAACAAAACATACTGTATCTCCAGGGATGTTTTTGATGAGGAAACAACATTCTAACATAGATCAGAAAACTGTGTAATATGAGCAGATAACCCATCTCCAGATCTTGATCCAGGACTGGTTAGGATTTTTTCTGTATGTTTTGATTATTATTACATTTGAGAAATAGGCTGCCATTTACGCAAACATAGAACAAAGCATGTTTGAACTGCCTATTAAAATACACACAATCTCTTTAGTATGAGCTAAAACGGGAATGGACTAAGCCTGGTTAATTGAATTTCGCCCTTCTATATTTTACATATATTTGATAGCTGAATAAATATGAACACGCTCCCCTGAACCCACAGTATTAGCCCACTGTCTACAAAGCGCACATTAGTATTGACTTAGTGTGGAGAGCCTATAAAGTGGCCAGGTGGACAAACCTTGATTTCTATTTGTCTTGGCTTTGACCTTCTCCTTTTAGTACCTATAATGCTCAGGCTTCTGTAAATTCGGCACTATTTCACAGCACAAATTGCTTTTCCATCTTTTCAACCTCCACATTAGCCACACAAATTTTCTCTCATGACTATAATCTCTGTTCTGAAATACGATTGTGTCCGGGTCATGTGGTTTATTTGAACACAAGCACAAGTTGAGGCAGACTATAGTTTCCCCCACTACACTATATGAAACGTATTCATCATTGCAACTTGAGATATTGTTTCCACTTAATGCTTTTAAAGATGACAAATTACTGTGATGTATTGCCTTGAGATTTGTATCTGTTCTCCTTTCTGGGAAATTTCAAACGTCTCATGAGTCATTAATAATTTGATGAAAAAGTGTATAGAATGCTGCAATGAGGAAACATAGAGAATAGGGAATACAGAGGGAAAGTCCATTTGATTTAGCAGTTCACTTTAAAATGAACCTCCCATTATAGAGATGCTTTACAAATAGAATGTGACACAATAATGAATCATAAACTCAATTATGAAACACTTATAATATTTCAGACAAATCATAATCGATGTAATCACAATTCCAAAAGAATATAAAATATATTTGAGTGAATAGAACAGAAAAAAAGACATGACTTGCATAATAATTTTTCATAATAGGCTGAAGATTGGATTCTCAGAGATTGGTGACCTCTACCAAGACACTGATCCTATTTTCCTTAGTAAAGATATGAAGCTCAGACACAGTGGTGTAACACAACAAGGTAAAATAGTAAATTATTGTACTTAAGTAAGTACTTTTTACTTTTACTTCACTACATACAGTATATTTGTATTTTCTACTCAACTACATTTTTAAACAGGACTGAAAAGTCAAAGTCTTTTTTATTATTGTCTGAGACCTGCTGAAAAGGTACAGGGGTTTATTTTTGACACATTTATAGTTTGAGCAAATAAAAATATACAAATAAAAACAACGAGGAAAAAAAACAGACTGATTCAATTGTTTCCGCTGAACAAAATTTTGCACAAATCTTTATCAAAATCACTACAGTTGAAGCTTCATTAGATTTAAAAATCTGCCCAAAACACTTTATCTTTTTATTCTTTAAGTACATTTTTAAACAGGTACTTTAATACTTTTACTTAAGTAGTTTTTTTTCATGTGATACTGTTACTTGAGTATTTTTTGCTCAAGTATCTGTGTAGATACAACAACCACTGCTCAGGCGAAACTTAAAGTTAGAATCTAATTTTCAAGCGAGTACTGGATCCAGAAGGAAGACTATTGCACATGTTCTAGTGGTAGGGGAAACCAGAGCAGCCAGAAAGGTCCCATGCTGTCCAGGAGTTGAACCCTGGAACTTCTTGCAGTGAGTGAATGTGCATGTGAGTTTGTGTGTTAAACATGTGTGAACGAAACAAAACACAACTCCAGGTATGTTTTTGATGAGGAAACAAGATTATAACAGAGAACAGAAAATAATGAAATATGGGCCCTTTAAGAAGCTGGTACACTTACGGTTGGCAGAGCTTGATGAGGTCCTGGTCGGTGGTCCCAGGAGGCAGACCCCGGATGTACAGGTTGGTCTTACTGAGTTGCTCCGCCCCTCCCTGACTGCAGCTGTTGGTGCTGGGGCTGGGAGGAGCCATGGGGTGAGGAGGCGGAGCATACGGTTGCTGCAAAAAAACACAAACAATAGAACATGAGCTACAGCGCAATTAACATTTAGAATCCAGGCATTTAAAGGTGCATTATGTAACTTTTCTGGTGGAGGGTCCGTCAAATGCTTTTCTCCACGGAGATATTATTGCTTTGTCTGGAATGTTTCACAGTATGGTATTAAACCTTTCAGTGTTCATGGAGATCAAACCAGACCAAATTATAAGTCAGATCACAGTTAGAATGGCTGTTTTTGAGCTATAAAACAACTTGTAATTGAATAAATGTAAGGTAGAGCTGTTTAATATCATACTATGGAACATTTTAAGCAAAGCAATGACATAGCCATAGAAACAAGCAGGTGACGGACCCTGCACAATACACCTTCAAGCAAGAAAATAATTGCTTTTGGAATGTAACTAGAATGGATTAGACAGAATAAATAGTTTATAACACGTCTCTTTGGGTGAACCTTTCCTTACATTTTTTTATTTGATTTAAAATTTTCACCAAGGAAATCAGTCTTTATGAGGCCTCCAGCTGCTTATAACAGCTTTAAACGACGCTAGCCTCCAAACCTCCAAACCAATTACTTTACACTGTGAAACAATTTACTCCCCCATGATATCTAGATGCTGTAATCCTCCTCACCAGGCTTTTTTTCCCCAAACATCTTCATATGGGGGTCTTTTCTCCCTGTCTAATCTCCAACCGTGTATGCACAATGTATTCAATATAGCCTTCTTATTCCCTGTGCGATTGCCTCCCTGCGCTGCTCGTGTGCCTGTTGTGCTGTTAGTGTAGATTTATGGTATAGGAGTCAGGGCCCCCTGCACACACACCATTTACTATATCTCTATTGCAGGGACAGAGCACACAGTGACAGAGTGAGAGAGTGGGGGGCCCGTGGGCATGTGTGTGTGAGAGAGAGAGAAGGAGAAGAGAGAGAGAGAGAAGGAGAAGAGAGAGAGGGGGGGAGAGACAGAGGGAAAGAGGAGGAGAGAGGTGACTGCTGCAGTGAAGTATGGAGTGATGGATGAGCAGAGAGATGGAGGACAAGACTAAGCACCAGCAGGACTAGTATTATAGAGCAACATTATTTTGCATCTGAACCCTAAACAATAAAAAACTCTAAACCATTTTTCTGTCGCAGATCTTGTATGCACTAAGATTGTCTTCAAGCACAGCAATGCAGTAGTTTCAGAAAAAAACATGACATAGGCTTTATCAAGGTCTATTTACAGAGTTTTTGAAGTGTCACTAGACCGCAATGAGTAGAGGGAGACAGTCCCTTACAGATAAGAAAAGTAAAATGTTCTACAAGTGTTTATTCTTGTGGGCTTTCAATCCTGTTTTTAACTTTTTAACAGCAGAATATATACAAAAAGCAATACAAAATACAAGAAAATCAGCTGAACTTTGAGTTGAGTTCAACTTTTACTTTCTCATAACATCAAAATACTTTTGGTGAAAAATCGCCCAAAACTTGAAACTTAAAAAAATTCTACTTCTACTTTTGCTACGATATTAGATTAGAATTAAAAAAGTAAACACAAGAATTCACTTTTTTTCCCCACTCACTTTTCCTGCCTGTTTAAATTAAGCTCCCGGCGTCTCCTCCATTAGACAGGAAGTCAGGGAGAGGGCAAAAGTTACATTGTGCTGCTTTAACCCCTGAGCCTCCCGTGGGACTACCTTCAGACCACATACCAGGCTGTAAAGACCTCCTGCCCAGCCTCCTGCGTTAGCTAGCCTGCCCGAGCATGACTGATTTGATGTGCTATTTTAAGCATGTGAGCCATGCCAGCATGTCACCTCCCTCTCCGCACTCAAAGGGTCCCTGGAGCGTGAACGGGAGTCACGTCCGTCAATGGTTGGACCAATTACCACGCTGGGCTAAGTGGAACTGATGAGCAGACACATGCAGCGCGCCGAGTTCACTGTACACAGGGGCTGAGTTGGGTAAAGGGATTTTCAGGTGAGGGACCAGATCTGACATGAGGTAAAGAAGTAAAATATGTGTTTGTTAGGGAGTAATTTAAAACTTAGAGCAATTAAAAAGTGGGGCTAAACTGGAACTATAAACCTGGAACTAAACCTGGACCAGACTGGGGCTGAACCAGAATTAGAAGAGGACCAAACTAAAACTCCATCAGGACGAGAGATAGGCAAATATATCGGCCTTAAATCTCCAGCACGGACCGATATTTAGTTTTGGCCTACTTCCTGTCTAAAGAATACACAAAGCTTTATTTGAAAACTTTATTGCTAAGAGATAATTGTACAAAATGTGACGATACAAATCTCTGAAGGTTTGAAGCAAAAAAAGTGCTGTGAGCTTCATAGTAAATTTCAATGACATAATTTGACAAAAATATTGAGTTTATCGGCTATCGGTTGATGTGGATTCCAAACAATTGGCATCGGCATCAGCCATGAAAAAAAAAAAAAACAGTCAGTCGATCTCTAATCAGGACTAGCACCTTTAGACTAAACTATGAGGAGTTAAAGATTCACTGTGTACCTTTTCAGGTTCAAAGTCTGCTGCTACCTGTGTTCTCCATTCCTTTCCCTTGAATGTTTGATACTATGGTATACAATGCATTTATTTCCATGAAGGCAACAGATGGAACCTCCAGGCCATTTTACAGGTCAGATCAGTGGAGAGACAAGCCCATTTAGAGCAACAAAATAGATTTCATGCTATGCTGTGTAACTCTCCAGGCAAAACAAACACTTTTCAATGAAACAAGCGGGTGGCATTCCAGAAAAAGTTACTCACTGCACCTTTAAATTGGGTTAAAGGCAGAAAAAAATAAATAAATTTAGGACTATTCAAACTGAGCATTTGTTAAGATTTATAACAAGATGTATAAACCAGATGTTGAGCTATACCAAATGGAGGAGTGGCAGCGATTCCATTATTGCATGTTCTCCCACCAACCCAAAGGTCATTGGTTCAATTCCAGATCCAACACAGCATATTGTCATTATGTCCTTGAGCAAGAAACTCTCCTTCCACCTAAAATGCACTGAGGCCTGTCACCCCAGTTTGAGACACGTAAAACTCATGTTATGACTGTGAATGAAAGGCTATTGTTACATATCCACAAGTGCACCAATCAGACCACGATCTCTTCAGGTTCTTGCCCTTTAGTATAAATGAAGTATTTTGAACAGACACCTTCACTTTTCACACTTTTTCTTACTATGTCTCCTGTTTATGAACTTGCCACAAATACAATAAAGCTCAAAGCTACCTCCAAATCTATAAATCTCCACAAATCCGGCGTTAAACTCACACTAGACCCAATAGCTGCCTTGTTCCGGGACCTCGTGCACCCATCCCATTCGTCATCCCACAGGAGCGATCCAGGACTGCTTTTTTGCGCTCTGTTTAATTCCCTCTCCGATAACCTTGCTCTCCGTCTCTAAACCCAACACTGTAAGTAATGTGGCGAGTTTGACCCTTTATGCTTCATTGTGTAAGATTTCAGCTTCTGACCTTAAGAAATGAAAGCAAATCGATAGGGTGGGACGCCTGCATTCCATAGCCTCAGAGCCTAGCCAAGCCTGCAGTCGGGGTTGGAGAAAGAGCTACAAACAGTGAAATAGGACAATGGGGCCAGCAATTAAAACAGCTCCACCCAGTCAGTTATCTTGTTTAAATGGAAATCCAATGGGTTCACTTAAATACATAAAATGAAATGTTAAGCGTGCAATGAACTTAAGCTATGAACAAAAGGTTAATCCTGCACATAAAAAAAGGAATGGAGACTTTTCCATTTCTTCTTTATGTATACTTTTTCAGTATTAACTAGGGATGGTCCAATCCGATACTGAAAAATTTGCTGGGACAAATACCGGGTTACAAATATCGATTCAGTCAATATCCTGGTTTAGCATATAAAATTATGTATAAGATCTTTTATTGGTCATAGTCGACCTCGAAAATCTTAGAATGTTTGAACTTTTATTTCTACAGTGTTACTCTGTGGTTACTGGCAGGGTAAATCACAGCTACATGACACATTTGGATCTGTTTTGTTTTATTTTATTTTTGTTTAAAAGAAATAAATGCTGTTTTCTGTCTCTGCACTGATACTTAAAGCTACAGTATCAAAATCAACAACAACATTTAAATTTGATTGAAATACTGTATAATAATAAAACAAACCAAAATCATGTTAAACATTAATACTTTCATTTTAAGGTACACTGTAACTTTTCTAGTGGAAGATCTGCCACCTGCTTGTGGAGTTTTTGGTGGATATTTTACTGCATTGTCTATTTAACAATATGGCGTTAAACTTATTTCCATGGCCACAGGCAGGTGACGTATACCTTCACTAAAATAAGTTGGATGATTTCAGCCCTGGTAATAACCTTATAACATGGATTAAAGCTCACAAGAGTCAATTTTGCATAATATAGAACGTATAATGCACTTGTAATTTCAGACAGAGGGTTTGTGATGATACACCTCCAGCGCTGTGGGACTGTGCAGTAAAGTAAAGGTGAAAATCTCAAAGTGAAAACCCAAACTTTAGCTCTACACACTCCAGTGACTTTGAGTCATCTTCTATATTCTGCTACAGCGGGGCATGACTGGAGATACATCCTGGGTCTGTCTGCACCAAGGCCAGCCAAAGAGAACAAGAGGTGAAAGTTATGTTCTGGAAGCCACTGTGCTACGTGTAAGTTTAAATACTGTATGGAGGAACATTTGCACTGTGTCTGATGTTCTCTGCTGTTTAAAACTAAAATGTGGCTGGTATAGAAGGCGCAATTTCATCTTTATGTTATGCTAGTTGGTGTAGACAATCAATATTGACTACTAATAATAATTTTACTTGACTGGTCAGCATTTTTTTAATTATTATTACTAATGTACATTGAGATATTTAACCAGCTAAAAATAAATTATGCTGATATGCTGATTCAAGGCTTCAAGATAGAGGGTATTAGTGAATAAAATGTAATACTGATGTGAATTACAAGTTGTTCATTCTTTTTTTCTTCTTTTGCTGTTTTGATTTAATAATGCTGCAGTCTTAGTCTTAAGAGTCTAGTTGAAATAACGATAGATGATTACTTAAACTGATACTTAAATTGATATCAAGCTGGGGGTATTCTACCTGTATGCCTATGGCTGAATGTTCATCAGTTACCATGGTGACACAATGCACACATTAGCAATAACTACCAAAAAGTTTTAAGATGTCTGAAAACTCATGAAAAATGAAAAAAATATAACATGAAAAAATACAACATGGATTTAAACAACACTTTTCAGGAGTCTGTGATAAGCGGTAAGGCGTTTGATTTTCAACAAAACAGTTGAGATTGACTAACTGAAAAACAGTTGGTAAATGGTACATAGCTTATGACTGTAATGCTAAAAATCAGCTCAGCTGTCATAGTTCAAACTAAGATAGCTCTGTGTTAAAACAAACCTCAGATTAAAGTCTAACTTCAGAGCTTCAGACAGAACAAAGCCTTCAGTTAGCATCACACATCCAGAGAATGTTGATAACATCCGCTGCAAAGTATCAATATTCCAATCGTGACAATTATTCGGATTACCTGTTTTAGCCCTATCAGTGAATTAATTAATTCATCTTTAGTAATAAAAGATTTTTATTGTTACTCTTTTTACACACTCTTATAATGTTGTACAGAGACGCACCACACACAAAGTGATATTCAAATACATATATATCGTAATGCAAATTAACTTTAACTATCTGTTGGATCAGATGTGGCAGGCTAATCTTAACTCCTCACTATAGGATCATTTCGATACTCACACACCATTTCTTGTCCAACTACAATAAACTACTAGTGATTTATGTCTGATTACAAGCTATGATGGAAACTCTAGTCTACCTATAAGAGAAAGGCCATGGTTTGAAGTATTACTGTAAAGCCAGTCAGCTATACCTGTCTGGAGTGTTAGCACATTTCTGTTTCTTGTCTGAAATTGAATTCTTGATTTTGTCCCTTGTATGGTGGCCCTACATGGGGTTAATATCCGTGCTTGTTTGCCTTTCCGAATGCTCCTCTCGTCGCCTCTATGGCTGCTGTTTACCCTCCGCCTGGCAACCCGTAAAATCCGCCTTCCCAAATATATAATACCGGTCTCATGTCAGAGCCACGGAGATTGAATTCAGTGCACTTGACAATAGGGAAGAGAGGACAAGATTGAGGAAAAAAAAATACCACAATGCGAAAGAAAAGATAGCAGGAATTGGTTTGAATAGAGGGGTGGGGTAGTAGTGACGATGACACTCAAAAAACCTCCAGGTGGTAAATGAGAAAGCTCGATCCTCTGCCAGCTGTGACATGCCAGTACACGGGGCTTACTGCAGATTTCAATTTATCGTAGTGTATTTGAAACCACCAGAGCAGTTTACACGGCCACAATTTAGCAAGACATGCTGGGGATGGTTAGGTGGAGGTGAAACTCTTTTGTGCTTCTTTCTGAACCGATTGTTGTTGTAAAAAAGGAACATCTCTAACTTGAATAAATAAAGGTTAAAAAATTAAAAAAATAAATGTTGGTTAGTATATGTTACAGTGAAGTATCTTTAGCAACCAAAAATGAATGAATGAATATAGCCTACAGAAAGCTACTAATTACCAACTGCATTTCTGATAAGATGTAAAAAAATATCGTCTAAATACTATTATCATTCATCATATTTTAAGCAGAAAAAAATATTCATGGGATGTCAACTTCTTGGAACATTTTGAGGACATTTTACGATTCAAAATATAAGATATTTTGTTTTAAATTGTTAATTGCTATGGCAACGCTACAAATGCAGGAGCTCAGTTGGTGTTTGAATGTTTGTCTACTGATCTGAAGGTAGGTTCACATGCCACTATTGACATAAAAAAAAAAGCACAATTGTGATACCATCTTCCACAGTTGTATGTTGTCATTGTGTCCTTGGACAAGACACTTAACCCACCTCACCCCCGGTACCTGTGTACACTGGTGTATGACTGTGTGAATGGGTGAGTGGTTCCTTGATGTAAAGCGTCTTGTGATGGAAAAGCACTATTTAAAATTGTGACGATTTACCATTTATTTTTGTCATTATCTCCCACTCCTAATTCAACCTTTCTAAACTATCTCACCTGTCTTAGCATGCACCCGGCTCTATGCACGTGCAACAGTGATTCCCAGCTGTGACATGCCAGTACACGGGGCTTACTGCAGATTTCAATTTACTGTAGTGTGTTTGTAACCACGAGAACAGTTTACACAGGGTGTCATTTAGCAAGGCGCGCTTGGAGATGGTCGAGGGGTTTGGGGGGGGAGCATGAAGGGGGTGTGGCAGTAGTACAAGCCAACGTTTACGCTGTGTATTAAGTGATAATCTAGTTACACAGGGCTCGTCATACAGCACTGTTCATTCACACGCCCACACAACTACATGGGTGTTTTGATTCGACAGTGTAGCTTACAGTTGGAGAACAAGACAGTAATGTGATTTCTTATTTACAGTGAATGAAATGATCTTCACCAAGGGAGACTTAAACAGACACATGCAAATGAGCGAGGTGCGTGCGATGAAGAGTTTACTGAAAACTTTGGAGAATTCTACTTGGCAGATTGACTTGTCAGCAGGGTTGTAATGATTTGTTAGTGGGAATACAGTAGCTGAAAACTGGCAGTAGGAAAAGGGGAGAATGAGAGGCTGAGGAGGCTCATAATTTGCCTGCTGTGGTGGAATTGGGGTTCACTGTAAGATTTTTTTAATAGTTGTATTGTGTGGTTTTCTTCCACAAGGGGGCCTTCAAATGAATTATACATGTAAAAGCAGAATTTTAAGAAAAAACTAAATAGTGCATAAGGCCAACTTATTTTAGATAAACAAATAATGTTGACGTTTATCACTGCATTTCAGTGTGATTAAAAATTGTGATAATTGCCATAGTAATTAATACTTCAAGATCTAAAGATTAAGAGATATAAGATCTTTAGAATGGTTGAAAGTTCTCAAAATGGTGTAGTACATAGCATGAAAGTAAAACCTGTGAGTAAGATGACTGCAAATAGTTTAGCAGTAAATGGAGTAGACACATATACAATATGGTCTCTGATCTATCTCTCCTTCTCCCTCTCCCTCTCCCTTCCTCTCTATCTCTCCCTCTAAAATAGGCTTACTGGCATTATCCTTCTTTGTGTAACTGGCATAAGGTATTTTCAATATGATAATTTATTGCAATATTTCTCCAAAGCAATATATCTTGCTTCAAAATCTGTTATTGTGACAGGCCTATGTACATTAGGGATGTAACTATGCAAATCTCACAGTATATGTATTGTGAGATATAGTGGCAATGCTAACAGTCATTTTCCTTTTAAAATGTCTTGACAAGCCTATGGTGCTATATTACACATCATTATAACCGTTATTTAGATTATCTTTATATTGTCTGGATTGAAATGGAGCAAAAGATCATTATATAAGTAGTTACCTCTGTTTTTCTAAATATTGCTGCAACAAAATTACACATTTAAGCAAAGAAGCTTAAAATTCGATATATTGTGACAGCCCATGATATCATTGTGAGACCACTGACAATATGATATCACAATATTTTGGTTACTGTTACATCCCTAATGTACACAGCATGAAGCTGAAACCTGTGAATAAGAAGACTGCAAATAGTTTAGTCTTAAATGTAGTAGAATCATATATGGTCTCTACCTCTCTCCCTTTCTCCCTCCCTCTACTGCTCTCTATCCCCCTTCCTCTCTCTCCCTCCCTCTCTATCTTTCCTTTTCCCCCCCTCTCCTTCTCCCTCCATCGTCTCTCTCTCTCGTGCGGTGTGCAGAGGGGTGGCTGGAGCAGAATCGGTGGATGTGTGCACCAGGCAGCGTGGTAATTGGCCCTGATTTATAGGAGGCCGCTGCAGCCGGGGAGAGCGAACTTAACACTGGCATGGGGCCAGACAGGGGCACGCTGTCGATACCAGTAAACTGACCCAACCTCGGCACAACCCCTCTGTCGCCATGACACCCGTGTGACTCTGCCTCGCTATCACAGTGCAGGGAGAGCATGTGTGAGATAGCATGTAGCCAACAATGTCATCCATTTGGCACAGAAGAAACTATCCCATTTAGCTTCATTGCATTGCTGCCATAATCTTTATTCGAGAGGAGGTGATGGGGTAAGGGTCACCAAGGCCTGGCTGTGTTGACTCATTGTTGCAGTGATAGTCTGTGTGAAAGATTAAAGGTCCTGTATTACACAAAATGGACTCTTGTGAGCTTTCAGCAGTGTTATAATGTTGTTACCAAAATAAAAAACATGGAGTTGTGCTTTGTTTCTGTAAAAATGTTGGCTAAATATTGTTATCAGGATAAGCAGAAAAAATGCATAGATTTCAACTTTCTGAGGACTTTTTACCATTACAAATATAACATGTTTTGTTTTACATTGTTAATAGCTATAGCAACGGTCCTAATTTTTCCATATTCTGAAAGTCATGGATAGAGACATTCATTTTTGTAATTATCGCCAAGCCCTAATTCAATATGTAACTTTAATTTAAAGAGTTTAAAGAGTTGTTTAATCCTCTTATGGTCCCACAAACTGAAAATAGTTCACTTTTAAATCTGACCTTTTGACTGTCCATGGATGTTTAAAGCATTAGTTATTTCTGTTTTAATTGAAGCTAGTCCCTCCTAACAGTACTTCATTTTATTGCCCATTGATGATCACAACGTAGTGATATTGAACAATGATTTAAAGGTACATTGTGTAACTTGGCAGAGGGTCCGTCAAATGCTTTTCTCCATGGAAATGTTATAGCTTTGTCTGGAATGTTTCACAGTATTGTATTAAATCTTTCTATCTTTATGGACACCAAACCAGACCAAGTTATAGGTCAAATCTGTGGAGAGGCAACGCCGCTCACAGTCAGAATGCCTGTTTTTTGTGTATTTTTGAGTTATAAAACCACCTGTAAATGAATAAATGTATAGCTGTTAAATGTCATACTGTGGAACATTCCAGGCAGAACAATGACATATCCGTAGAAACAAGCAGGTGACGGACCCTCCACCACAAAAGCTACACAATTCGCCTTTAACTGTTGGTGAATTACCTGTGCAGTTTTACAAAAATAGAATTCTCACTGACCATGGCATAATTCCTGTGTTAACCTGCACCCATCTCCATCTCTATGCACGTACAACAACAATTCCCTTTTATCTCACATAAAAACTTTCCCATCAGAAATGACAACCGGCCCCTTAAAGTGAAGCAGAAAAGCAGCCCCTCCAGCTCATCCCACATTAATTCATGCTACCAAAGTACCTCCAAAGACTCTTAAAGACAAGACAAGTCCCAGAGGCTGCCTTCCTCACTACTAGCCCATAACAGCTAGCTCAGCCGCTACACAAATCCTCAAGTCGTTCCGGATAGCTACTTCCGAACCTTTAGCCCTTAACATGTGTTTGGAGACGCGCACCTGTATGCCAATATCGGTACAGTGGGGACCAGGAGAGACTAATGACAGCTACTGCTAACACGCTTTCCTGTACTTGTTTGCTTCGATGGGGGTGCAGATAAAGCCTTAGCTCGAGGACTGAATAGTAAATGATGTGCGGTCTCACCTGGGAATGCTGCGTTGCCAGTCCTTAAAGCCAAATGTATCCTAATGGAGTAGGCTGAGAGCTGTGTGCAGTAGGCATGGAGGTAAAACAGTAACAAGAAGAATAGGTGGGAGAGAGGACAGGCGGGTGGAATCTAGCTACTTTATTTTAAGATTAATAGAGAGGTTTGAGTTGCAGAATAACTATTTTTGGCATTAACCAGACGTGAATAAAAAGTGCTACCAAATAATTACTAGAAGATTTGATTAGACGTGAGCAAATCTGACAAAAACTATGTCTAGTACTGAACCTGATTTAAACAAGACTAAACCAGGCCAGCTGCCATGAAAATAGGCACAATATACATTAGAAAAAAATTAAAGCACCAGTGGAAAACAGTTACTATCTCTTCTAGGCAAATGAAGTCACTAAAGCCATTACACTATACAATATATTCATTTTGTTGTCATCACTGGTCTTTAGGCCTGTCATGATAACAAATTTTGAAGCACGATATATTGCACGAAAATACTTAAAATACTTTATGCCAATGACACAAAGCAGGGTAATCCCAGTAAACTTATTTTTAAACAGATAGTATCGTTAAGTAAATAAGTAACAAGATGTACCTATCAAATCTTATTGTATTACATAAAAATGGCTACAATCTCCCCATTATTGCAAAGAAAATGCATAAATACTGAGCCCCAAAATATACTGTTCCAACTTTCATATATTGAATGAGTCAATATAGTAATTATCGTGACAGGTCCTCTGGTCCAAGTAAACCAGGTCTCTCAATTACGAAAGAAATCTCCTCTCTTAAATTCTTGTATCATTCAGAACAAAATATATAACTTTTATATTGATTTGGTGCTTCAGTTGTTTATTTTGTTTTTTCTCCTTTTTTACGTGCAAGCAGCCATGTTTGTTTTTGACACAAACAGACCAAGCGTCTCTCTGATTGGTTAATCTGTCTGTCAGTCACACCCTCTGAAATCAGGGAGACAGCTCCAGATGCACTCGTCTTTGTAAAGTTCTGTCAAAGTGTGTGCTTCTGGCTATCAGGTAAGTACTAAACCAGGCCTAAATAACCAAGATGAACCCAAAATGTACCAACAATTCAGAACCAAGCCAGGTATTAACTCAAGGACTAACCCAAGAAAAAACTAAACGAGATCTTTACTCACTAGTACTACTGTATATGAAGCCTGTATGTGGTAGCACAGTTAAAGCAGCACTGCCCTAGAGAAAATCCCATACAGAGAAAGCACAGGAGATTCAATTGGACGCTCTGGATCTCTGTGGACCTCCACAAGCCTTCAGGCTGCAAACAAAAAGCCTGTGGATCTAGGACAGGAGTAAGTCAATACTGCTGTGGACAATGACTCACGGGGCTAATTTAAAATATGCTGATTGGTCCATCTATGGTTTCTTTCAAAGCTCAGGGACAGACACAGAGTGCTCCTGTCTGTTACTCTGCCTGTTTTAAAGGGCACACATCGCAAGTCAAATGCTCTCTTCTATTTGAGTCGTTCTGTACAATGTGAGCCTTTACATTACATAGAAATGAAAGAAAATGTTAAATGCATACAGGGCATTTAAGATAAACATTGTAAGTTTATCTTTTATTTTATGCTATGTCTCTCTGCTCTTTTGTGCTTCCTTTTTTAACCAATTGTTGCTGTAAAAGAGGAATAGTTCTCAATCAAACTAACTTGGATAAAAAAAAGGTTAAACAAGTACAATACATGTGTTGGTTTAATGTGTTATGTGTAGTTATTATAGGTTAAAGTTATAGGTCAGATCTGTGGAGAGGCAACTGGTTTGGTCTACATGATGATAGAAAGGTTATTGTTATGCTGTGAAAATTTTCAGACAAAGCAATAACATCTCCATGGAGAAAAGAAGAAAGGTTACACACTGCACCTTCAATCTGGCAGGGAATCATCTTTAGTTTATTCTTATTATGTTGGGGCCAGAGGGGAGTAATGGAGTTTTGAGCAACTATGGGGAGTATGGTCTTTCATGAGGTACATCTTCTAGTAACCAATCTATCACAAGCCTAAATTTCCTTGAATGTTCTAAATATTTGAAAACTATCCTTTATTTTCCCATTCCTTAAACTCCATTCTCTTCTCTATTTGTTTGGCCTTTGAAGACAGCCCTCTCTTATAGGTCTGGAATAGGATGTAGTGCTGTGTTAGGGTGTCAAGATACAGAGCCCTGCAGTTAAAATAGAGGCCATATATTTCCCAGGGGGCAGAGATAGTGAGCTATCTGACAGAGGCCACAAGAGCTATGAGGTAAACATAGCCGTACATGGGGCATTCCTTTTTGACAATTGTCATGGAACTGGAACAAGGAATGTGAGTAAAAAACGAATCAATGCAAAGTTAATGGGTCAGAATTGAATGTATGTATAGCTGTGAATATGTCATCCAAAGATAGCACGCAGATGAGACTGGAATAAAGTGTAAAGCGATTTGTGTAATGGACCTGTTTAAGCCCTTTCATTTATTTACACTTCTTTGTGAGGATTTAATTTCTATCATCATCCGCTAAAGTACTGAGGGGATCAATAATTAGTCACGAATCACGAACGCTCAGAACGCTAAAAATAAATGCGAGCAGGAAACAACAATGCAAGGTGTGGCCTAGAAATGCTACTTTCCCAGTACAGCTTTGGTGAGAAGACAGTTATTTTAATCTTGTTTTAAAAAGATGGCTGCATACAGTGACACAATTTGAAAAGGTGACACATTTTCAAACAGTGACACAATTTCAGACAGGATTATAAAAAGGTTCTTGATAATCTGTTATAATATGAACTCTTCGGTTTATCTCAGTTTTCATATAGGATTCATATTGATTTAGCTATTGTAATAGCCTGCATAATATAGATAGTCCTGACCAAGCCTAGCTCAAGATCTGGAGATGAGTCCCCAGTGCCCATTGCTCCTGACAGCCTGCCCCATACTGTACATTAAAGGGCCTATATTATGTTTTTTTTTTTTTTTTTTTTTTTTTTTTTTTAAGACTTTTGTTTCCTCGTCAAAAACATACCTGGAGTTGTGTTTTGTTTCATTCACACATGTTTAACACACAAAGTCTGCAAATTTAGGCGGAGTTCTTCTCTCAGACTAAAAACATCCCCACTTTGTGATGTCATGTGGCAATACAGGAAGTGCTCCACTGTATTTTTAAACTCCATACACCTTCCAAAGAATCATTCCATCCCTAAAATTGCCAATCTGAACAAAAGGTAAAAAGTAGCTGTTAACTTGAAAACTACCACTTGATGACATCACAAGGTGGAACAGCGCATTCTGAACCTTGGAGAGCCAGACTAATAACATCTCCGGAAAGTCAACCCTCCACCAGGAAAATTACACAGTGCATCTTTAAGTTATCTCACATAAAATGCAAGATCCACTGTGTTTTCAGACCAACACAGACCCTCCTCCTCTAATATTTATACCTTTCCTCTCCATCCATTCTAAACCACCGCCCCCGCTGACACTAACAGAGGCGCAGTGTTTAGGTGACATAAGCAGGACTGGAGTCTGTTTGCTCAGAGCCTAATGGCACAAGGGCTACAGTCTGTCACAGAGACATGGGTCAAGAAAGAGCAGGCTATGGGGCCGGGGGCGGAGCCTGAGTCAAACTGGAGGGACGTAAATATTTGGGTTGATTTGTCATCATTAGGCCAGCTGGAATGGCTTGTCGGAGAGAGGAGGAGAGGAAAAGAGGGAGAGGAGAGGGGGGGAGAAGAAAGGACAGAAGAGAGAGGAGAGGCGAGAGGAGAGAAATAAGAGGAAAGAGAAAAGAAGAAAGGAGAGGAAAGAAGAGCGGAGAGAGGAGAGAGGGGAGGAGGAGAGAGAAGAGGAGAGAACAGAGGAGATAGGTGAGAGGAGAAGACAGAGGAGAGGGGAAAGATGGAGTTAGAGAGTGGGAGGAGAGAGACAGGAAGAAACCTGTAACACACAAGGCCTCAGTGTGATTCAATGTAAAGTAATCTGCGAGAATTAGTAGATTATTCAAAATCCTGTTGCAACAACAGATCAACTATTGGACATGAAATTAAACAATCTTTTAGTTCAGTAGTAAAAGCTCTATTGAGACACAAAGCTCTAAATAACACAAGTTACAACAGTTTCCATGGCAAGTAACAATTAAAAACAAATTGTCAAAAGCGCTCAAAATGGTGCCTGTAAACAGTAAAATGAAACCAAAGAATACAGCCCTTTCAGTCGGCATTGCTTGTTTGTATTTCCAAACGTCACAGCTTGATTTTGATGACCTATTTTTAATGACATTTTTAAACAAAATTCCGACTATTACAATTTCCTTACTAAAAATAAAACCCAGCCAATTCCCACACAAACATAATCTCCTTGGCAGTGGAAAACTGGAAAAAATATCCACCTAACACTGCCTTATAACATCCATCAATACATTTGCAATTAATTTCTCAAAACTGAGGTCTGTGAGTTGCATCCTAACCAACCCTCCAGATCCCTTCCCTCCGCCGCCTGCTAAATATGTCTTATAACATAAAACAGAAATAATTATTCCTTTGTTTTGACTGAACAGGAAGCATCATTTCATTAGAGACAAGCTTTAGTCTTTTCAATGCATTACTGGCTTTTAAACATCCCACCGTCTCTCCTACAGCTCGGTACCCAAAGGACTCCGAACCATTTCTATGTAAAACAAGCCCAGATATTAGAACAAGAGCACTCCCCCCAACCTCTTCCCCCTCCTATCTCGAGCTAATTGGCCGCTTTCTTCAGAAGTCGCTAGTGTTTTCATGTGTTTTTTGTGAAGCAGGAAATGTAGGTCCAAAGATGAGATGTAGAGAGGGAGGAGTGAGTTCCTTTCTTTTCTTCATCGTGGACTGTCTTTTTTACCAAGACAAATGTGGACCAATGCAGTCACGCACAAGAGCTGGCACCCTGCCCTGAAATGGGCTCATAAGCTGCACAGAGGATCAAGGAGGCACAGAATATCAAGCGCTCAACCAGCAGGATCTGTCGATTCTTCTTCTACTGTGGAGAAAGAATGACTTGTGTTTGGAGCACTGAAGACGGTATGAATGAGTGGTAGTAGAAGTCCATAGTTTTAGGCAATTTAGAATAAAGTTTATAGCGAGGCACACTGCTTTTCTTATCTAACTGGTGGGTTGTGTTTGTCTAGTTACTCTAAATTCTATAACCATTTAACTGTATATGTAATTCAATTAAGAAACAAACAAAAATAAAAATAGCCTAACCCACTTACCAGAATCATGTACAATGGCAAACTGAAGCTTGAAACCTTTTTTCATTCTTGAATAATCTTTTCTTGATTACACCCAAACAGCAAACTGAACAGCAAATGCATAGATCCATATGGAGATGTTGCTTTGTCTAGAATCAATGGCACAATACAGCATTAAACTATCTTACATCTAAATTACTTTTAAAATTACATTTAAAAAATGTTTCTGTAAGTGGGTTTGTCTCTCCCCAGATCACTGACTAACTTTGCATAATGGCGCCACATGATAAGCAGAAAGAAGAAATGTTGCATCTTGCATTTTTAACTCCATTGAATCTCTACTGTTCCAACTAAGCATGTGTTCTTTAAACATTTTCCAAGTTGATTTTTTTTTATATACTAATACTATTACTGTCAAACTAATATTTGAGCCTTAGGATTGACAAAATTGTATCAAAGTAAACCAAGTCAGTTATTTTTGGGAATACAAAAAACTATAGACAAGTTTCCAGTGTGTGAAGTCTGCTAATGGGGGACACATCCACCTTCAGTGGGCACTGGCAACGTGGGTGATGGAGATAATAAAACAAACTGGTCTGAGATGGAGAGACAAGGGCCAGTCTGATGAATAGGATGCTTGAGCTGTCCCACCATGACATTTATAGGCTCAGATAAACAAATGTATGTCTCCTCTTTCAGAAGGTCAACTGTGCTCAAATTCATAAATAAGGTTGTAATTGGTGCAGGAGCGGCGCTAAGAGGCTGAAAGGTCCCGGCAGCTTTGTGCATGAGTTAAAGCCTGACACTGGGCTCACTGTGGGACTGCTGTATGCTTTACTGAGCAACTGTTTGAGCAAAGAACCACTGTTAGTATGTACTGACTTTTCTGGGCAAATATTGTAATGCTCAGTAATGTATTTATTTATTTAGTTTTTATTTATGAGACAGGGACATTGCGCAATCTACATTAACCTTAACAGGAGAGATGCATTGTGCCAGGTTGTAGCACTAGAGCTAATTTCCACCTGTAGTCCCTGGTGCATGTTTTTTAGGTTTTAGATAATTTATGGGAGACGCTGACAAGGACAGTAGGCTAAAGGTAATATGTTTCAAAGGACATTTTTGAAGTATTATAATAGATAGGGATAGCTTTAAGTGCACTAAGATAATTTGATTTAGACACTAGATGTCAGATGTGAAACAAAGCTGGCACACTATCCAGCAGGCAGCAATAATGTAGATAGCATCTAGTGGTGAAGTGTGAGAATACAACAGGTCCAGGTCAGCTAATATCTAATTAAAAATGGTAGCTTTACCTTAATTTTCCAACTATGCATGACTACTTCAAATAATAATACTTATATATATATATATATATATTTTTAACAAAAAAGTCAAATATGTGTTACTAATAGGCTAAATGTACTATGTCAATGTAAATTTTTAGGTATTAGGAAAAACTAAGTATAAGATGTAAGATTCCAAATGTTTAAATGTTTATTCCAAATGCTTGGGAAAAGTATATACAAAAAGTATTTGGCCTCAAAATGTAAGTAATAGTGGTAAAGCAGAAGTAATAGGAGGAGAGAGGTAACATGGGAGAAGAGTCTTGCTCAAGGACAAAGGAGCTGCTGCTGATGTTGGCTCAGTTCCTCGAGCCAACATCAGCATTTTTGTTTAATTATTTGAAACAAACCAGGATCTTACCCATGCTATTTTAATGCAAACTAAACTCAACTGCATTCACCTGTATGTTGCAAAATATCAAGACATGATTCAGATTGAGAATTACATTTGTACATTTACTATTCAACTCTATGCATAAATAAGTCTTGTATAATTTGTTCTGTATGAAAAGTTTCCATATCGCTTTTCTATATGCTGGTGAGAGAGGAACAGACACTTAACATTCCCTTCATCTCACAAAGTATCATTTACATACTGAATATGGAGCCATTATATTTACAATAACAATGATTAAGACTGCTGCCGAAACAGTGGAGTAGATGCACAGATAAATGGGGCCTATAGGAGGATGTACAGAACACAACACAACTGTCTTTGAATATTCAGCTTGTCTTTCTTGCTAAACCGGCGCACTGGGTCGTCTGTGTCAGAGTTTTCCCCAAAGGAATCTGCTCAGTGAAGCATTACTGACAATTGCCAGGACTAAACAGTGGCACTAACAGCCAGCCGTTGTTTGTGGCAGGGGGAGCGTGAGACAGCCATAACAAATCAGCAAGGGAAAGCTGAACAATCGGTTTGCTGAAGTTTATAGTCTTATTTTATGACATACATCTGAAAAACACCACCACAGATTTCACACAGGGAGTGCGAGCGAAAACACTGTGTACCTTTTATACGCTCAAGATGGGATCAACCAGCTCACAGCCGCAGGGCAATGAGGAGAGGGCCTGAAACTGATGGGCCACTTTAATAGACACGATACTGATTGCTAACGCTAACACTAACATCTCATGAACCAATGAAAATTCAGCAAAAATAAGACATTTATCCAGGCTTAGAACCAGTATAAAAACTACAATAACAACATAACTAACAGAGACAATGTTTTCGGTATGGTAAATTGCTTAAAGGTGCACTATGTAACTTTTTGGTTGGGGGGCCATCGCCTACTTGTTTCCATGGATATGTCATTGCTATGCCTAATGTTCCACAGTATGACACAGCTCTACCTTACATTTATTCAGATAGTTTTATAGTTTTTAAGAGCTCAAAAAAATAACTCGAAAAACAGACATTCTGACTGTGAGCGGAGTTGACTCTCCACAGATCTGACCTGTAACTTGGTCTGGTTTGGTCTCCGTGAAGATTGAAAGGTTTAATGCTGTACGGTGACACATTCCAAACAAAGCAATAACATCTTCATGGAGAAAAGGATTTGACTGACCCTTCATCTGAAGAGTTGCACAATGCACCTTTTATAATGGCCGTTTTAAGGTACGCTTGTGGGTAAATATTTTCACTCAGTCAGTGAATTTTCATAAAGAGATTCATGGGGCTTTAATTATAGCTGGGGTATTACACTTTATTCTTTAAAATGACTAAATATTGAGTTTTACCACATGGTAAATGGTATATGGTAAAAGCTGCACAGAATCAGACCATTGGACATTGTCTGGATAGAATAAAGTATTTTATGTATTGCAATCACAGAAGTAATAGTCGTAAGTAGTGTTATTGGTGGTCTGGCCAGTTTGACTTTGCTATATGAATAAAGCTGTTCTAAAACTGGTTTGCAGTGACTGAAAGGAGATAGGATAAGTGTACCCAATATAGTGGCCAGTCAGGGCATATAGGAGGATTATAATGGTCAGTGGGTGCTGTCCTCTTTGAGCTCTACCTGAGCAGAAATACTTAGAAAATAATCTATGTGAAGTTCAAGAGAAATTGGATTTAGTCCTCCTTCGAATGGTACATGACCTAAACATTGTTAAATGACATTGTGAGAGGAAATGAGATTATGATGGATCTGAGCTGAACCAAATGGATGACTTTGAGACAAGGTTGTGCACAGACAGACAATGGACCATCCAAATAGCAGTTTTACAAAAAGAGGAAAAATGGTGTAGATTCAACCGTCTTTGCAAAGGCTGAAATTTCCCCCGGACAAGCTTCTTTTTACTTCTCATGCAGTCACTATAGCAAATCATCTCTATCTTTGTACTTCTTATTTAATGTTGACTTACCTAACCCACCAGCCTCTGCATTCCAAACAGGAGGTGAGCATGGGGGTGCTTATGGCTCCATCGACTCTGGCTCCGACTGACTTTACATTGAAAATTGTCACCCCTCTCTCTGTAACCACTGCTATGAGCCTCATCATTTTGGTCTTAAAATGTCCGTAATAACCCACTCTACACCCTAGTGTTTTTATTTTGCTATTTTGTCCCTAAATATAGCTCTTGGCTATAACTGCTAGCCCTGTGAGCTTCATTTGAATGGCGCTGAACGCTAAGGGTGACGTCTATAGTGGTAAACCCATATTAGATTAATCGTCATATTAGATTAGCCTTTATTATCCAATTATGGAAAAATTTATGTTGGACAAGTATGAGCACAAAAACAGACAGACATTCCAATCACTGCACATTCACAAAACAGTCATCACTTATTCTCAGTTTAATGCACCTACACCTGCAATGTAGCACAACAGAGGAGCCGAACTCAGATGGAGGGTCATTTTAAGATGTAGTATTCGCCTTATTTGGCCCTGCCCACTTTTATCACTAAATGTTCCTAAACCACGCTTTTTGTGATGGTAGATGTCAATGGTTAATTATAGAAAAGTTTTGCTGATTAAATATGACATAAAATAGGTTAATTTGTGTAAAATGTTCAGTGTTCATGTGCTCAAGTCAACACATGGTTTTAACCTTTTTATTATTTAGTGGTATTTTTTCTCTCATTTGATTTTACTAGTTTTATTGTCTTAAAGAGGTCTAGTGGAGTTCATTTTATATTTCCATTCTATACATGTTATCTGTATTGTGCAGCACTTTGGAAACTGTTGTTTATGAAATGTGCCATAGTGAGCTTTAGGATCGGCAGCCCCATACCAAATAATACAACCCAAATGATGATGGCGGTGCCCACGGCAACTTTGGGAATAGGGTGAATACGCAGCGGAAAGACACAGAGACAGAGAGAATGTGCAAACCCAGAACCATCTTGCTGTGAGGTGGGAGTTTTAACCATTGCACCTCTACTGTATTTTAACCAAAACAGCACAAGGACAAGTATAATCCAGCGATAATATCCAACCACGCTGTGTTTATAATAGGCATGTCACAATAATAAAGCATGAATCTCCCAGTAACCTCTTCTCCAAAAGAACGTACACAAAAAACATAGTACAAAGAACCACAATGCAGAAGCAACAGGTCACTGCTAGAGCAACAAAACTCTATATACTCTCTATAAAACTCTAAATAAATATTGATCCTTAAAAACAATTTCTCTTTTTGACTGATAGGTTCATTTAGTCAGTAGTGTGACAGGCCTAAATAGAAAAAAAAAAAAAGATAGCCATCAAATAGAACCTGTAATTTGAGTTGCGGCAATTATCAAATGGCAAAGACTCTCATTTATTTAGATACCAGAATATCGTCTGCATAGATCAAAATAACTCTTGTTTTTAAGAAAATCTCGTTGTATCTGTTTAGACCACTGCAAACAACATAACAATCAATGGGACTTATGTATTATATCAGTTCATAATTCAAAATCTTCACTCAGATGTTAATACTCCTGGATTTGTTTACAGTGCGCACAGAATCCTACTTTTTAAAATATTTAATGCATATCTAATTATCTCAACACTTCAGAAATTAAAAATCCAATTACATATTTTCTCAAAACAGAGAAGTTTTAACAGATGATACCAAAACCACTGTCTAAGTAATTTCACAGTTACATTCCAACCTAATAACACTACTGTACAGTTCAGTTCTATTAATTAAACATATTCAATAAACTAGGACCACCTCAGGCATGTACATGTGTAACAGTTTAGCCCCGCCTCAGGCCCTCTCTCCGGCTGCCTTCATATACACCACCTATACACCTCACAATTGGCTTTCTCAGAACAAATGTGCTTCAGGCTGCAGGCGCTTTGTCATTTAGTCACTTTGTTGTGTCCCTGGATGAGATCTCATTTGTCAGGACATTATTTGCAGCGAGTTTAAGCTTTGAAGTGGGCTGAATGGTGCACTTCACACAACAACTCATCATCTTCTGTGGCTACACTCTGTCAGGACACTAAATCACAAGATCAGACATGGAGGATATTTCAATGTTACCATAAAGATAGCTTCTTAAAATACAGCCAGTGCTCTGTGAAATGTAAATACAATTATACAGCTTATCTGATCCTTGAGATCCTCACTTTCCGTTGTTCATTACTGTTTAGACTTTTAGCAACCTTTTTAGCAATCCAATTCAATAACAAAAATATGACAAAACAGAATAGTTTTTAAAGTCTTGATTAGGTGGTACTATGAACTAGATACTACTATAATTTTGTGTTGAAAATTTCAATGTATTGTCTAAAAAAAAAGTTATGGTCGGTATTAAAGATCCAATATTGCTCAAAATTGATTCTTGTGAGCTTTGAGTCATGTTAGAATGTTGTTACCTCCTCAAAAACATACCTGGAGTTGTTGTGTTTTGTTTCATTCATTTCATTCGGTTGAGTAATCCTTTATTATTAGTCTGTCTATCTCTGTTCCACTTTGTGATGTCATGAAGTGGTAGTTTTCATTTAAGTATCAAGCAATTTCCTTGGTATCAAAATCAAGTCGAATATTTTTGTATCATGACACCACTACTCCACTCCTGTCATTACATCACTAAATCTGGTCCAGTCCTCATCTGCTTTCTTGTAAATGCACATTTCCTCAGTCATCCCATTTACATTCTCTTCTTCACTACCACCACCTCTTCTCTCTGTTCTGCACGAGCATCCTTCAGGGAGTTTTTACAAAGGGCTGTGCAGAGTTTAGTAGGCCAAGATACGTTGCCGTGCCAGATTTGACTCTGTGTATTAACCAACTTTCCTCCCCCTTGAAGGAATATCAGAATTACTCAACAAAAAAGTCCTGTATACTCTCTCCTCCCTGGGGCTTAGCTCACATTCTGAAAGTGTGCCATCATGAGTGGAGTGGGACAGTGAGACAGACAGCGGAGGATAGTATACAGTTTTCAGAGTATGCACTGAACAAGGCAGTGTTATAAAGCAGAGACAAGCCACATCAAATACATCTATAGGGTCTAAAAGGGCTGTCAAGGCTCTATGTGGAATCCATCAGACAAACAGGCACAAGTTTCAGTCCCTGTGGTAGAGTAGTTGGTCACTAGTGTTTCTTTCTGTTTATCCGTTTAATTATTCTTTTTTTTTTTTTTCTTAAAACATTTTGACAGTGTTTGCTAATATGTGCATTGTGTCCCCATAGTAACAGCTGAACATTCTGTACATAGACATACATGCAGAACCTCCTGCGTGATGTCACTGCAAAGTATCAATAACTTCGTGAATTTGAAGAGGTCACATTTTATCAGGCTACATTTCAATCCAAACAAAGCCCATTTTGAACAGAAAAATGCCAAACATCTGGAGAGGCAGTCAGCCAATTTTTGGATTTTTCTTTGAGCCAGTCAAAGTTAATAGAGAATATCTCAGTCAGATGACTCAGGCTGGGTCAGTTAATAGTATTAGATGCACTAAAAATACTTAAAGCAACTTATGTACGCATAATATGATGATATGCCTCTTGTGCTGTGAATGGATCTGATTACAAGTATCTTCTGCTTAAGGCACACTACATGTTTGGTTCTTCTGCAGAAGCAAACAGTGCATCCTTCACCTAGTTTTACTCTAACAACATTTTCTAAAAATACACTCTTACACTCAGTGGAGACTGTCTATTTGAGAAAATGCGTTAAATTGTGCTAATACTTAGGTCGACTAACTTCTATATCTAATTCAACTGTAACTGGCTCAGTCATTTCAAATATGTTAAATATTTGAGTCTCATTGAATAGTTCAGTCAGATCTGAAAAGATGAAGAAAATATGATATGCTGTACATAGTGAGTTTGAAAGAGAAACTTCCAGACGTTTGCAGATAGTTGAAGTGCTGGTGTGGCATTGGCACACTGGCACATGGTGAGTTAGTGAAGCTTTAGAAGAGTTGTGTGGTGATTTAGCAGCAGACAGCGAGCCTCTTCTGGACATGCCGTCCCAGCCTGTCAGCCCTGTGACTTACTGGGAACCACCAAAGGGATGATCTGTACCTCCAGCTCTCACCAGCAGAGTTCAATCAGAGCAGACTGGGAGCTTTATCCAAAAGTGTCACAATAGTGTGATAAATAAAGTGAGCAGTGGCACTGGGTGAGCCAGCTCTAGTCCAGATGCAAGAAATAAAACTGAGGGAGGCAAGGAGGAGACCGCAGAGTAGAGGGAGCATGAAAGAGAAAGAGAGACAGAGACAGAGAGAGAGCTAGAGGAGCGGAGGTGTGCCAGAAGAGAGGTGCGTTGTGGGAAATGTCCACAGCCTGCTACAGTGTGATTTATTCATGAGAGAAGTCAGCGAGTCTCTAGGACAGGTGAAGCTAATAGTCTAATGTTTCCCTATTGGCTGATTCCACTGACTCCGGCCGCTGCTCCTGAACACTTTAATGCATCAGACACTAGAACATGCACTGCACCACAGCCTGGAGAGAGAAACACAATCTAACTGGGCCCGAGCAGGTTACAACAAATCCATCAGTGATGTTATCTGTCATGCTGTAACTTGGAAAGAACACAAGCTAAATATACAACTTAATGCTTCAGTCCAGGAAGTCAAAGTTTACTTATTGTATTCATTTTGAAATCAAGGTTATGACCAAATGAGTTTAAATAATTTTGTAAAAGCTCAGTGCATAGAGAGGGATCTGACTTAAGAGCTGGGTCAACTTAAAACGCTTAAGTATAAAAAAAATCTATGGAAAACATTGAACTAAAAGAATTAGTGAAAGGAAACTTCTTTGGTGTATATTTATCAGATAAAAGTTGTAACTGATCTCAAAGAAGCTGAAAATTAAGTCTGGATCTTCAAGAATTCTGGATTTATTGCGTTTTGTGTTTTAGACTAACCTGAGCACCAGCAGGCCTGTTATTTTAACAAATTTTGAGAAATTTAATATAGACAATAAACAATAATACTGACACTATTTTATGCCACTGATACAATAAGCCAAGAGCAGGTTTAAACCACAAAACTACCATAAATCTAAAAAAAAAAAAAAAACATGAGCTGCAATAAATAAACAGCAGAATAAAACACTTTAGTACTTAGTTTGCATCTGTAATGAGTTATAGAAGCTATTAACCTTTTATGGCCCTTATCATATAGCTAAAAATTGACAAAAACATTCTCAGTAGTGCAATCAAAATGTTGACATGATAAATACTAATCATGTTCCATCTTTCATATATTGAACGATAAGTCAATATAGTAAATATCGTGACAAGGGATGGATCCATCCAGACACAGGGAGAACACGCAAATTATACAGGCATTAGCACTACCACTAACAACCCCCTCAAACAAGCCAGCATGTTTGACTGAACTCAAATTGTTTCCTGTCATCCCACACATACCATCTATCTTGATTTCATGTACTGTGCCTTTGCCATGGTGGTTACTGCATTATTGACTACAACTCCTATTTACACTTCAATCATGTCTAGAGTCTCATAGCATGATGTTATTCCTCCACTTTTCCTCCATATGGTCTGGTTTTGTTCATTATTTCCTTATGGGAGTCATTTAGCATCAGAGCGCTAGTTAAAAAATCATAAATTTCAAGAAGAAGATATGTGTAATTGCCCCATGAATCAAAGCTTGGGAATATGGCTTTCCCCCAGATGCGTTTTTACAAGGGGGCCGTATAGAGCTGGGGAACAGGAATGATTACTTGAGTTTTGAAATTTTTTTGAAGGTCCTATAATACACCTAATTGATGCTTGTGAGCTTTAAGCCATGTTAGAATGTTGTTACCTCGTCAAAAACATATCTGGAGCTGTGTTTTGTTTCATTCACACATGTTTGAGTCAGTCTTTATTATTAGTCTGTCTACATCTCCAAACCTCAAATTGCTTGATGCAATGAAGCGGTAGTTTTCAAGTTAACAGCTCCTTTTTACCTTTTGTTCAGTAGAGATTGAAAATTCCAGTGCTTAAAAGTACAGTGGAGCACTTCCTGTATTACCACATGACATCACAAGGTGGAAGCTGTTTTCACTATGAGAGAAGAACTCAGCTTAAATATGCAGGGTTTGTGTGATAAACATCTGTGAATAAAACAAAAAACAACCCCCGATATGTTTTTGATGAGGCAACATTATAGCATAGATTAGAAAATAGCATTATATAGGCCCTTAGTAAAAGTAGTGACAAGATAGATTATAAAACAGATCATAAGGTGGAACAGAGCATTTTAAATTTTGGCAGGATTACTCAAACATGTGCGAATGAAACAAAACACACGTCCTTTAAATAGTAGAAGAAGCATCACTTGATTTTGTCTTGGTTGAAAGCACATACACAACTGAAGTAGCTACTACAGGACTTTAAAGGATGCCATTTTAAGTCCTATATACTACACTTGAATAGAGGCTCCTTTAATAATGAAAGTGAATGAGCTTTTGCTTCATTTGGTCCAAAGATCACAGCACTCCTTCAAGGTTAACCTCAATACACTTCCTCCATTCTATTCAGCGATATGATTTTCCAGTCTGACATTATATTTTCATAAGCCCAGGGACTTCAAAGATGAGAATCAGTGGTGGTCTGGCCTATTGTGCCCCGCTAAAGGGTTCCTAAACTATTTATTTAGCCTCCAGTGGAGACTTTTCACCAGATGATAGCGGTGGTCTCTTATTGTTACACTGTGGGCCTGCATTCTCTGCTTGAATACATGGGGATGAAGAGAGCCCAATACCATTTGTGCTTTTGTATGACGGAATAGATTAGCACATGAACAGGAAGCATCTTGGTGTGGTCCTCTGCCAAAACTGGACCACCTCCTAAAATCCTCTGGCACTATTTTGTTATCCAAGTCTTAAATTTAAAGGGGCAAGCCTATGATCACTGATGCCTCATTAGAATATCAATGCTGACCCCATGCTGATATTTTTGAACAGTTTGCGTGAAGACTAAGTGATACAAGAATGTAAGACTGTTTTTGAGGCTTGGGTGGCATTCTCACATTTCCAAAATGGTGCGCTGTAAAAGTATAATTAATTAGCAACAGGCTCAGTGTTTTCTGCGAATCATGTTTACAACTTGCTCGTCTATTATGCAAGTATCTTAAACCGAAACAATGCGGCGTCTGTTTTGTGAAACAGGTTATAAATGCAGATGAAGCAGTTCCGCCGATGGAGAGTTTGTTGACTGTTTGTGGAGGGATACAGCTGGATGGCAGGTGTGGAACACAGAGTCGAGATAATGAGGCTGAGTCACGGTTTGGGAAAAGTAAACAACAACAACACAAGTGCAGGGCTCCACAAGGTCACCCCTGCCCGACTGGCCCTCAGCGCGGTCAGCCCGGTCTAGACACTGTGCCACTGGTCATCTCCTTCCACTGATTATAGAGGGGGGAGAGAAAATCAGTCATGAATAGTCCTGAGCAGCTGCCTCGAGCGACTGGTGAACAAAGACTTCTGAGTGGTTATTTTAGGTTTTATAAGAGCTAAATTTAGAGGAAAAAAGACACAAATAGTTGTTTTGGTCTTCAATTACCCAGTTACAAAGACGTTTCTAATTAAAGTGACTGAATACATGAAAGTGTCCATGTTACGCTATTTTCTGATCTATGTTATAATGTTGCCTCGTCAAAAACATACTTGGAATTGTGTTTTGTTTTATTCACACATGTTTAACACACAAACCCTGCATATTTAGGCTTAGCAATCTCTTAAACAGAAAACAATTGTTCCACCTTGTGATGTCATGTGGTAATAGAGGAAGTGCTCAACATCCACCATCCACCTTCACTATTATCGTTTGGATGATTTCAGCCCCAGGACTTGGCCATTTCTACTGAACTAATGGTAAAATGTAGCTGTAAACTTGAGAACTACCACTTCATGACATCACAAGGAAGAACAGAGCATTTTGAGCTTTGGAGATGTAGACCGACTAATAATGCAGGATTACTCAAACATGTGTGAGTGAAACAAAACACAACTCCAGGTATGTTTTTGAGGAGGTAACAACATCCTAATATGACTTAAAAGCTCACGCGAGTCAATTTTGTGTAATATAATGCTCTTTAATGCCCTTTTTGTTCAGTAGGTGGGCACAGACGTTCAAAGCAAGTGAGTACAAGATTAGTCGAAATTAACTCATAATTTGAACTCTCACAAGGCTGCTATATTTACTTTAGGTAATAAAATTCAAATAATTCAAGTAATAAAGAATTCATTTGCAGAGAACTATCTTCTGACTCCATGGGGTAATATAACCTGTACCTGGCGTTCATTTATTCTAGTTCAGATAAATACCCTTTGCTCATGCATCTTCATGTAGGCAAGGTAGTTAATATAAAATAAAATGAGACTAACACAATTCTCTTTGCATTTAACAAGAGTTGGATGAGATTAAAAGTGCATTGTGTAACTTTTCTGGTGGAGAGCCTGTCAAATGCTTTTCTCCATGGAGATGTTATTGCTTTGTCTGGAGTGTTTCACTGTATGGCATTAAACCATACTGTGACACAATGCAAACAATGACAAATCCATACAAACAAGCAGATGGCGGACCCCCAAACAAAAACTTGCACTGTGCACCTTTAAGTATAGAAGGAACTATCAGGGACCCAATTTGTCAACCAAACAGAGAAGTTGATGGGTGAGAACCATGAGAAAAAAAACAGCCTGAGACTATCCTAGGCGGTTGATTTTCAGTTTATAAATTTAAAAAAGCAGGCTCAAAAATACTTGACAGCTGAACCATTTCACTTTCTTACCCAATTGCCTTTAAAAGCAAAAATTCAAGACTTCAGAAATTACAAACACATACTCATGTACGAGCCTTATTGAGTTAGTTGATAAGATATTTTTTCATGTTCAATTTTGCTTTGACCAATGCAAAAACAGACACACATTTTCTGCCACAAGTACCATAGCAACAATGCCTAATGCCGAATGCTAAAGGGCACTTAAGCTATTCCAGTGACAAACAGGGCCATAGCAAATGTATATTACCAAACCGAGATTGAAGAAGCTATTTCAGAGAACAAGGAAGCAGTGCGAGCAGGCAGTCAAGAGCTCTATTTAAATACATTCTCTTTTCTCCTCACAGAGAAACCATAAATAAACAAACAGCTATTCACGCAGTCTTTGAGTTTCACCATCTTATAAATGTGAAAAATAAAACTAGTTCTTTATAAACGGTTTTCAGTGGTCCAAAGTTATTCTTCACTTACCTTATGCAAGCATGCCAGTTATTCACAGCAATGAGTTTATAAGCACTTTTCATAACTTTCACAATGTTCAGAGCAGAGTTTTCCCATCGTGACAAAGCAAACTAGCCGAGCACTTCCTGATTACTGGACAATAAGACGCAGTCAGTACTCAGTGGACTTATCTTAACCTTAAGAGCTGCTTATACATTATTGCCCAAATACATTAAAAAAATCAAGTTCATGCAGATAGGCATGTCATTCTAACAAATTTTGAAGAACGATATATTGTCGTTGTTAAGTTCCTCGCTGGTGCAAAAAAAAAGTCCTCATGATAAATACTGGCCCCAGAAATGTATTGCTCCATTTAAAAGTGTATTGTGTAAGTTTTTGGTGGAGTGTCATCAGATTTTTTTCCTATCCTGCATTTATTAATTTACAGGTGTTTTTATTGCTTTAAAGAAATGAGCGGTATCACCGCTCCACACATCTGACATGTAACTTGGCTTGGTGGTGTCACTTTTTTGTTTCCATGGAGATAGTTACATTTAATGCAATACTGTGGAGCATTCTGGACAAAGCAACAACATCTCCATGGAGACAAGGAAGTAATGGACAGTGCACCTTTAACATGTACTGAACAGTACGTTGACATAGTAATTATCGTGACAGGCCTACATGCAGATCCGTTAAAATCTCCATTCCACAATGCCCTTTCTGCATTGTCCCTTTTTCACTGTGCTAAATTATGTCAACTTTGCAAGGAGAAAGGAAAAAAAATCATAAAGCAATCAGTCTTGGCTTGCTCCCTTCCGAATGATGTGACAACTGCGCTACATTAAACATCCCACTGGTGAAAAGAAGAGGAAAAAATATATAACGGCAATACATCCAATTATTCATGCATAATGATTGTTCTGTTATCCGCTAAGGCACAAAAGCATCCCTCTCCCTCGCACTGTCAAAGTAAGCACCGACAATCGCCAGGAGTCACATTTTGATGGGCACCTAATTTCGCGATGTTGCCATCATTCTCCGGTCCATTGGCGCTCCACATCTCCAACAGGCTTTCCAGTATTTATGACGAGGTGATAGAGTTGATAGGAACGTTAACTCCCACCATCCCAGGGAAAAAAAAAAGAAATATAAAGCATGGCACATTAGCGAGGCCGTGGTTGGGTCAGGTTACAGGCACTCAAAGGGGGGAATAGAGTTAACAAGCAGAGAATACCTCCACCCCACCGTGAACAGTGGGGGTAGTGCTATAATATGGGCTTTCTCAGGCAGTGAGATTTTCTGTCCAATGTATTCCAATACAGATGAGTTAAAAGGATGTGAATCAATCATGAAGTTAATGAAAACACACAATTAATCCTTGCTGGTTTCAAGATGGCCGCTTTTGTCTAAATTCAACATTTTATCTCTACACAAAAACACCATTTGATTTTTGTTATTGTTTTGGTCTATCACTGAAAAGGTAGGGGTTTGTTAAAAATGGATACTCAGAAACTAATGAATACACAAGCTGAGCAAAACAATGTATGAGTGTCGTATTGTATGTTTGTTATCAGATTGCACTTTATCTTGCCTTTGCACCACACTGTGGTTGTTTTAAATGTGCTTTATGAATAGAAGTGACTTACTTAAATACTAAAACTAGTATTAAAAACACACTCATTTGAGCAAGTATTGCTAGTAAAATAACATAAAATAATATAAATAATAATAATAAAATAGTACAAGGTTTCACTGGAGTCTTGAAATCGCCATATTGCCAATCAACCCCTATTTTTACCGCCACCGGCATATACCCACTGCTCTGTTCTTACTTAATTTTTCAATTTTATTTTCTTAATCAATGATGCGCATAGGATTCAGCAGTGTTGCATAGTCATTTTGGTACAAATGAAAAAAGTCTGCTACTTTTTAGCGTGATCTGCAGCTATCCATCGAAGGGGCTGACAGCTGCGCAGCTCTTTGTTGTGATGATGTTTACAGCCACATCAGCTCCCACTGGGCACCATAGTTTTCTAACACGAAAGTCAGCAAACTTTCTTGTGTAAATTATAACATTCATGGGTGCCATAGATTATAATTATATAACAGACAAAAGCACAATAGGTGTTCTTTAAATAAGAATTATGACAACCATAATGAAAGCAGTATTGCCGGCAGGGCAACTGTATGCTGACAGGTTGTTTCTGCTGAATCCTGTCACTCTCCAAGCCAACTTGTGGTCTCCCAAGTTCAAAATATTTCATTGAGAAATATGACTATACTATGTATAGAATCTTTGCTGACACCATATTAGCAAGACCTTCACAGAGCCATAGCTGGGGTCAGGTTACAATCTCTGCTAGGCCACAACACAGCAAACAACTCCAGGACCCGCCTCACCCCCTACCCCCACCCCACCCTTCCATCACCATTGCCATGGCACCCACCGTTCAACAGCACTGAAGACCTTCTATAGAGACATGAGCTCAAGGTTCACAGCACCTCATTGCCTTCGCGAATACCAAGCAATAAATTCTATGGCAGAAATGAATTGGTTGACCTTGAGGGTAGCCGCTGTTGCAAGTTGCAATCTAATACCATACATTATCCTATCTGTCTTGCGTGCTTCCTTTTCTTTCTTTTTTTTTCTTCTAATGTAAATGGCCGCTTAGATAATGAATTCATGTGTTTCTATTTGAATGTTGCTCATTATTTACCTCCAGCCAAATGCAGTTTCAAATGAGACTGTCCTTAACCCCAGCTCAAGATCATAGCAATGTTTATATGTGTCAGTGTGGTGTATTTCTTATTCACCAAGTAATTATGAGAATAGGCAAAACTAGGCCTGTCAAGATAACAGATTTTGAAGCACGATATATCACTAAAAATATATATTGCCATAAACAACAATATTGAAACAATTTTATGCCACGGATACAATTGAAATAAAGCAAGATAATCCCAGTAAAACATTTTAAATAGACTGTATCATTATAGGTGCACTTTTCTGGTGGAGGGTCCGTTACCTGCTTGTCTTGGAGATGTTATTGCTTTGCCTGAAATGCTCTGTGGTATGACATTTAATATCCAGCTAACATTTATTCATAACAAAAACACAATAATTTCCTTCTGTGAATGGGGGAGACTCTCCACAGATCTGAATTGTAATGTAGCGCAGTGCTTGTCTCCCTTGTGATAAACAGGTGTAATCTATACTGTGGAACATTCTAAACATAGTAATAACATTTCCATAGAGACATGAAGATGTTATAAATGTTGTAGAGTGCACCTTTAAATTAGCCACAGAAGTTACTTCTTCAACCCTCTACAGCTCAGATCTTAGTGTATTAAAACAAAAATAACACAAATCTCACCACTACTGAAAAGAAATTGTACACATAATAAATACTGAGCCCCAAAATACTGTTCCAGCTAACATATATTGAACGATAGGTCAATGTGGTAATTATTGTGACAGGCCTAGGTAAGACTGAAGTGCCCTGCCAAAAATATAAAATAGTATTCAATAACAGTGGTACAGGTAACAGCATGAATTGTACCATGCATTTCAATTTAAACCAAGCTATGCCATTGTAATTATATTTTTTTATAAAAATGAAGAGGTTTGAATAAACTAGAGCATATGATTGCAGAGGCAGTAAAGCATTTTCTGTTCATTTTCTTCACTTCACAAAAATGTTCCTGACTGACTCTACCCAAAGTGTTTTTGTTTGAGTAGTCACTACATTGAAGTCTACACTGAAAAAAACGACTTTGATTTGGCAATTGTTACTGCTGGCAGTAGACTAGACCAGACCCATTATCGACTGTGCAGCTCCCAAGCCCAGATACATGCACATCAAGATGTCTTAGGAAGGGCATCTGATGTAAAAAAGACAAACCAGCTTGCAATCACGGTAATCTATGATGCAAATAATTTTTTAATTCCTCATTAAAGACCCAATATTATTCAGTTTTCTGATGTTAAAATGTTCAAATCAAAAACATATCTGCTGTGTTTTGTTTCATTCACACACATGTTTAACAGACAAATCTTGCATTTTTAGTGCGCTAATACAGGAATTACTCCACTGTGTTTTTAAGCTCCATACACTTTCACTAAAATCATTTGGATGATTTCAACCCTGGAATTGAAAAATACAAGGTAGTGGTTAACTTGAAAACAACCACTTCATGACATCACAAGGTGGAACAGAGCATTTTGAGCTTTGGACATGTAGACAGACTAATTATAAAGGGTTACTTAAATGTATGAATGAAACAAAACACAAATCTGGTTATGTTTTTGAGGAGGTAACGACATTCTAACATGGCTTACCGCTAACAAGAGTAAATATTGTGTAATATAGGACCTTTAATCAGGCCTTTTATACAAAAATGGTTAATAGTTAAAAAAAAAAAATAATAATAAAAAAATAAATAAATAATAATAATAATAATAAGTTTGTTGTTGGTCTGTTCACATCACACATAGATTCATGATGGACTCCAAATAAACAATAAATAGTATCAAGAAATATGACATCAAATTTACCATACAGAAGTTAATAAATCAATGCTTTTATATTATATGTTTGTTTGTTTATTTTTTATTTAAATGTTATTTATTTAATTACTGTATTTATTATTATTTTTATTTAATGTTTGTAAGTTTAATGTAATCACTTGTTCACAATCTGGTTCATAATACCTCTACTTATCTGGAATTTTTCTCAGTAAAATCAGCAGTTAACCATAACCATTTGACTAGCCATTTTGATCATGTTTCAAAATTTTAATTAACTAAGTGCCTGTTTTGCATAATGAACACATTGCTTTATGGGTGTAATGTCAAGGAGCTAGAGTTATTTAATACTGTCATTTGCAGATGTTTTCTCGTGCACAGCTGTTGCATTCAGGTGGGAGTCTGGTTCACCTTGCCCTGTGCCTCTTCTGTTTGATTGTCCGATCTTAATGATTCATGAGTATTAAGATCCAGCGTGCTTCTAATTAGTGGTCAGGCTAAACACTATGAGAGCTGCCTGGGACTGGAAATAAAAACATCCTTCTTTCTTTTTTTTCAAAATTTGTTTATTGGCTTATAAACAGTGGCAGAAGGTAACGAAGTACAAAAGTAAAAGTACAAAATTTGAGTAAAATATTTAGGTATCTTTACTTTTACAGTGGATACTTTTTACTTTTACTTCACTACATTTGAGAGCATGTATCTGTACTTTCTACTCTACTACATTTTAGATCTGGACTGAAAAGTAAAAAGTACTTTTCTTTACAGTTTGAGACCTGGTGAAATAGCTGAGACTTATTTTTTAGCACATTTAATTTGAGTTAATGTCCAAATTTTGAGCAGACTAAATACATAAAAACACAACAAAAAACTAGAAAACTTTAAAAATCAACTGAATCTCTTAAATCAGCTAAATTTAGTTTTTTTATCAAAATCACTGTGTTAATTTTCTAAAAATCTCTGGTACAGGTATTTTACTGCTTTTACTTAAGTCGATTTTTTTCATGAGATACTTTTACTTGAGTAATCTTTTGCCCCTGTATCTGTACTTTTACTTAAGTCACAAAATTGAGTACTTCTCCCACCACTGCTTATGCAGAAATTGACTTTACATCACAAATTGTAAAACAAATTTAAAAGGGATTCTGCACAATTTCCTTTTATATCAAAATGGCACACACACAAAAAGAAAAAAACGTCAACGAGTTTCCCATCCTGACAATCTTTATAAATTACGTGTCCAAATAGGTGAAAAGATAATACTGAAGTGAAAGCCCATGAAATAAAACAAAGTACTAGATGGTCAATTAAGTAAATAACTGGATAAAAGTGAGGAAAGAAAGGACCTCCTTGAAAAGAGTTCATTGGGAAGAGAAGGGAAGCTCATTTGTTGTACTATTTGGCCCCCTCCTCTTTCACTGGAAAAGTGAGAAAAAATTTACTTGCCTTTCTTTGGTTTCAAGTTAAAAGGGCCTTGCTGAAATCTAAGACGCACCTTGAAGCAGAGCGCGTTCATGAATGCCAGAGCTGAGGGGAGGATTTGTGTACGTCCTTGTCGAGAATATGAAAAGTGTAGCACCGGTAGAGTTTAAAGGGACAGTTTAAAGTGCGTATGACAGGTTTTCTGGTTTTTAGCATTATTACTTGGTTTGGTGGGGTAGTGTGGTCAACAGTTATCATAGTTTCACATCAGTTAACATCATTAGATTCAAGTTTAAAGGTGCATTGTGTAGCTTTTCTGGTGGAGGGTCCATCAAATGGTTTTCTTTGTGGTAATGTTATTGCTTTATCTGGAATGTTTCACAGTATGATATTAAACCTTTCTATCTTCATGGGGACCAAACCAGAACAAGTTGCAGGTCAGATCTGCGGGGAGGCAACCCCGCACAGTCAGAATGCCTGTTTTTCTAGGTATTTTTGAGATATAAAACCACTTGTAATAGTATGTAAATGCAAGGTAGATCTGTTTAATGTCATACTGTGGAACATGCAGGTGATGGTCCCCCAACCAAAAAGTTATAAGAGTTATAATTTATATTTACAATAGTTTTAATCTCATAAAATTAAATTAAAATTAGAGAATCATAAAAATCTGTCATACAAACTTTAAGTGGTAGTTTGTGGAAGAAAAAAGTTAAAAAAAAAACAGTACAAAAAAACAGTGGCAATTTCAAAAAGGGAATACCTCTACCTATGTCATTAACACAGAAAATGCCACCAAAAATACATGGACAATTTGCTCACAAGGAAAGCTTTCAGTTTAAATCTACAAAGTAAACATGTTGTCCTTTATCTGTATTAGTAAGTTAGTGACAGGCCTACCTTTACATATGTCATATGAGCGGCAAAATTAAAGTTAAATGATAAACTTCACCAAAATAAAATAAAAAAAATTGGCAAGAGTTTCAGTAAGAGCTTATATCTAATTATGTCAGTTATGTTTTGAGTGAAATTAGCTGTCTAACCTGTCATCTTAAGAGTAAGTACACAGACTTGATGACAGTTACTGCATAATGTATCTACGTCTGTTCAGTAATTACACTATAGAGACTTAGGGATGTGTTTTGCATCAAAAGTATTATGTAAATATATTGTGCATTTATTTATCAGTACATGACTGAGCCGGTTGCATCTGATTTTGGCGTATACACATGAACGTAAAATAAGGTGACAGATGCTAGCCCTGGTGCACATCTGCTGACAAGACAGAACTGACAGACGCAGAGAAGCAGAAGACTTGGGAGATGACCTTATGCAGATGATCAAGGGCGATTAATTAAAGAATCAGCAAGCAGCCATTTTGTTGACAACGCGGAGTCTTCTTCTTCTATGACACCCTTGACCTTAAGAGTTTCCAAGTTAAAATTATCACTAAACAAGCAGAGATAATTTGGGATTCTAGTTTGAGGAATGAAAATGTTTTTACCAATATATTAATACGACTCCAAGGCAAATTCTATAGCTTGAAATGGAGCTGGCGTAAATTCAGCCTGGAAGACCTAACTTTGCTCCCGTTCCACCTCACCACTTCTCCAGAGTTTACCTGCTCCTCAACCTTTATCACCTCATTCCAAATACTCCTCATCATCTCATTGTCCCCTTCACTTTCCTCATCCTCTCATCATCCCTTCACTCTCATCATCATCTCCTTCATTCTCCTCATTTTCTCATTGTCCCCTTCACCCTCCTCATCATCTCATCATCCCCTTGACTCTCATCATCTCATCTCCTTCACTCTCGTCATCCTCTCAGCCTCACTCTTCCACCTCCAGTGTCTAGGTCTTGGAGGGAAGACATCTCCGAAACATAATCTAACTGGCCATGTCCTTCATCACAATGTCTTCTGAGGACCAAAGCTAACTCATTCAGTAAAATATAAATACTTTCTCTTTGTCTGAGTGTCTCCAGGTTGCCTCCTTTTACCAATTTGCTTTTCCATTTACAATTCCTATAGTCAACTACACACATTATTTGTATGTTATGAAAATCCAGATAGCAGATTTTCAATTGTATACTTTATCAACTTCACAAAACTAAGCCTTTAAAAATGGCTTACAATTTTGTGCTTAATCATATAGTAAAATGTAAAACTAGATTCAAATTTGCGTCTTGCATCTTAAACTTAACAAAACTATATAAACTCTCTAAAAATCAGCAGGTTTTTCACCATTTTCCTCTCAGTCTAGACCTTGGGTTCATTGCATTGGCCGTGATTGGCTCCTCTGCATTTCAAATCATTCTTCTATGGCGGAGTCTACCCTTGATGCTCAGTCTACGGCAGCAGGTTAGAGCGTGCGTCTGATTAAAAGGGTTAGACTTGCATGTTAAGTCATTGGCAGTAGAAAAGGATACGAGAGAGAGTGTAAGAGAAGCCTGCTCCATTGATGCGATTCACCTTGAAATGTGCTGATGACTCTCCAGCTGCTCGCCGTGTCTCTGTGCATTTCCTTTTCATCATGTTACATCAGAACAGCCTCCTCTTACACTGAATACTGGAGAGCCGCGCTGTGTGATGTGTAAGAGCTTATGCCATAAAGGGTGATTTCGGACAATTCACAAGGCCTGAATGAAGCTACAAAAAGTGCAGTGAGTGATAGAGCTGGAACCAACCATTATTTTACTTTTATTAGTAGTTATATTATTTTAGTTGAGATTAAATAAATGTAAAAAAAATTGGTCACATTTTTATATAGCACTTTTCCATCTTCAAGGCACTCAAAGCGCTTTACATCAAGGAATCACTCATCCATTCATGCACACATTCATACACCAGTGTACACAGAAATCAGTGGGTGCAAGGTGGGTTAAGTGTCTTGCCCAAGGACACAACAACAGCTTTCACCTGTAGGAGCTGGAATCGCACCGCAAACTGGTAACTTTTTGATTTATATAGATACAATAAGTTTTATATAAATACATTTTTATTATACATTTTTAAAACATCAAAAGACGCATAAACAGTGAGAGCTATATTAGTTCTGATATAGGAGCAAACAATTTACTTAGGAGTAAATAGTATGCAGTGTTTGATGCCAGGCAATGACACTAAATGCATTGCTACTCATAGGACCCATATTATTGCATATTTTCTGATCTGTTATAATATTGTTTTCTCATCAAAAACATACCTGGAGTTTTATTTTGTTTCATTCACACAAGCCATGCATATTTAGGCTGAGCTCTTCTCTCAAACAGAAAACACACAAAGGTAAAAGGTAGCTATTAACTTGAAAACTACCTCTTCATGACATCACCAGGTGAAACAGAGCATTTTGAGCTTTAGACATGTAGGCAGGCAATAAAGTTACTCAAACATGTGTTTTGCTAAAAAAAAACAACTCACAGGAGTCAATTTTGCGTAATATAGAACCTTAAAACATTATAGAATCTTAGGGTTGATAAAATAAAAATATGTATGTTAATGTACTGATTTATGATATGCTATTTACTTTTATCAATGCAGGTATTTAAAACATGTCTACCTTGCTCAGGGGAAAATATTCTACAATAACAGGTTTCAGTTATGGAAGGATATTTTCTCTGTCAACATGGACCCAAGTGACAGCACTCCATATTTTAGCAGCAGCAGCAGCATAACATGATCATTCCAACCTAATGTTTTCTATCGATTTGATTACAAGTGAGTGATTCAGCCTCACACATACCCCTGTTTATTTGCTCTGTGTTCTCGCGCTCCATTTCAATCATCTCATTAACCTCCCAAAACAGAATAATTACCCAACCTGAATCCGCACACCAGCCGCTTCCCTTCATCCATATTTTAATTTCAACATTAACACGTTTTAGATGGCGCACAACATCGCTCCAATTTTCTTGTCAAAAAGTATCACAAAAAGGTTGAGAATGATTAAACGAATGCATAACAGTTGCCTCAAGGCCAAGCACCTCTCGTAACCCTGGTCTCGGCAGGTGAAAACAAACCAGGTTTTATCAGAGGGATGATAGACACTTTGGGTGAGGCAGAGGGTTCAGAGTTATCAAATCGGACTGTTAAAACATGCGCCGTATCCAGCCCGGGAGATTGGATTCCTACATCTGGGCTCAAGGCGGCGCCACGGGGGTCAGTCCACAATCTGCACAGGTCACAACCCAAGGCAGGAGTACAGCCCGCTTTGACGTCCTCCATTAACTTGCCATCTCAGAGTGCCATGGAAGATCAAAAACAGTTAAAAAGTAGGCAGACTTGTGGTTCAAAAGTAAACCGTTATAGTCGTAATTTGTTAGGAAAAGCAATAGTAGTAGCAGCAGCAGCAGTAGTAGAAATAGTAGAAGTAGAAGTAGTAGTAATGGTAACTGTAGTAGTAGTAGTGGGAGATCAAAAGCAAAATCGTGGCAACTTGTGGTTAAAAAGTAATCCTTATATTCTTGTTTTGTTATGAAAAGTAATACTAGAGGCAATAGAAGTAGTAGTAGTAGTAGTAGTAGTAGTAGTAGTAGTAGTAGTAGCAGTAGTAGTAGTAGTAGTAGAAGACATTGGCTGAATAGTATACAAAACTTCTTAACTGTAACTACTTTTATTATTTCTAAAAAGGTGATGCAAACTCACTAAAAGAGCACATGACAGAAACCTCTATGGGAAATCTTTGTAACTGTGAACTATAAGAGCTATGCATTTTCATATATTTGCAGATTGTTGCTTTTCTAGTAAACATACCAAATGCTTTTCCAAAACATATCTGAAAATACTTAAAAACAATGAGAACACACTGACTGCACAGAATCATTAAATTCTTGTCAACATTTGAACCAAACCAGTGGGACTGCATTTTAATACCAGGCTTAACAAATGATTGTCGGTAAATATTTGTGGTTGAGATCATTTAAAAATCAGGGAAATTTAGGAAAACAAAGCTCTCCTTAAAAGGCACGAAAGACTAAACAATATTCCAAACAACATTGTGGTTGGGAGCTCAAACATTTATGTAGTAGAGCTGAGGTCACTGCACACAACAGGCAAAAACTGCACAGGAAATATGAGGTTCGACAACAGCTCTTTGTCACTCACACCAGAACATACACACAGGCAAGAGTAGAGAGAGAGGATGGTGGAGTAGAGAGATGAGAGAGACAGAGAGAGAGGTGAGAGGACAGATAGAGGGAAAGTCCAGCAACAGCTCTTTGGCCCTCACACCAAAACACACAAGAAAGACTAGAGAGAGAGCGAAAGAGAGGGGGGTGGGGTAGACACAGAGAAAGGGATGGGGTGGGGGGGTGGAGGGAAAGAAAGACAGAGGGATAGAGAGAGAGAGAGAGAGAGAGAGAGGGAGAGAGGGACAGGGAGAGTGGGTAGAGTGGGAGAAAGAGGGCAAAGGAGAGAAAAAAGACAGAGAGGGCCAGAGAGAGGGAGGGAGAAAGAGAGAGTGAGAGTGAGAGTGAGAGTGAGAGTGAGAGTGAGAGTGAGAGTGAGAGAGAGAGAGAGAGAGAGAGAGAGAGAGAGAGAGAGAGAGAGAGAGAGAGAGAGAAAGAGAGAGAGAAAGAGAGCAGCCACAAACAGCCACAGCTTATTTAAAACTCAGGTCAACCCCAAATGACTTGAGGAAGTGGAGTCCTGGCAAAGGTTATTCCGGGTAGTTAGGAGGTCTAAACGTCTGAAACAGCACTATAACAGACAGACGGATTGTGTAATGAACATGGAACAGAGCAGATGCATTGACTCACAATGTATGGAGAAATGACAGTTTAAGCTTAGTAATGCAAGTCTGTTCCTTTAATCAAAGAACTATATTGATGTAGGGGTAGGCGAATATAAAATAAAATTGTGATAAATACTGAATTATGATTTTCAAATGTGGAGATAACTGTATGTGGTCCTTTTAAGTTTATGCTCAAAGGCAGAACCAAACAAACAATGAACTAAACAAAACACAACTCCAGGTATGTTTGTGATGAGGAAATACCATTATAACATAGATCAGAAAAAATATGTATAATATGAGCCCTTTAAAGATGAACTATTTAATCTTTCTGGTGGTCACCCATTCACACTCACATTCATACATCAGTGTACACAGACACAGGGGGCGAGGTGGGTTAAATGTCTTGTCCAAGGTCACAGAGCGGGATTCGAGCTGCCAACCTTCAAATCAGTGGACAAACACCCTACCAATGTAGCTACAGTCACCCCCTGTAAACCAAAAGACAAAAATAAAAATATATGACATTACAGTAAAGCCCTGGGCCAGTGTTTAGCACCAGTGTTGTAAAGGGTCTGGCCTGAGAAACAGTAAAAGGAAATCAGTTTGCCTTTATTCAGGAAATTAGACTTAGACTGGCATGCTATTTATTTAAAGTGCTGTAACAAGGCATTGATTTATACAGCAGAGGTACAAACTGTAAATGAGAAAAAAGAACATGAAACCATAGCGATGCAA